>OY731402.1:24307573-24616294 GCA_963425845.1 Sphenostylis stenocarpa | reverse complement strand
ATTATCTATTTCAAAGATTAAGAGTTTTGACCAATTCTTGAATCAAACATAGCAAACAATCAAATAAAGGCAGTGATAGAATTAAAGAGAGAAAGGTTTAGAAAGATACAACCAATATTTATACTGGTTCACCCAATCCCAGGGCTACGTCCAGTTTCCAGCCAAATTCTAGCTAGATTCCACTAGATTGAACATTTTACAAATTACAACTTCAATCCCACACTCAATCTACCACAAGAACCAAAATTTCAGTCCTTGCACCTAAACCTTCACTAAGAACCAAATTCCAATTCTTGAACAAACCTGCAGCCAAATTCCAACCACAGAAACCAGTGCCCACACTTCCAGGCACCCACAATACAGAAAAGAAAAGTCAAGAAACAAAGAGAAGAAACTAGAACTCTCAAACCAGTTTTATGCAGCTCTGCAGAATGAGTTTCTCCACCAAAAGAATGCAAATATTGCCTCAAGAAAGAACTTCTAAAAACTTCACAAAACTAGCGTGATTCTCTCTTGAAAGTAGCACTTATGATTGCTTGATTGATTTCCAAAAGATATATTTTAAAATGTTCAAGTAACTCTGTTTATATAGAATATTTTCCAAACTGCTGGTTTATTTAATTTGTTAAAATAATCTTTTAATCTGTTAAAAGTCTTATTTTAATCTGTTAAAACTTCTTTTAATCTATTAAAATGTTCTTGATTATTTTCCAGATTTGTTTTAATTGATACGACAACGTTTATATAAATTAAAACTCTTTGTAAAAATCTTTCAAATTGTTTTAATCGATTGTTTCATCTTTCAATCGATTAAAATACGACTAAAGCTTTTCATAAAACTTTTCTAAGTGATTTTAATCGATAACAATTTGTTTTAATCAATTAAAACATTTTGGAAAAAGTTCACTTAGTTATTTTAATCAATTGAAACACATTTTAATCGATTAGAATTACGTAAAAAGATTTCATAAAACTTTCTAAGTTATTTTAACTGATAACACACATGTTTTAATCGATTAAAACCTTCTGGAAAAACCTCTTAGTTGTTTTAATCAATTATTTCGCATTTGTATCGATTAAAATAATGACAGAACAACTTTCAAAACACTTCAATTTATTTTAATCGATTATTTCGAGTTTGTATCGATTAAAATTCTGTCAGAACACTTTTCAAAATATTCTAAGTCATTTTAATCGATTATATCAATTCTGTATCAGTTAAAATAATGGTAGAAGGTTTTCAAAATTCTTTTTAATGAAAACAATCGATTATTTCGAAAGCATATCAGTTAAAAACCTGTTACAAAAGTGTTAAGAACATTTTAGTTGATAAAACTCATATACTATTAGTTAAAATAGTTACTTCAAAACCTTTTAACAAAATACTTTGTTTTTAACAGTTTAAACATATTTTTAGAGGCATTTGCAAAATCTTTTAAATGAAGAAACCTCATGCAGCAGAGAGATAAAAATGATTATACCTAAGTAGAGATGCAGACTCACTAATCACTCTACCCTTTTATCTAAGTAACCTTTGATTGCAGCATAGTAGCATTTGACTTCATTTTGATGTCATCAAATCAACAAGATCTTTGTTTAAGTGATTCAAAAAGATCTTCATCACTTTCATGCACTTGGGCATCACGTTCAAGGATGACCCGTTATCCACAAGAACTTTGGCGATGAGGTATTCCTTGCACTTGATGGAGATGTGCAAGGGCTTGTTGTGGTTTGACCCCTCGAGGGGGAGTTCTTCCTCTGTGAAGGTGAGGTGATCGCTTGCCGTAATGTGACCGACGATCCTCTCGACCTTTTCTTGGGATATGATGTGAGGTACATGCGCTTCGCTCAAGACCTTCATCAGGGCATTTCTATGTGGTTCCGAGCTCATCATTAAAGATAACATGGTTATCTTTGCAAGTGTATGATTGAGCTGGTCAATAATGGAATACTCGCTTTGTCTTATAAACTGGAGTAATTCCTCGGTCTTCTCCTTAGATTCTTTATTTTCTTTTTCTTCGGTCTGTTTATTTTTTCCTTTATTCTTGGGGGCATCTTCTTGTAAGTCCTTGGGGGAGTAGACTCTTCCACTTCTAGTCATGCCCCCAATGCTGGTTATATTGGAGATATCCTCCTTTATTGGTGAAGATTCTCCGTATCTCCATGGTACAACTTTATTTGACTCGTAGGGGAAAGGACGTGGCATAAATAGTCGCACGGGTGTCCTTGCCCCTTCTTCCTTATTGGTTTTGAGGACCAATGGTCGAGGCTTATTATTCTCTTTTGGTGGATCGACCGTTGGGGAAAGCTTGATTAAGAGTGGCTTTCTCTCCATTCTTCTGATTTGGAAGACGTGTCAATTAATCCTTCCTTTTTATTATCTTATTTATTAAAAATGAAGGAAGGGAAGTTAAATATGCAAATGAATGATATGCATGCAAGTAGACAATTGTGGAATAAAGAAAGAAAAATTCATTTATCAGTAGAAGGTGTACATTCCCCTATTCCATACTACGAAGCAACTTTTGACAGAAACGGAAAAGCCTAAAGAAACCCACAGGCGGGTCCTGATCTCTATGTAATTCCCTTTCGGCTTCCCGGACGTGACGAGAGAGTGCTTCGCTTTGCTTCTGGACCGCCTAGCTCATATCTTCACTGTACTTTTGAGCCTCTTTGATCTTTGCCTCTTGATGGACAACCAAGGCTTGTAGTTCATCGAGTTTTACAAGAGCTCGGTCCTTTTCTCATAGTACTTGGCCATACTGAGCTAGCCTATCTCTTTCTTTGCAGCGTAGCTCAGTTAGACTTCTGCTGAGTCTCCGATTGGCTTCTCGCTCTTGGCGTATTTCTAACCGAGTCCTTGTGAGGTCTTGTAACAAGTCCTTGATCGTCTGAGCCTTTTTTGTTGATTCGGCCTCAAGGCGTGCTGATTTGGCAGTTATTTCTTGAAGTTGGCTATCCGAGCTTGTTGTAGCAGCTTTGGATGCTCGGATAGCTTGCTCATTAGAGTCAACACACTGATCCTTGAGACACTCTATTTCATGATCCTTTTTCTTGCATTGCCTCTGTAGACAGTCTATGGTGAGGATAGATTCTTGTTCTCTTTCTTCAAGGGCCCTCATCTTGGCTCCCATGATTTCTATCCTTCGTGTCAAGGCGTCGACTTGAGTTTGAAGCTCTTCACTATTCAAACATGTAGCGAGTGAGGTGGATGGTTGAAGCATCCCTCTTTTCCTTCTCCACTCCTCGTAGTCACTGGAGACAGCTACTCAAGCTTTTCCTAGCTCTCTATCTCCCATAAAGACTGGTTTCTCCCATGCTCTTCTCACGGCTAATGAGTTAGCAATTGTGCATGGGTCTCCGAAGAAACACAGTCCTCCGAGCTCCCCTCGCGATATTATAGTCTAGGTCCTCATGAGTTGTCTCATAGCTACTCTAGGTGAATAGGCTATGCAACCCCTGAGTCCTATCAACGGTATGTTCGGATAACCCCACATCTGATGAGGACTGGACCGGGTCGGAACTAAGGGCAGACCCAGGATAATTGGTTGGCGTCCCATTGTTCCAACTCATCCTTCCACTCTGAGGTTAGGCGTCGGTGGAGAGGGATTTTGGAGAAGCTCCTCAAAGGGTCGGGGAACATCCCCATGTGACTAGAGGCGTAGAAATGTGTGATTCCCCACACAAAAAGTAGTGAAGAGCAACAACGGAGTGTTTTTCCTTTCTTCTGGCGGCAAAATTCCACCGAGAGCAAGGTGTCGGCAAGAAGTGTAGCCAAGGGACTCTTCGAGTTCACGTCCCAGGAGAAGAAGGCGTCCATGAAGGCTTGGTCCACTGTGTCGATGTGGAAGGGAAACAAGATTGTTCCAAATATGATCTAGGCCAAGGTTTTGTTAAAAGCGACCCATTCTGCCCTTTGGGCCAAAATGGACAGATGGTCTTCTAACATTGAGACTTTCCAACCCTGGATGTTTCCTTTTTCTATCAGGGTATGTCACCGCCGTCCGTTCCGACGTCTAGGGACATCTCGAACGTTTATGCGAGCGGTCGCGAAAAGATGGTTTAGACTTGCGTTTTATGTTAAAATTATGTTCATTGCTTCCGAGGTGCTCAACAACTGAACTAACCTCTAATAAAAGCAAGGTTTTCGAAAAGGGGTTCTTATGGAGTCGCCACCAATGTTTTGACCATAAACATTGGAAAAGGATAAAAAGGCGTTGATTTTAATAAAAACCAAACTTGGCCATTATAACCAGAGTTAGGTAAGGGAGTTAGTTACGTGTGGGGAAAGTGTTAGCACCCCACAACGTCCCTTTCGGGTTCCCTATGATGGACTAATTCATTTAAGTGAAGATTACAAGAAATTACACGATTACCCTATTTTATTGCATAATATTAAAAATGGCTATCTACATGACTTTATTTCATATTGCATACATAAAGCAATAAATAAAGCAGTAAAAGAGAAGTGAAAAGAACCTCCGTAGCAAGCTTTGTATTCTGAATCTTTAATCGTAAGGATGCGTTTTGGCAATCCCTCTCTCTACAAAGACTGTCCTCTCCGAATACAAGATCGACTCGACTAAATTTTTACAAAATAATCAAATGTTGGAATATAATTCCTTAATTGATTGTTACCTTATTAACACAATCAGAGAGTTCATTCGAAGTAGGAAGAGAAGACAAGTACTGGGAGTTGTCTGGGGTGTGAAAAAGTGGCAAATGAGCCTCCTATTTATAGTTTTCGCAGCCTGGCAGCTTGGGACGGTCGTCCGGGGCTTGGAAATCAAGGATGAGCTGAAAGAATTAATGGTTGAGTTCAAGAGGGGGGGTGAATTGAACTTTAAAACTTTTTCGCAAATCTTACTTTCTTTTGGAAGAATGAGTTATCTTTATTCAATCTTTGCAAAGGTAATTTGATTTAAACACAGTACAATTAAAGACAGAAATTAAAAGAGATGAAAGAAGAATATTAACACACAAGTTTATACTGGTTCACTCTAATCCAGAGCTACATCCAGTTCTTGACAAACCAGTCAAGTTTCACTAATACCAAGTGAAAAATACAACCAGTAGATACTCACCAATCTACCTCAAGAACTATCTTGCAAAACCCACAAGACAGAATCTTGAAAACCACCCAGTAACCAAATCCAGTTACTGTACCAAGTGCAGATTACAATCCAACCTGCACAATCAAACTTTACAAAAGAATATGAAAAGAATAAACCTGGACTTGAAGTTTCTAATTGTCGAGAACCAATTCTATCAGCACTTTCTCTCTTTGAATGACCACAATTCTGATCACAGCACCTTATGATATGAAAAAGATTCTTGAATGCAGAGAAAGTCACGTATGAAAATTTCACAGATTGATTTCACAAGTTTTCTCAAGTAGTGTATTGTACTTGTATATCTTCAAAAGATGAATCAAATCTGTATATATAGAGTAAATCAGAAAAACGAACGTTTCATCTGTTAAAAGCTGTTTTAGAGAGTCAAAAGATAAGTTGGTTAGCGGTAAAGCAGGTTTAGAAGAGAATCTGATCGATTAAAGCAGAAGAATGATCGATTAGGCTGAGTTATGATCGATCAGAATAAAACTATGATCGATCAGAATGAGTTATGATCGATTAGAACAAAACTATGATCGATTAGAGTATTATTTCAATCGATTAAAAGATCGATTCAATCGATTGATTTCATTTAAAGTTCCTTTTAATCGATTAAGACATCGATTCAATCGATTGATTTCGTTTAAAGTTCCATTTAATCGATTGATTCGAGTTTTAATGGATTAAAA
This sequence comes from Sphenostylis stenocarpa, assembly GCA_963425845.1. Lineage (NCBI taxonomy): Eukaryota > Viridiplantae > Streptophyta > Magnoliopsida > Fabales > Fabaceae > Sphenostylis > Sphenostylis stenocarpa. The sequence goes on along the minus strand of OY731402.1, from coordinate 24,610,491 downwards.
CAACTTAATGAAAAATGACGGCACTCTGTTTCAATCGATTGAAAATCATTTCAACAGATTAAATTCCTGCAAATACTTAGTTTAAAAAATAGTCTCTCTGTTTCAGCAGATTGAAAAATATTTCAACAGATTGATTTTCTAAAAACTCTTAGGCTGAAAAAGATCTTTACGTTTCACATGATTTAAAATCATTTCAGCAGATTGAAAATGCGAAACTTGATGTTGAAAATTCATTGAGTTATTTTAACTTGTTGATTCGCGAATCAATCAATTGAATTTTCGATTGTGTATGACCATTTATTATGTTAAGTGATTTTAGCAGATTGAAAAATCCTTTTCAACAGATTAAAAAACTTAGTTAATTCTTTTAATACTTAAACGTAAGTTTTTCATGCGGAAAAATGATTTTCAATGAGATGCATCATTTTAAGGTGCTTATCACAAAATATAATGGCCTATCAAGAGATTAAGTGCTTAACCTTAAAACCCTAATCATCTACACACCCACAACCTAAGTTATATCTATGTCTTCATCAAATCCACCAAGTGCTTCAATCTCCCCCTATTTGATGGAGACAAATAACCACTGCACCTGCAAAACAAAAATACCAGACCAGAGACATATATTTTGTGGTGTGTGTGTAGTGACAGTTTTAAGCAAATTACTTCTCCCCCTATTTGACTGCATCAAATAGATTGTTGTAGTTACAGTCCAATGAGTCCACGTGGGAACCCCAAATAAAAACCAGAACATAAAAAAATGAAAAGAAAACGAGAATAACGAAACCATAGAAAATCTTTATTCGTCCCAGGGGCCTTGATTGAATTGCGGTTCCACAACCACTGTTGTAAATATCTTCTAGTTGATTATCAATATGCTTTGGAACCTTGCAATGAAATTTTCATCCAAATAATGCTTGCTAGAGCCCTCGGAGCGGCGAGTCATCTCCATATGCCTCCTTTGGTCGGTTGCGGTTCGCTCATTTGATGTAACATTGTTCTTTCGAGCTGAGACGAGAGGAGTGCCACGGTCGAGGCGGTGGATTGTATGGAATCATCTCCATTGGGTTCACTTCTTCCATTGGATCGGACGAACGTCTTTGCGAAGTTCCGGGAATATTATCGGTGTTGATTCCTTCCTCTTGCTCTTCTTTTTCACTTTCTTCACTTCTCCCGGCATCTTCTTTCGAGATCCATTCACCATCAACTTTAATAAATCCCATTTTGTGAAGAACGGAGCTTGTTTATTTCATTTGTTGGTCGGACGGTTTCAACAAGTTCTCCTTCAACATCAACACCAAAATGTGTTAAAAATTTAGAAATCGGAATAGCATAGGGATACACGAAGTCACTAAGTCTCTTGGCTTTGATCATGTGATCCTTGATGACAAAGACCCAGTTCACACGTATTACGTGATGAATGCGGTACATCAGAACTAAATCTCCTTCATTTAGCACCGCATGATTGCTCCCCCGGGTGTAAGGCTGCCAAGAAACGATGAAAGCGAGAATCCTTTCTTCCGGTTTCAACTTTCCGAGTGTTGAATGAACTTACGGAATCATGCCTATTCTTCAAGCAAGAGCGGAAATATTGAACTTTATTAAATTCTTCAACATCGAAGTACATCCTTTGGTGACTTTCACACCTACATCTTTTATTCCGGCAACTTCCTTCCGGACATTAGGTGTTATCTCAATGTCTACTCCTTTAACTTGGGTTGTCAAAGTGGAACCTTCAAAGGATAAATTTGTGAAGAAAACTTTAATTAAGTCGGGGTAAATCCTACCATTCAACTCCGAAACGTCTGAAGTTTTTGATGTTGCGGTAACTTCAGAATGCCTCCGAATCCTTCGGCATCAAACCAAGAGAACTTTAACATTTTTGGAATGTTGACTTGCTTCTGCTTAATTCATGGATAAACAAATCCATTTTCTCTTGGTCCCCATTGAACCAAGTTTCAATCCTACCTCCAACATTACTGTTCTTGCCTTGCCGTAGAGGACTCGCCTCTGCTTGGACTTCTTCCTACCGGACTTTGTGCGCTTGAACATATTTGATTTTTGGAATGAACAGAACGAGAGAAGAGCAGAAAAGAGAAGCTCAAAGGAGAAAATAATACTATAGGAATGAGAATACACAATCTTTATCGGCTTAAAAAATTTTTGTCTTTGCTGATTTATTGTTTACGTGCGGTGATGATAAAGAGGAGAGAGAATTGCTACTTGTACACTTTAATTACCCACACATCGATATCCAATCGAGTCATTCAACTTTTATTGGATATCTTTGATATTTAAGAGAGTAGTTGAAGTTTATCTTGTTGTAAATGCTTTCGGTTTACTCTGCAGAAATCGGTTAGAGACAAAGTACATACAACTAGCCCTAGAAGAAAAATAATCAATTGATATTTCGTGAAACCAAGCTGATTTTGTAATCGTAGATACTTATAAGTGAAATACACCGATTGAATCAAAAAATAAATCGATTATTTTGTAAAAGAAAATGATTGAGTACCATTAGTGAATTCAATCGATTGAATCGAAGATTTAATCGATTGATTTATAGAAGAAAATGTGCGAGCAACAAGATTAATGAAATAAATCGATTAAAAACTTATTTAATCGATTGAACTACTAACACATCAATACCAAAGAGTAAGAATCAGGAAATCAACAGATTATTTCGCAATTTCAATCGATTGAAACAAATAATATCAAGTTATTCATGCAATTATTAATCGATTGAACTTGTTATCGGCTTGTTAAAGAGCATACAATCAACTGTAACAAATTAGTTATGCAATACTAGATATATCTAGAATTCCTAATTCAGTTCTAAGCATATTAAGTCTATCTCTAGGAAGTGGTTTAGTAAATAAATCAGCTAAGCTTGTTTTTAGATTCAACGAATAAAATCTCACGGTCACCCCTAGATACGTGTTCTCTAATAAAGTGATGTCTAATTTCAATATGCTTAGTTCTAGAGTGTTGAATAGGATTCTTAGTTAAGTTTATTGCACTAGTATTGTCACAAACCAGAGGTACCTTGTTTAGAGTTACTCCATAATCTGTTAGTTGTTGCTTGAGATAAATGCTTTGAGCACTGACGACTCCAGCTGCAATGTATTCAGCTTCTGCGGTTGATAGAGCAACACACGCTTGCTTTTTGCTTGTGCCACGATATAAGGCTGCTCCCTAGTAGATGACAAGTACCAGAGGTACTTTTTCGTCCAATCTACATCCTGCAAAGTCGAGAATCGAGAAAATCCAACAAGTTTAAGGGATGCACCCTCGGGATACCATAGTCCAACATTAAGCTGTTCCCTTGAGGTATTTGAGAATTCTTTTGGCAGCGGTAAGATGAGATTCCTTTGGATTTGCACTGAAATCTTGCACAAAGACACACACTAAACATAATGTCGGGTCTACTAGCGAGTTAGATACAATAGTGAACCAATCAAACCTCTATATTTAGTTTGATCAACGGGTTTTCCTTTTTCATCTAAGTCTAGACAACAGTTAGTAGACATGGGTGTAGAAGACACCTTGCGGTTTTGCATATCAAATTTCTTTAACAATTCATTGCGGTATTTAGATTGACTAAGAAAAATGCCATTTCTTAATTGTTTAACACTGGAGACCAAGGAAGAAATTTAATTCTCCCATCATGGACATTTCAAATTCACTTTGCATTTCTTTTACAAACTTATTACACATGACATTATTAGTGGAACCGAAAATAATATCATCCACATACACCTGCACGAGAATAATGTCGGTTCAGATTTCTTAATGAACGAGTTTTATCAACCTCACCTCGCTTGTACCCTTGATCAATTAGGAAGTTACTTAACCTCTCATACCATTGTCTAGGTGCTTGCTTTAAACCATAAAGGGCCTTTTTCAATTTGTAGACATGGTCGGGATGTTTGTGATCTTCAAACCCAGGAGGTTGAGAAACATATACTTCTTCATTGATGAGTCCATTCAGAAAGGCACTCTTTACATCCATACGTAGTAATGCTGAAACCACTTAAGCGAGGCATAAGCTAATAACAATCTAACGGCTTCAAGTCTAGCTACGGGTGCAAAGGTTTCATCAAAATCAATACCCTCTTGTTGGTTATACCCTTTGGCTACCAATCTAGCTTTATTTCTAGTAATAATGCCGTGTTCATCTAGCTTGTTTTTGAATACCCACTTAGTACCAATTATATTGATATCTTTGATTTTAGGAACTAATTCCCACACTTTATTTCTTTCAAATTGATTAAGCTCATCATGCATGGCACTAACCCGGTATTCATCATTTAATGCTTCTTTAAGCTGTCTTAGGCTCTATTTGTGAAATGAATGCCATATGATTACGAGAATTGATTAAGAGAATGTCTAGTAGATACTCCCTTATTAATTTGCCCGATGACATTGTCTAGAGAGAGATTTCTTGGGACAATCCACTCTTTAGGAAGCTCTTCCAGAACATCTTCTTCCTGTTCTTGAGTAATTGTTGGTGGATTAGCTTTTCTTTGGGTCCAGCGATGGATCATCTTCTTCAACGATCTGTCGATCTGTATTCTTGGCATGTTTTAAGCGATAAGAATTATCAGTTAAATCTTCTTCATCTGCGAGTACTGTTGTTTTATTACGCACTACTCGAGGAGACTCATTAAACACAACATGTCTTGATTCTTCAACAGATTTAAGTCTTAAATTGTAAACTCTATATGCATGACCGTGAGTTGAGTAACCAAGAAAAATTCCTTTATCAGATTTTTCATCAAACTTGCCAATATTTTCTTTCCCATTGTTTAAAACGAAACATGTACATCCAAAAACTACTGAAATAGTTTAAGTTGGGTTTTCTTCCTTTGTACAGTTCATATGGGGTTTTCTTAAGCATGGGTCTAATCAAGACTCTATTCAAAATATGACAAGCGGTGTTTCTTGCATCGCCCAAAAGTATTTAGGTAAAGAATTTTCACACAACATTGTTCTAGCAAGTTCTACAATAGATCTGTTCTTTCTTTCCACAACACCAGTTCGTTGAGGAGTTCTTGGAGCGAGAAAAATTGTGTTTTATACCAAACTTTTCACAAAATGATTCAAACTTTTCATTTACAAATTCTCCACCATTGTCACTTTGAATTGATGTAATAAAATACCCTTTTTCATTGTGTAAAACCTTGGCAAGCTTTTTGAAAGATTTGTAAGAATCAGATTTGGCTTTAAGAAAAATAGTCCAGGTAAATGCTGGAAAAGTCATCAACAATTACCATGATATAAAGATTACCACCTAGGCTTTTATTCCTTGAAGGACCAACCAAATCCATGTGAAGCGAGTTCCAAAGGTTTAGAAGTTGAAACAATATTTTTGTTTGAAAAAGATTTTCTAGTTTGTTTGCCTTTCAAACAAGCTTCACAGATTTTGTCTTTCAAGATCTGAAGCTTAGGCAGACCAGAAACTAAATCTTTTGAAATCGGTTTGTCAAGATGTTTAAGATGTATATGAGCAAGTCTTCTATGCCACAACCAAGATTCTTCTTCTTTAGTAAGAAGACAACTTTGAGATGATATAGACTGTTTGATATCTAACATGTATATATTGTTTAACCTCTTACCTACCAACATTACCAGTATCGGATTCGGCTCACAAATAAGGCACTTTTACGGTTTGAAAATGACTTTGTGACCAAGATCACATAACCGACTTATGCTTATCAGATTGTGCTTGAGACCTTCAACCAGGAAGAACATTGTGAATGATTACTGATTCACCATCACCAATATCTCCAGAACCTAGAATTCTTCCTCTGTTGTTGTCTCCATAAGTCACATGACCTCCATTCTTCAATTTTAGCTTCGGAATTTTGAAATGTCACCTGTCATGTGCCTTGAGCATCCGTTGTCTAGATACCAAAGGGACTCTTGTTGCTTGTTCCTGAAAGATCAAACATCAAGTATTTGGTACCCTTACGTATTTTGGGTCCTTAGGAGTCAATTTTTACTGTTTAACATGTTTTGGAACCCATCTTTTCTTACCTTGCGGCACAAAATATTTTCTAGCATGACGAGAATTTTATAGTATGTCCTTTCTTCATGCGGTAATGACAAGATGAGAAAGGGGATCTTGTTATTTTTACGTATGAAAAGAAGTTCAAATATTTTTTTGTTTTTACCCGAGTCTTAGGTTTGTATCCAATTCCACTATGTTCAAACACACGGTTTTGAGACCCAGAAGTGCATCTAAATTCTCTTTGCCTTGAGTAAATTTAGACAAAGTTTTAATCAAGTAATCAACCTTATCTTGCAGAATAATACACTTTTCACACTTCTTATTAGCAACATTATCAGCGAGATGCATAGATTATATCTAGATGTTCTAAATCTGTTTTGCTTTCTAATAGTTCATTTTCCAGAACTTTAACTCTATTTTCTAACCAGTTATTTAATCCTTTTAACTAGATTATTTGTATGAGATAAATTTACGGCTTCACTATGCATTTCATTGAAAGCATTTAGTAATGTGCTTGTAATTCATTTCATTCTCTGTAGGAGTTGAACTTACATGTGATGAAGAGGATTCACGGCCGACCATCAAGCACGGGTTCACCTCCTCACTTTCGGATTGAGTCTGGAAGATGAATCATTGTCTTGCCAGGCTATATAAGCCTTTTTCCCTTTGTATCTTGATTCTTTCTTGTTCGATTCTTGGTCTTTTCGGACAATCACTCTTTATGTGACCCTGTTTACCACAAGAATAACAAGTAATATTATTTTGAGCAGATTCGAGTCTTTTTATCATTGTACCTTTTTACTTGGCCAATTCATGTTCTTTCTTCTAAGAAATTTTCCAAATTTCTTAACCAATAAAGTCGAGTTCTACTGATTCATCTTCTTGAGATCCATTGTTTTCTTCAATTGTCTTGAGAACAATATTTCTAGTTTTCTTTTCTGCATTCTCTTGTTCTTTGAACCGATTGATTTCCAACTCATGTTCCCTCAACTTACCAAAAAGTGAAGCGGTAGTCATTTCGATCAAGTCTCTTGATTACGATATTCTTGTCACCTTTGGTTGCCATGTTCTGTCCAAACACTTTAAAATTTTGATGTTCAACTCTTCTTTGTCAAAAGTCTTTCCTAACCCGATTAGATGATTAACTATGTGCGTGAACCTTTTACGCACATCTGCAATTGTTTCTCCTTGCTGCATTTTAAACAACTCATAGTCCACTGATTAACTCATGCTTTCTTGCCCTTTTCACATCAGACGTTCCTTCATGTGTAACCTCTAAAATTTCCCACATCTCTTTGGCGAGGCACCTTTGAGACACCACTGAAAAACTCATCAAGATTTAAAGCAGAGGTAATAATATTTTTTGCAGTATAATCATATTGGACTTTCCTATTTTCTACATCGAGTTAATTCAGCCCAATCTTTTTCGACTACTTTACCATCTACGGTATGAGTTGGTTTATAAGGACCATTAACAATTGTTTCCCAAATGCCTCTATCAAGAGATTCAATAAAGATTTTCATTCTAACCTTCCGGAAAGAATAATTCACACCAGAAAAAAGTGGAGGCCTGTTTATGGAGGCTCCTTCTAAAAAATTCATCTTTCCCTCGGCCATTGGACCGATTCCTTGAGTAACTTACAAGAACCAGCTACGATGCCAATTGAAAGAATTAATGGTTGAGTTCAAGAGGGGGTGAATTGAACTTTAAAACTTTTCGCAAATCTTACTTTCTTTTGGAAGAATGAGTTATCTTTATTCAATCTTTGCAAAGGTAATTTGATTTAAACACGAGTACAATTAAAGACGAGAAATTAAAAGAGATGAAAGAAGAATATTAACACACAAGTTTATCTTGGTTCACTCTAATCCAGAGCTACATCCGAGTTCTTGACAAACCGAGTCAAGTTTCACTAATACCAAGTGAAAAATACAACCGGTAGATACTCACCAATCTACCTCAAGAACTATCTTGCAAAACCCACAAGGCAGAATCTTGAAAACCACCCGAGTAACCAAATCCGATTCTTGTACCAAGTGCAGATTACAATCCAACCTGCACAATCAAACTTTACAAAAGAATATGAAAAGAATAAACCTGGACTTGAAGTTTCTAATTGTCCAGAACCAATTCTATCAGCACTTTCTCTCTTTGAATGACCACAATTCGATCCATGACACCTTATGATATGAAAAAGATTCTTGAATGCGAGAGAAAGTCACGTATGAAAATTTCACAGATTGATTTCACAAGTTTTCTCAAGTAGTGTATTGTATTGTATATCTTCAAAAGATGAATCAAATCTGTATATATAGAGTAAATCAGAAAAACAGAACGTTTCATCTGTTAAAAGCTGTTTTAGAGAGTCAAAAGATAAGTTGGTTAGCGGTAAAACGAGGTTTAGAAGAGAATCTGATCGATTAAAGCGGAAGAATGATCGATTAGGCTGAGTTATGATCGATCAGAATAAAACTATGATCGATCAGAATGAGTTATGATCGATTAGAACAAAACTATGATCGATTAGAGTATTATTTCAATCGATTAAAAGATCGATTCAATCGATTGATTTCATTTAAAGTTCCTTTTAATCGATTAAGACATCGATTCAATCGATTGATTTCGTTTAAAGTTCCATTTAATCGATTGATTCGAGTTTTAATGGATTAAAACAACTTAATGAAAAATGACGACACTCTGTTTCAATCGATTGAAAATCATTTCAACAGATTAAATTCCTGCAAATACTTAGTTTAAAAAATAGTCTCTCTGTTTCAGCAGATTGAAAAATATTTCAACAGATTGATTTTCTAAAAACTCTTAGGCTGAAAAAGATCTTTCTGTTTCAATGATTTAAAATCATTTCAACAGATTGAAAATGCGAAACTTGATGTTGAAAATTCATTGAGTTATTTTAACTTGTTGATTCAGCGAATCAATCAATTGAATTTTCGATTGTGTATGACCATTTATTATGTTAAGTGATTTTAGCAGATTGAAAAATCCTTTTCAACAGATTAAAAAACTTAGTTAATTCTTTTAATACTTAAACGTAAGTTTTTCATGCAGAAAAATGATTTTCAATGAGATGCATCATTTTAAGGTGCTTATCACAAAATATAATGGCCTATCAAGAGATTAAGTGCTTAACCTTAAAACCCTAATCATCTACACACCCACAACCTAAGTTATATCTATGTCTTCATCAAATCCACCAAGTGCTTCATGAGCGTCTGGAGAGGTTGGGACGAATGTCTGGGATTTGGGACGGCCGTCCCATTCAAATTTGGGACCTGAGACGCGCGTCTCAACTTTGGGACGGGCGTCCCACTTGGCAGGGGCAGCTTGGGATGGTTGTCTCACATTTGGGATGGACATCTCAACTTGTTTTGGCCAGTTTTCGTGTTCTGGGACCCCCGGGAAGCTTTCTTTTTTTTATTCGGACATCGATTGATGCCGATAAACGCCCATTGAAGCTTTATCTTCATATAGGAAGTCTTCTTGACCTTTATTGAGATGTCGGGCGAACTTTATCTTGTTATAGGAAGTCTCCTTAGCCTTTATTGAGAGGCCGGGCAAAATTAGGGGTCTACAGTTGCCCCCCCTTCACCTGCCTAGCTAATTTGTTGGCTTAATATGCCGACAAAATTAGTTGGTAGGGGAAGGAGTTAACCCTTTTTGCCCGGTTATCCTTCAGATGCTCCTTTGCCGATCCTCCAGATGATAAATATTTTTGATAGGTACCAACCCCTATCTGGTTTGAGCCTTACTTTATAAGGCTCTGGTGAGTACTTACCCTCACCAGGTATGAGTCTGCATTTCACTAGACTCTTGTGGGTACCTACCCCCACTAGGTATGAATCTTGCTCTTTGCTAGATTTTGAACCATATTCCATAAGGTTCTTGTGGGTACCTACCCCCCACTTGGTATGGACCTTGTTCTTGCAAGGTTTTGGTGAGTACCTCCCCTCACCTAGTACGAGTTTGCATTTTTCTAAACTCTTGTGGGTACTTACTTCCGAGGTGCTTAATACTTGAACTATCCTCTAACAGAAGCAAGGTATTTGCAACCCGTTTTTGTGTAATGCTCTGGTGAGTATTTTACTCTACCTGATGCATTTTGCTAAGTTTTGATGAGTACCTACCCTCATCCGGTACAAACCTTACTCTATAAGGCTCTGGTGGGTACCTACCCCCACCTGGTATGAATCTGCACTTTTGCTAGATTCTGATGAGTAGCTACCCTCATCCGATATAAACCTTATTTTATAAGGCTTTGGTGGGTATCTACCCCCACCTAGTACGAATCTGCACTTTTGCTAGATTCTGATGAGTACCTACCCTCATCCGATATAAACCTTATTTTATAAGGCTTTGGTTAGTATGAACCCTATTCTATAGGGCTCTGGTAAGTACCTACCCTCACCCGGTACGAACCCTATTCTATAAGGCTCTTGTGGGTACCTACCCCCACTTGGTACGAACCCTATTCTATAAGGCTCTTGTGGGTACCTACCCCCACCTGGTATGAACCCTATTCTATAAGGCTCTTGTGGGTACCTACCCCCACCTGGTACAAACCCTATTCTATAAGGCTCTTGTGGGTACCTACCCCCACCTGGTATGAACCCTATTCTATAAGGCTCTTGTGGGTACCTACCCCCACCTGGTACGAACCTTATTCTATAAGGCTCTTGTGGGTACCTACCCCCACCTGGTACGAACCCTATTCTATAAGGCTCTTGTGGGTACCTACCCCCACCTGGTACAAACCCTATTCTATAAGGCTCTGGTGAGTACCTACCCTCACCCGGTACGAACCCTATTCTATAAGGCTCTTGGGATGCTCTTTTTCGACATTTAGTCTTTTGATTCATGAGTACAAACCCTCATCCGATTTTTTGGAGATTTGTTGGCGGCTTATTGTCTTTGATCATGCGCCTATTCCATGGGGAATGATTGATTTTTCTTTTTGACTTTTTCTTTTTTAGTCATCCGGTTTTACCGGGTATTTTTGTTTTTGGCTTTTCTTTTTAGCCATCCGGTCTTTCCGGGGATTCTTTGTGTTTCGGATTTTCCTTTTAGTCATTCGGTCTTGCCGGGGATTCCTCGCTTTTTGGCTTTTTTAGCCATCCAGTCTTGCCGGGGATTCTTCGCTTTTGGCTTTTAGCCATCCAGTCTTGCCGGGGATTTTTGTTGGTTGCCTCTTATTTTAGGCAAGAATCTCCTGGGGATTTTTGATTGTGCCTCTTGTTTTTAGGCATGTGCTTCAGCGATAATGAAGACTTTACTGTTTTGAGGATGTTTGCTCTTGATAATACCTCTGAGTAGGCAGATGCTTTATTGGAAGCTTTGTGCTTTGGACTTGTATTACCTCTTATATAGGTTGATTTCCCGTTTGTTGGGGATATCGATTTTTGCTTGCCTTAGGCAGAGGCTTTCTTGGGAGTGAAGACTTTGCATTACACTGGGGATATCCATATTGGGTGTTCCAGGTGATTAACTCCCTGAGGATATAAATTTGTAGTTTGCCTTTGCTGGTAGGCTTGCTGGGGATATTTTTTCTTTTTGGTGATCCACCAGGAATTTGATCGTTTTCCGGAGATCTATTTTGAATTGCCCCCCTAGGGAGGAATGAAGTTTTTGACTCCTTATTGGATGCTGTTGTTTTGAGCTGGCTTTGCCTATGCTCTTATTCCTGCTGGGGAATGGGTTATTACCTTTTTCTCGCAATTTGTATCTCTTTTTCGCGATTTGGCTTTTACATATGTGCGCCTTTTATGCACATTGGCTTTTTATTTTGTTGGATGAAAAGATTTCTTTTTTTTTTTTGGCGATCCCTAAGGAATTTTTTCTTGGGGATCCAATCTTTGATTTGATTTTTTATGATGGAGTCTTGAGATCGTGACTTTGTAAGGCTCTTTTTTGAGCGGAATGAAGAGATTTTCTTCTTTTTTCTCTTTTTGGAGATTCACCAAGGAGTTTGTCAGCTTCCTGGGGATCCAAATTTGATGATGGAGTCTTGGCTCCTGGCTTTCTGAAGCTCCTACTTGAGCTGGAAGATGGAAATTTTCTTGTTTTCCCCTTTTTGTAGACTTTTCTTGATATGTTTTTACTTGGAGATTTTTTATTTGGCCCTTTTTCGTTGTGGCCTCTATTAGGGAATGAAAGTTTTTCTTTTCTTTCTTTTTGTCGCCCCTTGGTGATATGAAGGATTTGTCTCCGTATTTTCCTTTGATGGACTCTTGTGTAGTCCTTGTTCTCCTTTGGGGAAGTGGCGGAGATTCTGCATGAGTATGCTTGATGACCCATGTGGTGATGCCGCTGAGTCATGAGGTAGTCTTTTTTTGTTTTGCCTCTGGAGTAGGCAAGGATCCTCTTGGGGATGATCAAGCCTTTCTGTTGGCTTTTCTATTTTGATCGCTTCCTTCTTTCTTGGATGGAAGGATGTTGATTGAGGCTTCAAATGATTATGTTTGATAACTCACGTGATGATGCTGAGTCATGAAGTAATTTTTTTATTTTGCCTCTGGAATAGGCAAGGATCCATTTGGGGATCGTCGAGCCTTTCCATTGGCCTTTTTTATGGTGTACCCTCTTTTATTAGGATAGAAGGTTAAAGCTATTTTTCCTCGAAGCTTTTTGTTGAAATAGTTTTGATTTCGCTTTTTCCTTTCGCGACTTTGATCTTGTAGACCCCTAATTTTGCCCGGTCTCTCAAATAAAAGCTAGGGAAATTTCACACGAAGATAAAGTTCGCCTAGCTTCTCAATAAAAACAAAGAAGACCTCCTACAACAACACGGAGTTCATCTAATTTCTCGATAAAGGCCAAAGAGACCTCCTATAACGAAGATAAAAGTTCGTCCGGCATCTCAATAAGGGTCAAGAAGACTTCCTATATGAAGATAAAGCTTCAATGGACATCTATCGACATCAACCAACGTCCAAAAATAGCAAGGAAAGCTTCCCGGGGGTCCCAGAACACAAAAACAGGCCAGAACAAGTTGAGACAGCCGTCCCAAATGTCGGACGGCCGTCCCAAACTTCCTAGGACAAGTGAGACGCCCGCCCCAAGACAGAAATTCAAATGGGACGGTCGTCCCAAAGTCCAGACAACCGTCCTAACTCCCTGAGACGCTCATCCCTGTTTTCTAAGTCCCGGACGGTCGTCCCGAGGTGCCAGGCTGCGAAAACTATAAATAGGAGGCTCATTTGCTCATTTTCCACACACCAGACAACTCCCAGTACTTGTCTATCCTCTTCGCTCTTCGAATGAACTCTCTGATTGCCTTGATAAGGTAACAATCAGTTAAGGAATCATATTCCAGCATTCGATTCTTCTGTAAAATCGAGTCGATCTTGTATTTGGAGAGGAGAGTCTTTGTAGAGCGAAGGATTTCCAAAATGCATCCTCATAGTCAAAAGATTCGTAATACAAAGCTTGCTACGGAGGCTCTGTTCAATTCTCTTCTCTTTTACTGCTTTATTTATTGCTTTCTGTATGCAATATGAAATAAAGTCATGTAGATAGCCATTTTTAACATTATGCAATAAAATAGGGTAATCGCGTAATTTCTCATAATCTTTACTTAAATGAATTAATCCGTCATAGGGAACTCGAAAGGGGCGTTGTGGGGTGCTAACACCTTCCCCACACGTAACTAACTCCCTTACCTAACTCTGGTTATAATGGCCAAGTTTGGTTTTTATTAAAATCAACGCCTTTTTATCCTTTTCCAATGTTTACGGTCAAAACATTGGTGGCGACTCCATAAGAACCCCTTTTCGAAAACCTTGCTTTTATTAGAGGATAGTTCAGTTGTTGAGCACCTCAGAAGCAATGAACATAATTTTAACATAAAATGCGAGTCTAAACCATCTTTTCGCGACCGCTCGCATAAACGTTCGAGATGTCCCTGGACGTCAGAACGGACGGCGGCGACAGATGGCGACTCCACTGGGGAAGCTAGAGAGTTGATCCCATTTAGTGACGGATAAAATTCAAACTAAGTAAAGATTTGAAATTACGCCTTTACCCTTTTTCCGTATGTTTTATGGCTTTAATAATTGTTGTATGATTATTTTCTGCAAAATTGTTTGAAATATAAATTGCACACAAAAACCCTTGCACACAACAGTCCCTCTATACCCGGGGGCAAGAGTGAATACCTATAGGGAGTGGGTGGCAGATACGACCGGCTTGTTGGCACACGGGGCTACAACCGTTGTCGGAAACCACCAACTCAAGGTGATAACTCTCTTCTTTTGGTCTAAGGATGTCACCACGGAGTTTCGTGCATGACCCGAGGACTGAGAGATTGAGAGGTCCCTATAATGGGGGCACCTTGGGGACCTTTGGCCTTGGTGAGAACAGTTTAGAACCACCTAAACCAAGCACGTTTCTGCAGGAAAACCCTACCTCGTGATTAAATAAGCGTGGCTCTGCTCATGGATGTATGAATTGTGTGTGTATTCGTTTGCTGCATTTGTATTGATGCATTAGCATAGGGTAATCATACAACAAAAATAGTGAAAAACCCTAAAAAACCATAAAAAGTGATAAGATAAACCAACTTTATCTCGGACAGTCTTCAGTTAAGCTAGCCTGGTTTCAGGTTCTTTGTAAGCTAAGTAGCCACGTTGACCGACAGAAGAGATAAAGGGTCATAAAAAATATAAAAACAAATTAAAGCCATAAAAATATCTTTTACAATAAAAATATTTTTGGCAAAGTCATATCATTCATACCACATCATCCAATAAGTGGTAAAACTAAGAGAGAAAATAAATGCACTAAGAAAAGTATGCATGCACATGAGTTTAATAAACCTCCAAAAAATGGGTCTTAGGAGCGTTTTTTGGGAAAATTACTGGGTCAAATCCCCTTTGGGATTTGCAACTTGGTTCTTCACCCTTTTCTTTTCGTTTTGACATGTTGTGCGTCCAAATCGGACAACCCAGTCAAAAGTTATTCCACTTTCAATATATGCTGTCATAAAAAAAAATATTTTTGTAGTGCATGCATAAACACATTCATTCTAGGATGCATTAGATATCCTTAGACAATAGCGAAAGAGACCCAAGTGTAGTTATCACTTTCCTAGAAGAGATAAGTGTGCTAAGGTATGTTGGAAACCTTTAAAAAAAAAAGTAAGTTAACACACTAAGGTGGGTATGGTACCCTTAAAACATAGGCTTTTTGAGAAGATACCAAAGCTATTGTCTAAGGCATATCTATTTCACACTGATCATAAATAAAAAAAAATAATAAAAATCTTTAAAATCATTTAAAAAGTGGCTGATCTTCTACCTGTTCTCACTCGCGCTCAAAAAGCCAAGAGGATGGAGCAATTAGAGGAGCAGAACTGTATGCTCACCACCGAGCTTAATGCCATAAAAGATCAAATGGCGCAATTGACAGAGTTAATGTACCAACAATGCTTCCACAATGAGGTCTCTGAGTAACGAATTTTTGCCTTAGAGGAGAGATTAAGGGCATTAGAGGGATATAAATTTGATGTAAAGGAGGTAACCGATGTCGAAAATACTCGATTCCCTCCCAAGTTTAAGAAATCCCACGCATCATTCAAGAAGCCCTTTGGCAAGAAAAAGGAGGGAAGTGTAAATGTCATGAACTTTACTACTCTTTCTTCCTCTTCGCCATCAGTTGGACAGTCATGCAGACAAGAGAAGAAATTCACTCACATCCCAATCTCTTATGAGAGTCTGCTGCCGAGGCTTTTAGAGGCCAAGCTCTTAACACGTATCTCCCCAAAGAAGAAAGATCCACCTTACCCCGGTTGGTAAAAACTCAACGAAAAATGTGATTACCACTCAGGTGCTCCTGGGCATTCCGTGGAGAATTGCGTCAACCTGAAATATAGGGTTCAAGAATTATTGAATGCGGGGTGTATTACTTTCGATGCTCCCGACCCAAACATAAACATCAAGCCTCTATCACAACCAGAATAGTGAGCTTGGGTAAAGAAGGCCATCTAACTAGGGCTCCCCATTTTTGTGCATCTTTTGGTTAAAAAAATATAATAATAAATAAATAAATAAAAAAAGCTTCCGATGCATCTCTCGCGGTTTCTGCTCATGGCCGCGAGATCTTTTGATTAAAGGGACTCTGTATATATTTCTCTTTTCATCAATACAATGAGGCATTTTTCATAATATTCATATGCTTCTCATTCTTTTCTCTCTCATTCCAAAATAATTGAGTAAAATCTAGACCCAAATAAGGACCATATAAACAGTCATGTCTGTGATTGAAAACTCTCTGCGGGATCTGAAAGCTAAAGGCGAATGGATTGAGTCAGACAGTGAGGAAGGGACTGTAGACCCCTAATTTTGCCCGGTCTCTCAATAAAGGCTGAGAAAATCTCATATGACAAGACAAAGCTCGCTCGGCCTCTCGATAATAAAAGCTGAAGAGACTTCCTACAAAGACAAAGCTCGCCTGACATCTCAATAAAGGCCAAGAAGACTTCCTATATGAAGATAAAGCTTTAACGGGCGTTTATCGACATCGAACGACGTCTGAATACATAAAGGAAAGCTTCCCAGGGATCCCAGAACACAAAAGCTGGCCAAAACAGGTCGAGACGGCCGTCCCAAGGTCAAGACGACCGTCCCAACTAACCTAGGACAGTCGAGACGGCCGTCCCAACCCAGACGGCCGTCCCACCCTTCCAGGGGGTCCCAGCATGTGTAAAAGATGCATTTGGGACGACCGTCCCAACCCAGACGGCCGTCCCGGCCCAGACGGCCGTCCCAAATGAGCCAGGCAACGAAAACTATAAATACGAGGCTCATTTGCTCATTTTCCACACACCAGACAACTCCTAGTACTTGTCTATCCTCTTCCCTCCTCGAATGAACTCTCTGATTGCCTTGATAAGGTAACAATCAGTTAAGGAATCATATTCCAGCATTCGATTCTTCTGTAAAATCGAGTCGATCTTGTATTTGGAGAGGAGAGTCTTTGTAGAGTGAAGGATTGCCAAAATGCATCCTTGCGATCAAAGATTTGCAATATAAAGCTTGCTACGGAGGTTCTGTTCAATTCTCTTCTCCTTTACTGCTTTATTTATTGCTTTCTGTATGTAATGTTAACTAAAATCATGTAGATAGCCATTTTTAACATTATGCAATAAAATAGGGTAATCGCGTAATTTCTCGTAACCTTTACTCAAATGAATTAATCCGTCATAGGGAACCCAAAAGGGGCGTTGTGGGGTGCTAACACCTTCCCCACACGTAACTAACTCCCTTATCTAACTCTGGTTATAATGGCCAAGTTTGGTTTTTAATAAAATCAACGCCTTTTTATCCTTTTCCAATGTTTATGGTCAAAACATTGGTGGCGACTCCAAAAGAACCCTTTTCAAAAACCTTGCTTTTATTAGAGGATAGTTCAGTTGTTGAGCACCTCGGAAGCAATGAACACACTTTAAACAAAAAACGCGAGTCTAAACCATCTTTTCGCGACCGCTCGCATAAACGTTTGAGATGTCCCTAGACGTCGGAACGGACGGCAGCGACAGATGGCGACTCCACTAGGGAAGCTAGAGAGTTGATCCCATTTAGTGACGGATAAATTCAAACTAAGTAAAGATTTGAAATTACGCCTTTACCCTCTTCCGTATGTTTTATTGTATGGCTTTAATAAATGCTGTATGATTATTTTCTGCAAATTGTCTGAAATATAAATTGCACACAAAAACCCTTGCACACAACAGTCCCTCTATACCCGGGGGCAAGAGTGAATACCTATAGGGAGTGGGTGGCAGATACGACCGGCTTGTTGGCACACGGGGCTACAACCGTTGTCAGAAACCACCAACTCAAGGTGATAACTCTCTTCTTTTGGTCTAAGGATGTCACCACAGAGTTCCGTGCATGACCCGAGGACTGAGAGATTGAGAGGTCCCTATAATGGGGGCACCTTGGGGACCTTTGACCTTGGTGAGAACAGTGTAGAACCACCTAAACCAAGCACGTTTCTGCAGGAAAACCCTACCTCTTGATTAAATAAGCGTGGCTCTGCTCGTGGATGTATGAATTGTCTGTGCATTCGTTTGCTGCATTTGTATTGATGCATTAGCATAGGGTAATCATACAACAAACAAAATAGTGAAAAACCCTAAAAAATCAAAAAGTGATAAGATAAACCACTTTATCTCGGACAGTCTTCAGTTAAGCTAGCCTGGTTTCAGGTTCTTTGTAAGCTAAGTAGCCACGTTGACCGACAGAAGAGATAAAGGGTCATAAAAAATGTAAAAATGAATGAAAGCCATAAAAACTCCTTTTTATAATAAAAAGATTCTTGGCAAAGTCGTATCATTCATACCACATCATCCAATAAGTGGTAAAACTAAGAGAGAAAATAATTGCAGCATGCACATCATTTTAATAAACCTCCAAAAAATAGGTCTTAGGAGCATTTTTTGGGAAAATTACTGGGCCAAATCCCCTTTGCAGCTTGGTTCTTCACCCTTTTCTCTTCGTTTTGACATGTTGTGCGTCCAAATCGGACAACCAAGTCAAAAGTTATTCCACTTTCAATATCTGTTGTCATAAAAAATATTTTTGTAGTGCATGCATAAACACACTCATTCTAGGATGCATTAGATATCCTTAGACAATAGCGAAAGAGACCCAAGTGCGTTTATCACCTTCCTAGAAGAGATAAGTGCGCTAAGGTATGTTGGCAACCTTTTAAAAAAAAAAAGAAGTCAACACACTAAGGTGGGTATGGTACCCTTCCTTAAAACATAGGCTTTTGAGAAGATACCAAAGCTATTGTCTAAGGCATATCTATTCCACATTGATCATTCATAATAAAAAAAAACTATAATAATAAAAATTTTTAAATCATTTAGAAAGTGGTTGTTCTTCTACCTGTTCTCACTCGCGCTCAAAAATCCAAGAAGATGGAGCAATTAGAGGAGCAGAACCGTATGCTCACCGTTGAGCTTAATGTCATAAAGGAACAAATAGCGCAGTTGACGGAGCTAATGTATCAGCGATTGTCGCCGCCGTCCGTTCCGACGTCCTGGGGATGTCTCGAACGTTTATGCGAGCGGTCGCGAAAAGATGGGTGAGACTCGCGTTTTTTGTTAAAATTGTGTTCATTGCTTCCGAGGTGTTCAACACTGAACTATCCTCTAATAGAAGCAAGGTTTTTCAAAAGGGGTTCTTTTGGAGTCGCCACCAATGTTTTGACCAGAAACATTGGAAAAGGAAAAAAAAGCGTTGATTTTATTAAAAACCAACTTGGCCATTATAACCAGAGTTGGGTAAGGGAATTAGTTACGTGTGGGGAAGGTGTTAGCACCCCCACAACGCCCCTTTCGGGTTCCCTATGACGGATTTATTCATTAAGTGAAGATTATGAGAAATTACGCATTTACCCTTATTTTATTGATACAGTTATTTAGATATGGTTATCTACATGATTTATCTACATTGCATACAGAAAACAATAAATAAAGCAATAAAGAAGAAGAGAATTGAGAAAAACCTCCGTAGGAAGCTTTATATTATGATTCTTGTACAAAGAGGACGCGTTTCGGCAGTCCTTTGCTCTACAATTGTTCTCCTCTCGTCTACCCTAATCGACTCGACTAATTTTCTAGAAGAAATCGAATGCCGGAATACAAATTCCTTAACTGATTGTTACCTAAAAAAGGCAATCATAGAGATCATTCGAGAGAGAGAGAGAAGAAGACAAGTCTCAGAGTTGTCTGGTGTGTCGAATGAGACAAATGAGGCTCCTATTTATAGCCATTTTTCGCCTGGACATCTGGGACGGCCGTCTGGGTTGGGACGGCCGTCCCAACTGCACATTTTACACTGGGACAATTTGGGACGGCCTGGTGCATTTGGGACGGCCGTCCCAATTGAATTTGGGGGTTTGGGATGCGCGTCCCAAATGTGAGACGTGCGTCTCACATGCAATTTTGGTGTTTAGGACGGCCAGGTGTGTTTGGGACGGTCGTCCCAGTTTGGGACGGCTGTCCCAAACTGCTTTGGCCTGTCTTCGCGTTCCGGGACCCCCGAGAAGCTTTCCTTGCCGTTTTTGGACGTCGTTTGATGCCGATGTGTGTCCATTGAAGCTTTATCTTCATATAGGAAGTCTTCTTGGCCTTCATTAAGATGCCGGGCGAGCTTTGTCTTCGTGTAGGAAGTCTCTTTAGTCTTTATTGTGTTAATGGGTGAACTCCGTCTTTGTTGTGGGAGGTTTCCTCGGTTTTGGGAAGCCGGATGAACTCTATCTGCGGGCGAAGTTCCTCTAGCTTTTATTTTGAGAGGCCGGGCAAAATTAGGGGTCTACAGCTGCCCCCCCTTCACCTGCCTAACTAATTCGTTGGTTTTAATATGTCGACAAAATTAGTTGGTAGGGGAAGGAGTTAACCCTTTTGCCCGACTATCCTTCGGATGCTGCTCCTTGCTGATCCTCCGGATGATAAATATTTTGATAGGTACTAACCCCTATCGGGTTTGAGCCTTCTTTTTCTAAGGTTCTGGTGAGTACTTACCCTCACCGGGTATAAGTCTGTATTTTTACTAGACTTTTGTGGGTACCTACCCCCACTAGGTATGAACCTTGTTCTACAATGGTTTTGGTGAGTACCTACCCTCACCTGGTATGAGTTTACGTTTTGCTTAAACTCTTATGGGTATTTACTTCCGAGGTGTTCAACACCGAACTATCCTCTAATAGAAGCAAGGTCTTTGCACCCGTTTTTTGCAATGCTCCCGGTGAGTATTTTTACTCCACCTGATGCATTTTTGCTAGGTTTTTTGATAAGCCTCGTTCTGCAAGGCTTAGGTGAGTACGCACCCCACCCGGTGTGAATGATAAGCCTCATTCTGCAAGGCTTAGGTGAGTACACACCCCCACCCGGTGTGAATGATAAGCCTTTTTCACAAGGCTTAGGTGAGTACACACCCCCACCCGGTGTGAATGATAAGCCTTTTTCACAAGGCTTAGGTGAGTACACACCCCCACCCGGTGTGAATGATAAGCCTTTTTCGCAAGGCTTAGGTGAGTACACACCCCCACCCGGTGTGAATGATAAGCCTTTTTCGCAAGGCTTAGGTGAGTACACACCCCCACCCGGTGTGAATGATAAGCCTTTTTCACAAGGCTTAGGTGAGTACACACCCCCACCCGGTGTGAATGATAAGCCTTTTTCGCAAGGCTTAGGTGAGTACACACCCCCACCCGGTGTGAATGATAAGCCTTTTTCGCAAGGCTTAGGTGAGTACACACCCCCACCCGGTGTGAATGATAAGCCTTTTTCGCAAGGCTTAGGTGAGTACACACCCCCACCCGGTGTGAATGATAAGCCTCATTCTGCAAGGCTTTGGTGAGTACACACCCCCACCCGGTGTGAATGATGAGCCTCATTCTGTAAGGCTTAGGTGAGTACACACCCCCACCCGGTGTGAATGATAAGCCTTTTTCGCAAGGCTTAGGTGAGTACACACCCCCACCCGGTGTGAATGATAAGCCTTTTTCGCAAGGCTTAGGTGAGTACACACCCCCACCTGGTGTGAATGATAAGCCTTTTTTTTGCAAGGCTTATAGGATGAACTTTTTTGTAATGAATCCTATGATCATCTGTTTTTTGGAGATGAGTTGACAGCTTACTGTTTTTGGTCATGCATCTCTAGGGAGTATTTGATTTTTCTTTTTGACTTTTCTATTTTAGTCATCTGGTTTTACCAGGGATTTCTGTATTTTGGCTTTTCTTGTTTTAGCCATCCGGCTTTTGCCGGGGATTCTTTGATTTTGGCTTTTCTGTTTAGCCATGGGGATTTCATTATTTTGGCTTTTTCTTTTAGCCATCCAGTCTTGACCGGGGATTTCTGTATTTTGGCTTTTCTTGTTTTAGCCATCCAGCTTTTGCCGGGAATTCTTTGATTTTGGCTTTTTCTTTTAGCCATCCGATCTTGACCGGGGATTCTTTGATTTTGGCTTTTTTGTTTAGCCATCCGGCTTTGCCGGGGATTCTTTGTTGGTTGCCTCTTGTTTAGGCAGGAATCCTTTGGGGATTTTGATTTCTATTAGTTGCGCCTCTTGATTAGGCGGAAATCCACTTGGGGAGATTCTTGTTTGGTTGCGCCTCTTGATCAGGCGGAAATCCTCTGGGGATTTGAGCGTTTTGTTGATTGTGCCTTTTGTTTAGGCAAGAACCCACTTGGGGATGTGATTTCTATTTGGTTGTGCCTCTTGATTTAGGCATATGCTTCAATAGTGGTGAAGACTTAGGTTTTGGATTGCCTCTTGCATAGGTTGATTTCCCGTTTCTTGGGGATATTGGCTTTCTGCTTGCCTGTTGGAAGTGAAGACTTTGCTTTTCACTGGGGATATCTGTATTTGGGAATTTATACGCGATTCCCTGAGGATATAAACTTGTAGTTTTGCCTTCATTTGGTAGGCTCGCTGGGGATTTTTCTTTTTGATGATCCACTGGGGAATTAATTTCATTCCGGGGATCTATTTTGAATTGCCCCCCTAGGGAGGAACGGAGTTTTTGACTCCTTATTTGACATTGTTGTTTGAGCTGGCTTTGCCTATGCTCTTATTCCTGCTGGGGAATGGATTTGTATGTGCGCCTTTTATGCACATTGGCTTTTTCTTTGGATGAAAAGATATTTTTTCTCTTTTCTTTTTGGTGATCCCTGGGGAATTTTTCTCTTGGGGATCTAATCCTTGATTAGTTTTGAGCTTCTGACTTTGTGAGGCTCTTTATTGAGCGGAATGAAGAGATTTTCTTCTTTTCTCTTTTTTGGGATTCACCAAGGAGTCTGTTTCCTGGGGGTCCAAATTTGATGATGGAGTCTTGGCTCCTGGCTTTGTGAAGCTCTTATTTGAGCTGGAAGATGGAAAAAATCTTTTTGTTTTCCTCTTTTTGTAGACGTTTCTTGATATGCTCTGTTAGGAGACATTTATTTGACCTTTTTCTGTAGTGGCCTTCGTTAGGGGATGAAAAGTTTTTTCTTTCTTTTCCTTTTGTTGCCCCCTGGTGATGTGGAGGATTTTGACTCCGTATTTTCTTTGATGGACTCTTATGTAGTCCTTATTCTCCTTATTCTCCTTATTCTACTTTGGGGAAGTGACGGAGACTCTTGCATGAGTGTGCTTGATGACTCATGTGGCGATGAAGCTGAGTCGTGAAGTAGTCTTTTTGTTTTGCCTTTGGAGTAGGCAAGGATCCTCTTGGGGATGGTCAAGCCTTTCCATTTGGCTTTTTTCATTTTGATGGTGTCCTTCTTTCTTGGATGGAAGGATGCTGATTGCAGCTTTGAATGACTATGTTTGATGACTCATGTGGTAGTGTTGAGTCAGGGAGTATTTTTCTGCCTTTGAATAGGCAAGGATCCTCTTGAGGATGATCAAGCCTTTTCCATTGGCTTTTCTTCTCCTTCTTTTATTGGTGTAGAAGGTTGATGACTTCCTTTTCCTTGGATGGAAGGATAGTGGTCGGATTTTTAAATGACTATGGTTGACGACTCATGTGATGATGATGCTGAGTCATGGAGTAATTTTTTTGTTTTGCCTCTAGAGTAGGCAAAGATCTTCTTTGGGGATTTTCAAGCCTTTCTATTGGCTTTTCTTTTTTTTTTATGTACCCTCCTTCTATTGGGGTTGGAGGAGAATGGTTGGAGCTATGGTTTTCTTAAAGCTCTTTATTCTGCTAAAATGGTTTTGATTTCACCTTTCGCGATTTTGATTTTCATATGGAGACTGGATTCTGGCGCCTCCTGTTTTCAATCACAAGTATGGAGGCTAGCCTCCTTATATGCATGTTTAATATT
The DNA here is from genome assembly GCA_963425845.1 of Sphenostylis stenocarpa. NCBI lineage: Eukaryota > Viridiplantae > Streptophyta > Magnoliopsida > Fabales > Fabaceae > Sphenostylis > Sphenostylis stenocarpa. The sequence goes on along the minus strand of OY731402.1, from coordinate 24,586,640 downwards.
CTTGTTTGAAGAAAATTATTTTTCTTGATTTTGACAAAGTCGTATTATGCAACTACTTTGTGTGTGGATGTCCTAAATGCAATCTATTTGTTTATTTATTTTTTATGCATTTAGAAAGTAACTGGCCTTCTCCTGTTGGCTTCTTATGAATATGCCGATGGACTCCTTTCTTTATGACCATGATGGGCTCCTCCTTCATGATGATGGACTTCTCTTTTATTCATCTTTTGGTTTTGGCCCTATCTTTTGCCTAGACCGCCCTTTACGGGTTTTCGATCTAGCGGGCTGCCTTAATTTTTGCCTAGAATATCTTAGGGGGATTTTGCCTTATCTTTTGCCTAGATCGTCTTTTTTGGGGTTTGCGATCTAGCAGGTTACCCTATTTTTTACCTAAGAAATATCCTAGCAGGCATTTGTTATTTTCTTATTATTTTTATATGTTTCCCTCTTTTTTTTTAGATGCATGTTTGATCTTTGATTAAAAAGTCTTTGCACATATTTATGATCTATCAATAAAGATGCATTTCCATAATATTTGGTCAAGAGAAAGGAAATGAAAGGGAATTTTATTGATAAATGAGCAAAAGTTTATTTCTTTTACAGAAGGATTTCAAAAGTATTTAGAAGAATGGGTGGTCAGGGTTGGCTGTATTGTTTAGGCTTATACAGTCATGTCTATGATATCTGCCCCCTGGTTCTCCTAATTGCTTTAGTTGAGATGCCTGGGCTCAGAGTGAAGACTATGCAGACTGCTTGCTTCTGGAAGAATGTTACCTTAGCCGCCTTTTCGGTTTTCGACTAAAGTAACCATTGCTCTTAGTTTTTTTTTTTATTTACTGTTTTTTACCTCTACTTTTTGCCTAGGACGTATCCTAGCGAGGGATATAGACCCTATCTTTTGCCCAGGGATGCCCTTTGCGGGTTTTCATTCCTGACGGGTCATGAGCAATGTCTTCAAGCATAATACTTCTTCACCGTACCAAAGTTGATCGGGTGTCGAAGTTCTTTTCCATCTATATTGGCGAGGATAAGAGCCCCTTCCGAGAAAGCTCATTTGACCACAAGGGGTCCTTCGTAGTTCACTGCCCATTTTCCAATTTTATTGTTCTGGGCTGGAAGCAACTTATTTACCATTAAATCCTTCTTATGGTAGATATGAGGGTTGACCTTTTTTGTAAGCCTTTTTATTTTCCTTTGATAGGCTTGTCCCGACATATAACATTCAGCTGTTTTTCTTAATAAGGTTTAGCTGGTCATATTAGCTTCGAACCCATTCAGCTTCTGTTAAGTTTACTTCCATCATCATGTGCTTTTGTCAACATGATTAGCTGTACCGATTTGCCATCTCGGATCTTTGCTATAACCGAAGAGTAATCCTTTTGAATGTAGAGCAATTGTCATGTCAATGCCCCTCTTCCTTTCCTTTAGGGATTTCAATCCTCCTATTGATCACCATATTTCCACATTTCCCAGTCAATTACTTGAATGCTTTATGATGAAGGGTCAAGAGAATAGAAAGAAAGGGATTTATTGCAAAGGCTTGTGTTTTAGTGAGATTTTTTTTTTGAAATAATAGTTTCTGTAAGAATAGCTAGCCGAGGTTGGTCGGTGTTTAGGCTAGTTTAAACAAACATTTTGTTTTAATGAGGCGGCGTCTTCAGCTGCCTATTTATGACTGATTAGCTTTCCTAGTCTGCCCTTTTGGGTTTTCAGTCTAGGATTTTGCCCTTTTATCTTTTTTTGTCTTGGCCTTTTGACCTTGACGGGCTTCTTTTAATAATAATTTCTTTTCTCAAAATATTGTCGAAACACGATTTTCTTATTCGTGTCTCTAGCTAATCAACCATGTTAACTTTGGCTTCATTTTGTCTATGGCGTTTTGGTTATTTGGACGCATTTTGGAACAAAACGTTTGTCTAAACATGGTTATTTAATGGGGTATAGACATGTTTAGCAGGAAAAGAAGCAGATAGTAAGAATAACATTCTTTTGTAATTCAAAGGGAAATGTGTGCCCTAAAGATGCTCGGGGGTCGGGCACACCCCGAGGAGTGATCTCTAATAGTCATTGGGTTTACATCCCTTAGAATCAGAAGAAGGACATCTAATGACTAATGCTACCCTTGATGCTAATATCCCTCCTTTTCGGGATATCCTCTTTAAGGTATGGAGGGGATACTTCCCTTTTCATCGTATGACTTGATCTTTTGTAGGGTCGTACTTTAAAGGATTATCCTTAAAATCTGGTGGCTCTTTTATCTTTTGAGCATCCTTTACAAGCCCTTGTCTGGGCTGTATCCATATCTCTTCATTATATGGGCCACTTTTAAACTGCTAGGAAGTCTTTCCGTATTTTCAAATGTCTTCTTTAGCCGCATCCATTTAAGGTGTGGTGGACGGCTCGCTGATTCGAATCTAGTCTTTAACTTGAACCATGATCAATTTGTCACCAACCACGAATTTGATTTTTCGGTGGAGCGTTGAAGAAACTGCCTTAGCACTTTGAATCCAAGGTCTGCTCAATCTTCCCCTTGGATTTTTTCTTTTTCCTCTTCGGTTTCTTTATTTTTCCTTTGTTTTTAGGAGCATTATCTTGTAGCTCCTTGGGGAATAAATTCTTTTGCTTCCCGTCGTGCCCCCAATACCGACTATATTGGAGATATCTTCATTGACGGACAATTCTTCTGTGCATATCCACAGTACATCTTTTATCCAATGTATAAGCGCAAAGGCGTTATTGCCCCTTCCCTGACATTATCAATTTGGGTACCGACATTTACTTCTTTCTTATTGTCTCCTTGTCCCAAATTGAAGGCCTTAGTTTTTTCCTTATGGGGCTGTATCAATTGAGCTTATTTTTCTAGCAGTCTTTGCATGTCCGAGGAAATGGTCCCCTCCTCACTGTCTGATTCAATCCATTCGTCTTTAGCTTTTAGATCTTCCAGGGAGTTTTCAATCACAGACATGATTGTTTATATGGTCTTTATTTAGGTCTATATTTTATTTAATTATCTTGGAGTGAGAGAGAAAATAATGAAAAGCATATGAATATTATGAAAAATGCCTCATTGTATTGATAGAAACAAAATATTTACAAAGCCCAATTTAACCAAAAATCTCGTGATCATGGGCAAGGATCACGAGAAATACATCAGAAGCTTTTATTATTTCTTTATGTTTTTTGCAAAAAATGGTAAAAATGATGAGCCCTAATCTGCTGGTCTCCCTTATCCCATCTTTTACTCGGGCTTTGATAAGGGCTGGTCGTCCACCTTTGGAGTAGATGCGTCAAAGGTAATCCATCCCGCATCTATTAAATCTTGGACCTTATGCTTTAAAGCCATGCAGTTATCTACAGAATGTCCTGGAGCGTCCGAATGATAATTGCATTTTTCATTTGGCTTATACCATTCTGGATAGGGTGGCTCCATCTTCTTGGGAGGGACGCGTACGAGGAGTTTAGCATCTAGTAATTTTAACAGCAGGCTTGCATAGGAAGTGGGTATTGGGGTGAACTTCCTTTCTGACCTACGCGACTTGGTTTGCTGAGAGGAAGAAGAAGGATTGACCAAGTCGATTGCATTTACGGTTCCCTCCTTCTTTTTTCCGAAGCTCTTTTTAACGAATTGAGTAGAAGAGTTGGAGGAGTTCTGCTGTGCAATTCCTCCGCTCTTCAGGCCTTGTTCTACTCTTTCTCCTATAATGACTACATCCGCGGAGAGTGTTGATGTGTTTCCTATCTTTTTGTCATAATAGGGACCCGTCAGAGAATTGATGAACATGGATGTAGTCTCTTTGTCGGATAGAGGAGGTTCCACTTGTGCTGCCAATTCCCTCCATCTTTGGGCATATGCTTTGAAGGATTCATCGTCTTTCTTGCTTAATAGTTGTAGATCTGCTCTTTCGGGGGTCGAGATCAATATTGTATTTGTAGCGACGAAGGAAAGCATACGCCGGATGTCTCCGAGGTTTGGATTTGGTTCCCTTCCAGTTGCATATACAAGTTTAGAGCTGATTCGACCAAGCTCTCCTGAAGCGAGTGGATCGGGAGTTTTTCATTATCGGCATATGCAACCATCTTACGGCGGTACATTGTAAGATGGCTTTTGGGGCAGGTTAGTCCCATGTATTTTGGGAAATCCGGAGCTTTGAATTTGTTAGGGAATTGGATATTTTTGACGAGGCACATATCAGTCGCCTCTTTGACATCAAAATTATGCCCTTCCATGGCTCTTAATCTCTCCTCAAGGGCGATAAGTCGTTGTTTTGATACTTCGGAATCTGGATATGTACTGCCCTTGCACCGGATTGGTCATGTTCGACCTTGGGTTCCTCCTCCTCTTCTTGGTGAGAGGCTTGTTCGCTTTGAGGACCTTCTTTATGGATATTCTGCTGACGCATCATTTCCAACATTTGCGTCATTTGCTCTTTCAGCGTGTTAAGTTCAGTAGTAAGCTTTCTATTTTGTTCTTCCAGATGTTCCATCTTCTTGTCTTTCTGAGCACGAGTGAGGACGGGCGGAAGACCAGCCACTTTCTAAATGATTTTAACAATTTTATTATAGTTTTTTAAATGATTGGTGTATCCTAGAATGAATGTGTTTATGTATGAGAGATTTATTATAATGATGTTTATGTAGACTTTTCTTAGTGCATTTATTTTCTCTCTTGGTTTTACCACTTATTGGATGATGTGGTATGAACGATACGACTTTGCCAAGAATCTTTTTATTATAAAAAGGCATTTTTATGGCTTTCATTCGTTTTTATATTTTTTATGACCCTTTATCTCTTCTGTCGGTCAACGTGGCTACTTAGCTTACAAAGAACCTGAAACCAGGCTAGCTTAACTGAAGACTGTCTGAGATAAAGGTCTTTTATCTTATCACTTTTTGTGATTTTTAGGGTTTTTCATTTTTTGTTTGTTGTATGATTACCTTATGCTAATGCATCAATACAAATGCAGCAAACGTATGCACACACAATTCATACATCCACGAGCAGAGCCACGCTTATTTAATCACGAGGTAAGGTTTTCCTGCAGAAACGTGCCTGGTTTAGGTGGTTCTAACTGTTCTCACCAGGCCAAAGGTCCCCAAGGTGCCCCCATTATAGGGACCTCTCAATCTTTCAGTCCTTGGGTCATGCACGGAACTCCGTGGCGACACCCTTAGACCAAAAGAAGAGAGTTATCACCTTGAGTTGGTGGTTTTCCGACAACGGTAGTAGCCCCGTGTGCCAACTAACCGATCGTATCCGCCACCCACTCCCTATAGGTATTCACTCTTGCCCCGGGTATAGAGGGACTGTTGTGTGCAAGGGTTTTTGTGTGCAATTTATATTTCAAACAATTGCGAAATAATCATACAGACGGTTATTTAAAGCCATACAATAAAAACATACGGAAGGGTAAAGGCGTAATTTCAAATCTTTGCTTAGTTTGAATTTATCCGTCACTAAATGGGATCAACTCTCGGACTTCCCCAGCGGAGTCGCCATCTGTCGCCGCCGTCCGTTCCGACGTCCTGGGGACGTCTCAAACGTTTATGCGAGCGGTCGCGAAAAGATGGGTGAGACTCACGTTTTTTGTTAAAATTGTGTTCATTGCTTCCGAGGTGTTCAACACTGAACTATCCTCTAATAGAAGCAAGGTTTTCGAAAAGGGGTTCTTTTGGAGTCGCCACCAATGTTTTGACCAGAAACATTGGAAAAGGAAAAAAAAGAGTTGATTTTATTAAAAACCAACTTGGCCATTATAACCAGAGTTGGGTAAGGGAGTTAGTTACGTGTGGGGAAGGTGTTAGCACCCCCACAACGCCCCTTTCGGGTTCCCTATGACGGATTTATTCATTAAGTGAAGATTATGAGAAATTACGCATTTACCCTTATTTTATTGATATAGTTATTTAGATATGGTTATCTACATGATTTATCTACATTGCATACAGAAAACAATAAATAAAGCAATAAAAAAGAAGAGAATTGAGAAAAACCTCCGTAGCAAGCTTTATATTATGATTCTTGTACAAAGAGGACGCGTTTCGGCAGTCCTTCGCTCTACAATTGTTCTCCTCTCGTCTACCCTAATCGACTCGACTAATTTTCTAGAAGAAATCGAATGCCGGAATACAAATTCCTTAACTGATTGTTACCTAAAAAAGGCAATCAGAGAGATCATTCGAGAGAGAGAGAGAAGAAGACAAGTCTCAGAGTTGTCTGGTGTGTCGAATGAGACAAATGAGGCTCCTATTTATAGCCATTTTTCGCCTGGACATCTGGGACGGCTGTCTGGGTTGGGACGGCCATCCCAACTGCACATTTTACACTGGGACAATTTGGGACGGCCGTCCCAATTGAATTTTGGGGTTTGGGACGCGCGTCCCAAATGTGAGACGTGCGTCTCACATGCAATTTTGGTGTTTGGGACGGCCAGGTGTGTTTGGGACGGCCGTCCCAGTTTGGGACGGCTGTCCCAAACTGCTTTGGCCTGTCTTCGCGTTCCGGGACCCCCGAGAAGCTTTCCTTGCCGTTTTTGGACGTCGTTTGATGCCGATGTGTGTCCGTTGAAGCTTTATCTTCATATAGGAAGTCTTCTTGGCCTTCATTAAGATGTCGGGCGAGCTTTGTCTTCGTGTAGGAAGTCTCTTTAGTCTTTATTGTGTGAATGGGTGAACTCCGTCTTTGTTGTGGGAGGTTTCCTCGGTTTTGGGAAGCCGGATGAACTCTATCTTCGGGCGAAGTTCCTCTAGCTTTTATTTTGAGAGGCCGGGCAAAATTAGGGGTCTACAACGATGCTTCCACAATACAGTATCTGAGCAACGAATTTCTGCCCTAGAAGGGAAATTAAGGGCATTAGAGAGATACAAATTTGATGTAAAGGAGGTAACCGATCTCGAAAATACTCGATCCCCTCCCAAGTTTAAGAAATCCCACGCATCATTCAAAAAGCCCTTTGGCAAGAAAAAGGAGGGAAGTGTAAATGCCATGAACTTTGCTACTCCTTCTTCCTTTTCACAACCATCTAGGCAGTCATGCAGACAAGAGAAGAAATTCACTCCCATTCCAACCTCCTATGTCCCTCCAAAGAAGATGGATCCACCTTACCCAGAATGGTACAAACCTAATGAGAACTGCGATTACCATTCAGGCGCTCCTGGGCATTCTGTGGAGAATTGTATGGCCTTGAAGTATAAGGTCCAAGAATTGTTGAATGCCGGGTGGATTACTTTCAATGCTCCCGACCCTTAGGTGGATGACACGCCTCTATTACAACCAGAATAGTGAACCTGGGTAAAGAAGGCTAGCTAACTAGGGCTCCCCATTTTGTGTATCTTTTGGTTAAAAGAAATAATAAATAACAAAAAATATATAAAAAAAATATATATCGAAAAACTTCCGATGTATCTCTCGTGATCTCCGCCCATGATCACGAGATTTTTGATTAAAATGGGCTTTGTAAATATTTTCTTCTATCAATACAACGAGGCATTATTCATAATATTCATATTCTTTGTTATTCTTTTCTCTCTCATTCCAAAATAATTGAATAAAATCTAAACCCAAATATAGACCATATAAACAGTCATGTCTGTGATTGAAAACTCTCTGCGGGATCTGAAAGCCGAAGGCGAATGGATTGAGTCAGACAGTGAGGAGGGGACCATTTCCCCGGACATGCAATGTCTGATAATAAACATGCATATAAGGAGGATAGTCTCCATGCTTGTGATTGAAAATAAAAGGTGCCGAAATCCAGCCTCTAAATGAAAATCAAAATCACGAAAGACGAAATCAAAACCATTTCAGCAAAATAAAGAGCTTCAAGAAAACTAGCTCCAACCTTCTACACCAATAAAAGAAGGTACATCGAAGAAAAAGCCAACGGAAAGGCTCGATAATCCCCAAGCGGATCCTTGCCTAGTCCAAAGGTAACACAAAAATTATTTCATGACTCAGCATCACCACATGAGTCATCAAACATAAATCATTTAAAGCCTCAATCAACATCCTTCCATCCAAGAAAAAGGAAGTCATCAACATGAAAAAGCCAACGGAAAGGCTTGATCATCCCCAAGAGGATCCTTGCTTACTCTAGAGGCAAGACAAAAAGATTACCTCACGACTCAGCTTCATCGCCACATGAGTCATCAAGCAAACTCATCCAAAATCTCCGCCACTTCCCCAAAGGAGAATAAGGAGAATAAGAACTACACAAGAGTTCATCAAAGAAAATATGGAGTCAAATCCTCCATATCACCAGGGGGCAACAAAAAGAAAGAAAAGAAAAACTTTCATTCCCCAATAGAGGCCACAACGAAAAAGGACAAATAAAAAATCTCCAAATAGAAGTATATCAAGAAAATCTACAAAAAAGAGGAAAACAAAAATTTTTCCATCTTCCAGCTCAAATAAGAGCTTCACAAAGCCAGGAGCCAGAACTCCATCATCAAATTTGGATCCCTAGGAAACCGACAGACTCCTCGGTGAATCCCAAAAAAGAGAAAAGAAGAAAATTTCTTCATTACGCTCAATAAAGAGCTTCACCAAAGTCGGAGCCAAGACTCCATCATAAAAAATCAAATCAAGGATTGGATCCCCAAGAAGTAAAGAAAAATTCCCCAGGGACCACCAAAAAGAAAAGAGAAAAAAGATATCTTTTCATCCAAAGAAAAAGCCAATGTGCATAAAAAGGCGCACATATGTAAAAACAAAATCGCGAAAAAGAAATTCAAATTGCGAGGAAAAAATAAAAAAACCCATTCCCCAGCAGGAATAAGAGCATAGGCAAAGCCAGTTCAAACAACAGCATCCAATAAGGAGTCAAAAACTCCATTCCTCCCTAGGGGGCAATTCAAAAAGATCCCCAGAAAATGATCAAATCCCTGGTGGATCACCAAAAAGAGAAAAATCCCCAGCAAGCCTACCAACAAAAGGCAATGTCGCCGCCGTCAAAAAGAGGCGGTCGGAGCGACGCGATGGTTTTGTCAACCCTCTTGCTTTCGCGTTTTTTTATGGGTGGTTACAACGTCCTTAGGTTGTCCGATAACCGGGCTAACCTAGAGACGAGGTTTTTGAAAAGTGTTCTTGGGTTGTCCGATAACCGGGCTAACCCAAGAACGGGTTTTGAAGGGTTCGTGGAGTCGCCACCGATGTTTTTACCGGAAACATCAAAAAAGGAGTTTAAAAAGGCGTTGGTTTTCGAAAACCAACTTTGGTCATTAGAACCAGAGTTGGGTAAGGGAGTTAGTTACGTGTAAAGGAAGTGTTAGTTCCTTTACGACGCCCCTTTCGGGTTCCCTATGATAGGCCGGCTACTTTGGATAAATAATTAAACTGGAAAATTGCGCTTTTACCCTTTTATTCTGCGGTATTTAAATTTATGACTACATGGCCCTAACATTTATTGCATAATTTAAATGAAAGCGGTAAAGTAAATAAAGAGGTTTATGAACCTTCGAAGGAAGCTTTCTTATATTCTTTGAAAAAGGGTGCTTTGTGGCAGCCCCTTCACTCTACAACGCTCAGAAACTCCGGAAATGCTTCGGAGGGATTCTAAAGAAGATTTAGAATGCTCAAAATTCTCCTAAAGACACTCACAAACTCCGGAAATGCTTCGGAGGGATTCTAGAGAGAGAAGGAGGAGGAACTGTGTGTTTCTGTGTGGAAATGAGGGGGGGAGAGCCCCTATTTATAGTTTTTCGCGCCTGACAGGTCGAGACCGCCATTTCGTCTGACAGGGTCGAGACCACCGTCTGGACAATCCAGACCACCGTCTCGATCATGGCAGGGGGTCGAGACTGCCGTCTGGATAATCCAGACCGCCGTCTCGACTAGGCAGAAGTCGAGACCGCCGTCTGGATAATCTAGACGGCGGTCTCGTCCCTGGCGTGAGGCGAGACGGCGGTCTCGTCCCTTCAGGGCGAGAAACTTTATTTTTCGGGCCAAAAAAACCTCCTATCTTAGTACGGGGGCCTAATAGTCTCTCCTAGTGGCTTGTTAGGCTTCGGCTGTCTTCAAATAGGGGGTCTTCTGACTTTATTTGGAGGCCGGGCAAGATTTGGGGTCTACAGCTGCCCCCCTTTACTCGACTAGTCGGCCGTTGGCTTTGTTGTGCCAGACAGGTAGACGGGAAGGTAAAGGAGTTGACCCTCTCGCCCGGCTACCCTTCGGACGTCCCGTCTTGTGGCGGATGATCCTCGCGGGGAGATGTTGTATTTATGCACCTCCGGGATACTACTCCTGACGTAGCCGATCCCTTTGGTTGACACGTGGTAGAACCTCCGGATACTACTCCTGACGTAGCCGATCCTTCAGTTGATGGGTATAAACCTCCCATCGGGTTGGTAGTTACGATCCGTTGTGTGGGACTCGGATGGGTATGAACCCCCATCGAGGCTGGTACGGTCCGTTGTGTGGGATCAGATGGGTATGAACCCCCCTTCAGGGTGGTAGTGGCGGCTTACTGTTCAGGTGGCCCATGCGTCGTTTAGGCACTCCTTGTGTGCTGGTTGATAGGTATAAACCCCCTATCAGGCTGGTATAGTCTGTTGCGTAGGACTGGTGGTGGTGGCGGCTTACTGCTCGGGTAGCTCATGCGCCGTTTAACTGGGGAGTGATTTTCGTGTTGGTAGATGTTCTTGGACTTGATGGTCGTCCGGGCTGCGCTGGGGGTTTTGTTGGTTGTCCATCCAACTTTGTTGGTTGCTGGGGATTCTTTGTTTTTGCTCTTTTGGTGGTGATCATCCGATTCTTGCTGGCTGGTCGGATGGGTCTTAGTTTTATTCGACTCCTGCTTTTGCAGTCGAAATTTTGAGGTGATGGCTTAATCCTGCCTTTTTCTTGCGGTTTTGGATTTTGCTTTTTTCTTGAGCGAACGCCTTTTCTCTTAGTTTTCTTCTTGACTTCTTTGGGAAGAATGGCAAAAAGGGTTGGTGAAGTCGTACCGGGATGTCCTTTTTTGTTCTTTATGAAATGCAAGCATGAGGTTAATCTTCCTATATGAATGCCTTTTATTTGTCTACTTTATTTTTGTTTGTTTTACTTTTGACAAAGTCATTTTTTATGCGATTACTCGTGTGTGGATGCCGTTGATGCAATTTTATTTTGAGGACATCTAGAAAGTGACCGGTATTTTCCTTTCTTTTTGGTTCGCTCGTGACTATTCTTTTTTGTACTCTTGTTCTAACCCAGTCTTTTGCCTAGACCGCCCTTTGTGGGCTTTCGATCTAGCGGGTTTTGATTCTTCATTTGAGATATGGGCTTTTTCCTTTTTACGAAAGCCTTATCTTTTGCCTAGACCGCCCTTTGTGGGTTTTCGATCTAGCAGGCTACCCTGTACTTTTTACTTGGGACGACCATGGTTGGTGATGTTCGTCATTATCTTTATGCTTTCTTGAATTGCTTGTTTTATGCATGCTCATATTTCGTTAATACAGAGGCATTTACACAAGTAGGTAAAGAGAGGAAAAGACAATTTTATTGATATAAAGAAATGGTTTATTTTTACATGGGGGTTTACAATAGAATTTGTAAGCATGGCTGGCCAAGGTCGGCTAAACTGTATGAGGGTGCCACAATCATGTCTGTGATCTCTGTTTCCCCGTTTTTCCTGGTCCCTTCGTTTGAGATGCTCGAATCCGGAGTGAAGACCATGCGAAGTCTGCTTGCTTTTGTGAAGGTATTACCTTAGTCGCCTTTGCGGTTTTCGGCTAAGGTTATCATTGCTCTATATATTATTATTTTTTGGTATATATATATATTATTTTTTTTTTTTTGAAACCTCCACTTTTTGCCTAGGACGTGTCCTAGCGAGGTATGTAGACCCTATCTTTTGCTCTGGACGCTCTTTGCGAGTTTTCATCCTGACGGGTCATGAGCAATGTCTTTAGGCGTAATATTTTTTCACCGCATCTGAGTTGACAGGACATCGGAGCTCTTCTCCATCCATGTTGGTGAGGATAAGGGCTCCTCCTGAGAAGGCTCGCTTGACCACAAGGGGTCCTTCGTAGTTGGCTGCCCATTTCCCGATTTTGTCTTTCTGGGCTGGAAGAAGTTTCTTCACTACTAGATCTCCTTCTAGGAAAGTGCGGGGATTGACCTTCTTGTCATAGGCCTTCTTAATTTTCTTCTGATAAGCTTGCCCCCGACATATGGCGTCCAACCGTTTTTCTTCGATTAGGTTCAACTGATCATACCGGTTTTGGACCCATTCGGCTTCTGTCAATTTTGCTTCCATGACAACTCGTAGGGAGGGTATTTCGACCTCCACTGGTAGTACGTCCTCCATCCCGTATACGAGGGAAAACGGGGTAGCCCCTGTGGAGGTCCGTATCGACGTTCGGTAACCATGCAAGGCGAAAGGAAGCATCTCATGCCAATCTTTGTAGGTGACCACCATTTTCTGGATAATTTTCTTGATATTTTTGTTGGCTGCCTCTACTGCACCGTTCATCTTTGGTCGGTACGGGGAGGAATTGTGGTGCTGGATTTTGAAGTCTTGGCATAATTCCTCCATCATCTTATTGTTGAGGTTGGTCCCATTATCGGTAATGAGCTTATGAGGGATGCCGTACCGACATATGATGTTTTTCTTGATGAAGGTGGTCACCACTTTCCGAGTTACGTGCGCATATGACGTTGCCTCAACCCACTTGGTGAAATAGTCAATTGCTACCAATATGAAGCGATGGCCGTTGGACGCTTTGGGTTCGATGGGTCCGATGACATCCATGCCCCACATAGAAAATGGCCATGGTGCAGCCAGGTTATTGAGAGGTGCGGGCGGCACATGGATGTTATCGGCGTATACTTGGCACTTATGGCATTTCTTGGCATATTGGTGACAGTCAGCTTCCATCGTGGACCAAAAATACCCTGCCCTAAGGATTTTCTTTGCCATGACATGCCCGGGTGTGTGGGTTCCAAAAGTCCCTTTGTGGATTTCTCTTATTAAGGTTTGAGCTTCTTCTTGATCCACACACCTTAAGAGAGTGGAATCGGGGCTCTTTTTGTAGAGGGTTCCTTCAATCAACGTAAACCCTACAACCCTTTTGTGAATGGTTCGCTTATCATTGTCACTGACTCCTTCAGGATATTCGCCCTTCATGAGGTACCGCTTGATGTCATGGTACCAGGGGTTTTGATCGTGCTCGCCATTTACTGCCATGCAGAAAGCTTGTTTGTCATGCAGTTTGACTTGAATGATTGGCATCTCATGTTCCTGTTCCAGGGCAAACATGGATGATAGAGTGGCGAGGGTGTCGGCAATTTGATTGTCCTCCCTAGGGATATACTGGAAGGTGACGTTTTCCATTCTTGAGATCAGCCCGCGGATGTGCTCTAGGTATGGAATCAATTTTGAGTTTCGGGTTTCCCATTCACCTTTACGTTGGTAGATGACAAGGGATGAATCACCGAATATTTTGAGTTTAGCGACCCCATGATCTAAAGCCGCTTGGATTCCTAGTGCGCATGCTTCGTATTCAGCCATGTTGTTGGTGCAATCGAAATTAAGCCTGACCGTTACAGGAATGTGTTTCTTTTCGGGGGATATCAAAATAGCTCCTACCCCGTGTCCAAGCATGTTTGAAGCCCCATCAAAGAACATGGTCCACATCTCTTCTTTGGTCTCTTCGTGTTCGATGTGCATGATATGCTCATCGGGAAAGTCATCTTGCAAGGACTGGTATTCATCTGTGGATCCGTGGGCTAGATAATCCGCTAGGGGACTTCCTTTAATAGCTTTCTGGGTGACGTGAATGATGTCAAATTCTGAGAGGAGAACCTGCCACCTAGCTATTCTTCCAGTTAAAATGGGCTTCTCGAAGAGGTATTTGATTGGATCCATTTTGGAGACCAACCATGTTGTATGTCGATCCATATACTGTCTGAGACGTTGAGTGACCCACACCAATGCGCAACAAGTTTTTTCGAATGGTGTATAACGGGTTTCGTAGTCCGAGAATTTCTTATTGAGATAATAAATGGCCCGTTCCTTTTTTCCAGTTTCATCATGTTGGCCGAGCACACATCCCATGGACTCTTCGAGGATCGATAGATATAGGATCAGAGGTCTCCCTTCAACGGGTGGTACCAACACTGGTGGATTGGTTAAACATGTTTTGATTTTATCGAACGCTTGTTGGCATTCTTCGCTCCACACTGTTGGCTGATTTTTGCGCAACAGTTTAAAGATGGGTATACATTTATCCGTTAACTGCGCGATGAAACGGGCAATGTAGTTTATCCGGCCCAGAAAACCTCTGACCTCGTTTTCCGTGCTTGGTGGAGGCATTTCCAAAATTGCCTTGGTTTTGTCGGGATCCACCTCGATTCCTCTTTTACTGACAATGAACCCTAGGAGTTTTCCTGATCGTACTCTGAAAGTACATTTTGCCGGGTTCAGTTTAAGTTGATACTTCTGAAGTCGATCAAAAAGTTTTCGGAGATATTGAATGTGGTCCATTTCATTTCTGGACTTGGCGATCATGTCGTCCACATATACTTCTATTTCTTTGTGGATCATGTCATGGAATAGCGTGACCATAGCCCTTTGGTAGGTAGCCCCTGCATTTTTCAGCCCAAACGGCATTACCCGATAACAGAAAGTGCCCCATGGTGTAATGAATGAGGTTTTTTCTCTATCCTCCACAGCCAGTTTGATTTGGTTGTACCCTGCATACCCGTCCATGAAGGAATACAACGTGTTGGTAGCGGTATGGTCCACCAGTGTATCTATGTGTGGTAGGGGAAAGTCATCCTTTGGACTTGCTCGATTGAGGTCCCTATAATCCACGCAAACCCTGACCTTCCCGGTCTTTTTGATGACGGGTACTATGTTGGCCAGCCATTCTGGGTATTTGGACACTACAAGAAAGTTGGCATCCAACTGCCTTTGCACCTCCTCTTTTATCATTAAGGACCAATCGGGCTTGATTCTTCTAAGTTTTTGTTTCACAGGTCGGCACCCCTCTTTCAGTGGCAATTTGTGTTCCACTATACTCGTGTCAAGACCTAGCATGTCATGGTACGACCAAGCAAATACATCCACATATTCCCTCAGAAGCTGTATCAATCCCTTTTTCATGCTACTTTCCATTTGGGTGTCGATGTTTACCTTTTTCTCCTCATCCTCTTTTCCTAAATTGACAGTTTCGATTTCCTCCTGATGCGGTTGTATGATGCGTGTTTCCTTTTCCAGCATCCTTTGCATGTCCGAAGAAATGGTCTCCTGCTCACTGTCGGACTCAATCCATTCGTCTTCCGTTTCCAGGGTCCACGGAGATTCATCAATCATAGACATGATGTGTTTTAGGTTCTGTTTTGGTCGTAGATTTTATTATTCGATTTATCTTTGAAAGAATAATAAATAGAAGAGGGAAAAGAATGAATATGACAAAATGCCTCGTATATTAATGAAAATGAGATGTATGTACAAGCCCTTTTAATCAAAATTCTTGCGGCCACGGGCGGGGACCGCAAGAGATATAGAGAAAAGCTTAAAAAGAAAAGACCCTAGGGTTGATCCTCCCAGTCCTCCCTCTCTGCTACTCTGATTTTGACAGAGGTTTGTCGTCTGTGCTGGAGGCAGAGGCATCGAAAGTAATCCACCCGGCATCAATTAGTTCTTGAACCCGATACTTAAGGGTCAAGCAGTTCTCTGTAGAGTGACCGGGTGAGCCCAAATGGTAAGCGCATTTTTCATTTGGCTTATACCATTCGGGGTAGGGAGGCTCCAATTGTTTCTTGGGAGGGACGCAGGTCAGGAGCTTAGCCTCCAGCAGTTGAGGTAGCAGCAGTCCGTAGGAAGTGGAGATTGGAGTGAACTTCCTTTCTTTCTTGTGGGGCTGCCTGGGTGTTTGTGGTAGAAGAAGGAGTGGCAAAATTGATTGCGTGCACAGATTCATCCTTCTTCTTGCCAGCAGGTTTCCTGAAGGAGACACCAGCTTGGGAAGATTGTGCTATCTTCCCGCTCCTCAGTCCCTGCTCCACTCTCTCGCCCACAGTGACTATGTCTGAGAAAAGGTTGGAGGTACTGGCTATTGCCTTGTCGTAGTACGCTCCAGTTAGTGAGTCGATGAACATAGCCACTGTCTCCTTGTCCGTCAAAGGAGGCTCTATCTGGGCTGCCATTTCATTTCCACCTTTGGGCATACGCTTTAAAGGGCTCGTCGTTCCTCTTGCTCAGAGTTCTGAGGTCTGACCTGTCGGGGGTCAGATCGATGTTGTATCGGTAACGACGGAGAAAAGCATCTGCCAGCTGTTTCCAGTTCTGGACCTGCCCTCTCTCTAATTGCATGTACCAGTTAAGCGCAGTGTCCGCCAAACTCTCCTGGAAGCAGTGGAGCAGGAGTTTTTCGTTGTCAGCATGGGCGGCCATCTTACGACAATACATCGTAAGATGGTTCTTTGGGCAGGTCATCCCGGCATACTTGGGGAAGTCCGGGATCTTGAACTTGGGAGGGAAGTGGATGTTCTTCACGAGGCACATGTCAGCCACCTCCTTAACGTCGAAGTTATGCCCTTCGACCGCCTTCAGCCTCTCCTCCAGGGCAGAGAGTTGTTGTTTGGACACTTCTGGGGTAAGGATGCGTGTAGTCTTAGCATCCTTCCCGCCAAAAAAGTATTCTTCCTCCTCTTCCTCATGAGGAGGAACATGTTCAGCTTGGTCTTCGCCCTTGCTTTGACCCTGGCGTACGACCTCCATTAATTGGGCCACTTGCTCGCGGAGGGTATTGACTTCCGCAGTGAGCTTTCGGTTCTGCTCTTCTAAATTTTCCATTGCTTTAGCTTTTTGTGCACGAGTACGAGTAGGGAGAGGACAAGCCACTTTCTAGAATGCCCGAAAAAGTTTTATTAATGTATGTTGAGTGCTTAGACTAACATGAATATGCTTATGCATGAGAGATTTTATTTAAATGATGCTTGCATGAGTTCTCGCTTTTTATTTTCTTTCTTGGTTTTTCTTCGCTCATGGTATGATGTAATATGAATGTTTTGACTTTGTCAAAAGTTTATCTATTTATTTCTGATGTTTTTTTATTTTTATTTGATGTTTATTTTATAGCCTTTTATCTCTTTTATCGGAACTGCATGACTACTTAGCTTACAAAGAACCTGAAACCAGGCTAGCTAAAAGGCAGACTGTCCGAGATAAAACATGGCTTTATGTGAAAGAATATTTAGTGTCCCTTATCTCTTCTGTCGGAACTGCGTGGCTACTTAGCTTACAAAGAACCTGAAACCAGGCTAGCTAAAAGGCAGATTGTCTGAGATAAGGGTGTTTATTTGTGAAAAATATTTTTGGTTTTTGTTCTGTTGTTTGTTTATGCCATGCAACATACAAATGCAACAATCATATGCACACACAATTCGATCATCCCCGAACAGGCGAGATTTCGTTTTTATCACGAGGTAGGGTTTTCTGCGAGAAAAGTGCATTGGTTAGGGTAGGTTCTAGCTGTTCTCACCAGGCTAAGGCCCCCAAGGTGCCCCCATTATAGGGTCCCCACTCTCCGGCACGTCCGACCATGCTCAACACTAAGGCCGAGTCGGTCTTGTTGCCAAAAGAGGAAGGTTATCACCTTGAGTGATGGTTTCCGATCACTGCTGGTGGGCACAAGGCCCTAACTACAGCTGAACCGTACTCGCCACCCACTCCCTATGGTTATCTCACTTGCCCCGGGTATAGAGGGAACTGTGGTGTGCAAGGGTTTGTGTGCGGTTTATATTTCAATCAATTGCGTAAGTATAAACAAGCAACAGTTATTTGAAAGCCAAACAATAAAGCATGTTATAATACAAGGCAGGGTAAAAGCGCTATTTTCTTGGTTTAATTATTTTTAAGCCAGCCCATCACTGAATGGGATCAACTCTCTAGGCTTCCCCAGTGGAGTCGCCATCTGTCGCCACCGTCAAAAAGAGGCGGTCGGAGCGACGCGATGGTTTTGTCGACCCTCTTGCTTTTGCATTTTTTTATGGGTGGTTACAACGTCCTTAGGTTGTCCGATAACCGGGCTAACCTAGAGACGAGGTTTTTGAAAAGTGTTCTTGGGTTGTCCGATAACCGGGCTAACCCAAGAACGGGTTTTGAAGGGTTTGTGGAGTCGCCACCGATGTTTTTACCGGAAACATCGGAAAAGGAGTTTAAAAAGGCGTTGGTTTTCGAAAACCAACTTTGGTCATTAGAACCAGAGTTGGGTAAGGGAGTTAGTTACGTGTAAAGGAAGTGTTAGTTCCTTTACGACGCCCCTTTCGGGTTCCCTATGATAGGCCGGCTACTTTGGATAAATAATTAAACTGGAAAATTGCGCTTTTACCCTTTTACTCTACGGTATTTAAATTTATGACTACATGGCCCTAACGTTTATTGCATAATTTTAATGAAAGCGGTAAAGTAAATAAAGAGGTTTATGAACCTTCGAAGCAAGCTTTCTTATATTCTTTCAAAAGGGTGCTTTGTGGCAGCCCCTTCACTCTACAACGCTCAGAAACTCCGGAAATGCTTCGGAGGGATTCTAAAGAAGATTTAGAACGCTCAAAATTCTCCTAAAGACACTCAGAAACTCCGGAAATGCTTCGGAGGGATTCTAGAGAGAGAAAATCTAGAGAGAAGGAGGAGGAACTGTGTGTTTCTGTGTGGAAATGAGGGGGGGAGAGCCCCTATTTATAGTTTTTCGAGCCTGACAGGTCGAGACCGTCGTTTCGTCTGACAGGGTCGAGACCGCCGTTTGGACAATCCAGACCGCCGTCTCGATCATGGCAGGGGGTCAAGACCGCCGTCTGGATAATCCAGACCGCCGTCTCGACTAGGCAGAAGTCGAGACCGCCGTCTGGATAATCCAGACGGCGGTCTCGTCCCTGGCGTGAGGCGAGATGGCGGTCTCGTCCCTTCAGGGCGAGAAACTTTATTTTTCGAGCCAAAAAAACCTCCTATCTTAGTACGGGGGCCTAATAGTCTCTCCTAGGGGCTTGTTAGGCTTCGGTCATCTTCAAATAGGGGGTCTTCTGACTTTATTTGGAGGCCGGGCAAGATTTGGGGTCTACAGGAAAAATACCAAATTCATATCCTCAGGGAGTTAATCACCTATAACGCCCAATATGGATATCCCCAGCGAAGTGGAAAGCCTTCACTCCCAAGAAAAGCCTCTGCTGACTCAAAGGCAATCAAAGAGCCGATATCCCCAAGAAATGGGAAATCAAACTATGCAAGAGGCAATATAAGCACAAAGCTTCCAAAAAAGCATCTGCCTACTCAGAGGTATTATCAAGAAGAAATATACTCAAGAGGAGCATCAGCCTATTCAGAGGCGAAAAACATAAAGCCTTCACCACTATTGAAGCACCTGCCTAAAAATAAACAGGCACAATCAATCAACAAATCCCCCAAGGGATTCCCGCCTAAATAAGAGGCAACCAACAAAAATTCCCTGATAAAACCGGATGGCTAAAAGGAAAAGCCAAAAAGCAATGAATCCCCGGCAAGACTGGATGGCTAAAAAGAAAATCCAAAAACAAAAAATCCCTGGTAAAACCGGATGGCTAAAAGGAAAAGCCAAAAAGCAATGAATCCCCGACAAGACCGGATGGCTAAAAAGAAAAGCCAAAAACAAAGAATCCCCCGGTAAAACCGGATGGATAAAAGGAAAATCCAAAAAGCAATGAATCCCCAGTAAAACCGGATGGCTAAAAAGAAAAGCCAAAAACAAAGAATCCCCCGGTAAAACCGGATGGCTAAAAGGAAAAGCCAAAAAGCAATGAATCCCCGGTAAAACCGGATGGCTAAAAAGAAAAGCCAAAAACAAAGAAATCCCCGGTAAAACCGGATGACTAAAAAAGAAAAGACAGAAAAGTCAATCATTCCCCATGAAATAGGCGCATGATCAAAGACAATAAGCCACCAAACACATCTCCAAAACTAGATGACCATAGGATGGACTACCAAAGAGTACATCCACTAGAGTCTGTCAAGATGCAGATTCGCACCAAGTGGGGGTGTAAAAACCACTAGAGTCTGTCAAGATGCAGATTCGCACCAAGTGGGGGTGTAAAAACCACTAGAGTCTGTCAAGATGCAGATTCGCACCAAAGTGGGGGTGTAAAAACCACTAGAGTCTGTCAAGATGCAGATTCGCACCAAGTGGGGGTGTAAAAACCACTAGAGTCTGTCAAGATGCAGATTCGCACCAAGTGGGGGTGTAAAAACCACTAGAGTCTGTCAAGATGCAGATTCACACCAAGTGGGGGTCTAAAAACCACTAGAGTCTGTCAAGATGCAGATTCGCACCAAGTGGGGGTGTAAAAACCACTAGAGTCTGTTAAGATGCAGATGCGCACCAAGTGGGGGTGTAAAAACCACTAGAGTCTGTCAAGATGCAGATTCGTACCAAGTGGGGATAGAAACCCACCAAAGCCTTATAAAATAAGGTTTATACCAGATGAGGGAAGATACTCATCAGAAAACCTAGCAAAATGCATCAGGTAGAGTAAAATACTCACCAGAGCATTAAAAAAAAAATGGGTTGCAAAGACCTTGTTTCTATTAGAGGATAGTTCAGTGTTGAACACCTCGGAAGTAAGCATCCTCAAGAATCTAGCAAAAGAGCAGCATCCGAAGGATAACCGGGCAAAAGGGTTAACTCCTTCCCCTGCCAACTAATTTTGTTGGTATATCAAACCAACAAATTAGTCAGACAAGTGAAGGGGGGGCAGCTGTAGACCCCTAATTTTTCCCGGTCTCTCAAATAAAAGCTAGGGAAACTTCACACGAAGATAAAGTTCGCCCAGCTTCTCAATAAAAACCAAGAAGACCTCCTACAACAACACAAAGTTCATCTAATTTCTCGATAAAGGCCAAAGAGACCTCCTATAACGAAGATAAAAGTTCGTCTGGCATCTCAATAAGGGTCAAGAAGACTTCCTATATGAAGATAAAGCTTCAATGGACATCTATCAGCATCAACCAACGTCCAAAAATAGCAAGGAAAGCTTCCCGGGGGTCCCAGAACACAAAAACAGGCCAGAACAAGTTGAGACAGCCGTCCCAAATGTGGGACGGCCGTCCCAAACTTCCTGGGACAAGTGAGACGCCCGTCCCAAAGGTGGGACGCCCGTCCCAAGCCAGAAATTCAAATGGGACGGCCGTCCCAAAGTTCAAACGGCCGTCCCAACTCCCTGAGACGCTCATCCCTGTTTTCTGAGTCCCGGACGGTCGTCCCGAGGTGCCAGGCTACGAAAACTATAAATAGGAGGCTCATTTGCTCATTTTCCACACACCAGACAACTCCCAGTACTTGTCTATCCTCTTCCCTCTTCGAATGAACTCTCTGATTGCCTTGATAAGGTAATAATCAGTTAAGGAATCATATTCCAGCATTCGATTCTTCTATAAAATCGAGTCGAGTCGATCTTGTATTTGGAGAGGAGAGTCTTTGTAGAGCGAAGGATTGCCAACACGCATCCTCATAGTCAAAAGATTCGTAATACAAAGCTTGCTACGGAGGTTTTGTTCAATTCTCTTCTCTTTTACTGCTTTTATTTATTGCTTTCTGTATGCAATATGAAATAAAGTCATGTAGATAGTCATTTTTAACATTATGTAATAAAATAGGGTAATCGCGTAATTTCTCATAATCTTTACTTAAATGAATTAATCCGTCATAGGGAACCCGAAAGGGGCGTTGTGGGGTGCTAACACCTTCCCCACACGTAACTAACTCCCTTACCTAACTCTGGTTATAATGGCCAAGTTTGGTTTTTATTAAAATCAATGCCTTTTTATCCTTTTCCAATGTTTACGGTCAAAACATTGGTGGCGACTCCATAAGAACCCCTTTTCGAAAACCTTGCTTTTATTAGAGGATAGTTCAGTTGTTGAGCACCTCAGAAGCAATGAACATAATTTTAACATAAAACGCGAGTCTAAACCATCTTTTTGCGACCGCTCGCATAAACGTTCGAGATGTCCCTAGACGTCAGAACGGACGGCGGCGACAAATCTTTATCGCGAGTTTGGATTCTGGCGCCCCCTGTTTTCAATCACAAGTATGGAGACTAGACTCCTTATATGCATGTTTATTTATTTGAAGAAAATTATTTTTCTTGATTTTGACAAAGCCGTATTATGAAACTACTTTGTGTGTGGATGTCCTAAATGCAATCTATTTCTTTATTTAATTTTGATGCATTTAGAAAGTAACTGGCCTTCTCACGTTGGCTTCTTATGAATACGCCGATGGGCTCTTTTTTATGATGATGGGCTCCTCCTTCATGATGATGGGCTCCTCTTTTATTCATGTTTTGGTTTAAGCCCTATCTTCATTGTAGACCCCAAATCTTGCCCGATCTCCAAATAAAGTCAGAAGACCCCCTATTTGAAGACGACCGAAGCCTAACAAGCTACTAGGAGAGACTATTAGGCCCCCGTACTAAGATAGGAGGTTTTTCTAGCCCGAAAAATAAAGTTTCTCGCCCTGAAGGGATGAGACCGCCGTCTGGAAGGACCAGACCGCCGTCTCGCCTCACGCCAGGGACGAGACCGCCGTCTGGATTATCCAGACGGCGGTCTCGACTTCTGCCTAGTCGAGACGGCGGTCTGGATTATCCAGACGGCGGTCTCGACCCCCTGCCATGGTCGAGACGGCGGTCTGGATTGTCCAGACGGCGGTCTCGACCCTGTCAGACGAAACGACGGTCTCGACCTGTCAGGCGCGAAAAACTATAAATAGGGGCTCTCCCCCCCTCATTTCCACACAACAAAAACACAATTGCACAACAAAAGCACCCTCTTTCAAAGAATATAAGAAAGCTTGCTTCGAAGGTTCATAAACCTCTTTATTTGCTTTACCGCTTCCATTTAAATTATGCAATAGACGCTAGGGCCATGTAGTCATAATCTTTAAATACCGCATAATAAAAGGGTAAAAGCGCAATTTTCCAATTTAATTATTTATCCAAAGTAGCCGGCCTATCATAGGGAACCCGAAAGGGGCGTCGTAAAGGAACTAACACTTCCTTTACACGTAACTAACTCCCTTACCCAACTCTGGTTCTAATGACCAAAGTTGGTTTTTGAAAACCAACGCCTTTTTAAACTCCTTTTCCGATGTTTCCGGTAAAAACATCGGTGGCGACTCCACGAACCCTTCAAAACCCGTTCTTGGGTTAGCCCGGTTATCGGACAACCCAAGAACACTTTTCAAAAACCTCGTCTCTAGGTTAGCCCAGTTATCGAACAACCTAAGGACGTTGTAACCACCTATAAAAAATGCGAAAGCAAGAGGGTCGAAAAAAACCATCGTGTCGCTCCGACCGCCTCGTTTTGACGGCGGCGACATTCATGATGATGGTTTTCGATCTAGCGGGCTGCCTTAATTTTTGCCTAGAATATCTTAGGGGGCTTTTGCCTAGATCGTTCTTTTGGGGTTTCCAATCTAGCAGGCTACCCTAATTTTTACCTAAGAATATCCTAGCAGGCATTTATTATTTTCTTATTTTTTTTATGCTTCCCTTTTTTAGATGCATGTTTGATCTTTGATTAAAGGTCTTTGTGCATATTTTATGATTTATCAATAAAGAGGCATTTCCATAATATTTGGTCAAGAGAAAGGAAATGAACAGGAATTTTATTGATAAATGAGCAAAAGTTTTATTTCTTTTATAGAAGGATTTCAAAAGGTATTTAGAAGAATGGGTGGTCAGGGTTGGCTATACTGTATAGGCTTAAACAGTCATGTCCATGATATCTGCCCCCTGGTTCTCCTAATTGCTTCAGTTGAGATGCCTGAGCTCAGAGTGAAGACTATGCAGACTGCTTGCTTCTGGAAGAATGTTACCTTAGCCGCCTTTCGATTTTCGACTGAGGTAACCATTGCTCTTAGTTAGTTTTTTTTTTCTTTTTTTTTACCTCTACCTTTTGCCTAGGACGTATCCTAGCGAGGGATATAGACCCTATCTTTTGCCCAGGGATGCCCTTTGCGGGTTTTCATTCCTGACGGGTCATGAGCAAAGTCTTCAAGCATAATACTTCTTCACCGCATCAGAATTGATCGGGTGTCGAAGTTCCTCTCCATCCATATTAGTGAGGATAAGTGCCCCTCCTGAGAAAGCTCGTTTGACCACAAAGGGTCCTTCGTAATTTGCTGCCCATTTTCCAATTTTATCCTTCTGGGCTGGAAGCAATTTCGTTATCACTAGATCCCCTTCTTGATAAGTATGAGGGTGGACCTTTTTATCATAAGCCTTTTTTATCTTCTTTTGATATGTTTGTCCATGACATATAACGTTCAGTCGCTTTTCATCGATAAGGTTTAATTGATCGTATCGACTTTGAACCCATTCGGCTTCTGTTAATTTTGCTTCCATTATAATTCGTAGGGAAGGTATTTCAACCTCTATTGGCAATACAGCCTCCATTCCATATACGAGGGAAAATGGAGTAGCTCTTGTTGAGGTTCGTACCGACGTTCGATAACCATGAAGAGCAAAAGGCAACATTTCATGCCAATCCCTATAAGTTTTAACCATCTTTTGAACAATATTCTTGATGTTTTTATTGGCTTCTTCTACTGCGCCATTCATTTTGGGCCAGTAGGGAGAGGAATTATGGTGTTGAATTTTGAAATCTTGACATAATTCCTCCATCATCTTGTTATTCAAGTTGGTTCCATTATCAGTAATAAGACGATGTGGGATTCCATATCGACATATGATATTTTTCTTAACAAAGGTGACCACTACTTTTTTAGTCACATGTGCATAAGATGCAGCTTCTACCCACTTGGTGAAGTAGTCGATAGCCACCAGAATGAATCGATGGACATTGGATGCCTTAGGCTCAATAGGTCCGATAACATCCATGCCCCACATAGCAAATGGCCAAGGGATAGCCATAACATTGAGAGGTACTGGTGGAACATGTACATTGTCCGCATGTATCTGACACTTGTGACATTTTCTGGCATACTGATGACAGTCCTTTTCCATTGTGGACCAAAAGTATCCTGCCCTGAGGATTTTCCTAGCCATGATATGTCCTGGTGCATGAGTCCCGAAGGTTCCTTCATGTATTTCTTTAATCAATTTCTGCGATTCTTCGAGATTGACGCATCTTAACAAAGTGGAATCAAAATTCTTTTTATAAAGGGTTTCTCCTATCAACATAAACCCTATAGCCCTTTTCCGAATGATCATTTTGTCATTGTCACTGATTTCCTTGGGGTATTCACCCTTTGTCAAGTATCGCTTTATGTCATGATACCAAGGGGTTTTATCTTTTTCACTGTCTGTCATCATACAAAAGGCTTGTGTATTGTGCCTTTTGACTTGGATGATGGGCATCTCATGTTCTTGTCCTAATGCAAACATGGATGATAATGTTGCTAGTGCATCTGCAATCTTGTTATCTTCCCGAGGGATGTATTCGAAACTAATGTTTTCCATTTTTGAAGTCATATTACGGATATGCTCCAGATAAGGGATTAATTTGGAATTTCTAGTTTCCCATTCATCCTTGAGTTCGTAAATAACAAGGGATGAGTCACCGAATACTTTAAGTCTAGTCACTCCATGATCCAGAGTTGCTTGAATACCTAGAGCACAGGCTTCATATTCCGCCATATTGTTTGTGCAATCAAAGTTTAATCTGGCTGTTACTGGGATATACTTCTTTTCAGGGGATATTAAAATAGCTCTGATCCCATGTCCCAATAAATTTGAAGCTCCATCGAAAAACATGATCCACTTATTATTTTCAAGTTCTTCATGTTGGATGTGCATTATGTGCTCATCTGGAAAATCATCTTGGAGGGATTGATATTCGTCAGTTGGCCCATGTGCCAAATATTCTACTAAAGGACTGCCTTTGATAGCTTTCTGAGTGACATGAACAATGTCAAATTCTGAGAGGAGTACCTGCCACCTGGCTATCCTTCCGGTCAAGACGGGTTTTTCAAACAGGTATTTGATTGGATCCATTTTGGAAATCAACCAAGTTGTGTGTCTGACCATATATTGTCGAAGGCGCTGAGTTGCCCACACCAATGCACAACATGTTTTTTCGAGTGGTGTATAACGGGTCTCATAGTTTAGAAATTTTTTACTGAGGTAATATATGGCTTGTTCTTTTTTACCCGTATTATCTTGTTGACCGAGCACACATCCCATGGATTCGTCAAGTACTGAAAGGTAAAGAATCAAGGGCTTTCCTTCCACAGGTGGTACCAATACTGGGGGATTGGTTAGGCACGTTTTGATTTTTTCGAAAGCTTGTTGACATTCATCATTCCAAACTTTTGGTTGGTTTTTACGCAATAACTTGAAGATGGGCGTACACTTGTCTGTTATTTGCGCGATGAACCGTGCGATGTAGTTTATTCGGCCCAAGAACCCTCTCACTTCTTTTTCTGCTCTTGGTGGGGGCATTTCTATGATTGCCTTTATTTTATCAGGGTCTACCTCAATTCCTTTTTTACTAACAATAAATCCAAGGAGTTTTCCTGATTGTACTCCGAATGTGCATTTAGCCGGGTTAAGTTTAATCTGGTATTTCTGAAGCCGATTAAATAATTTCTTTAAGTATTGGAGGTGATCCATCTCGTTTTTGGACTTGGCGATCATATCATCCACATATACTTCGATTTCTTTGTGGATCATATCATGAAATAATGTTACCATAGCCCTTTGATAAGTAGCCCCTGCATTCTTGAGTCCAAAAGGCATTACTCTATAACAGAATGTACCCCACGGCGTAATGAAGGAAGTTTTTTCTCTATCTTCAACAACCAATTTAATTTGGTTATACCCTGCATATCCATCCATGAAAGAATAGACAGTATTTGTAGCGGTATGATCTACCAGCATATCAATATGTGGTAAGGGAAAATCATCTTTTGAACTTGCCCGATTCAAGTCCCTGTAATCTACGCATACTCTAATTTTTCCTTGTCGGACAGAGGAGGTTCTACTTGTGTTGCCAATTCCCTCCATCTTTGGGCGTATGCCTTAAAGGATTCATCATTTTTCTTGCTTAGTAATTGTAGATCTGCTCTTTTAGGGGTCAGATCAATATTGTATTTATAGCGACGAAGAAAAGCATATGCCAAATGTCTCCATGTTTGGACTTTCCCTCCTTGCAGCTGCATATACCAGTTTAGGGCTGATTCAACTAAGCTCTCCTGAAAGCAATGGATCAGGAGTTTTTCATTGTCAGCATATGCAGCCATCTTACGGCAGTACATCGTAAGATGGCTTTTGGGGCAAGTTAGTCCCATGTATTTTGGGAAGTCCGAAGTTTTGAATTTGCTAGGGAATTGGATGTTTTTAACGAGGCACATATCAGCCGCCTCTTTTACATCAAAGTTATGCCCCTCCATGGCTCTCAGCCTCTCTTCAAGAGCAATAATTTGTTGTTTTGATACTTCCGGAGCATGAATATGTACTGCTTGTTGACAATTCAAGGACTTGATGTTGCACTTGATGAATATGAAGAATGGATTTTGATGATGATCCAAGAACTAAAGACTTAGAATATTGAAGATTGAAGATTGGTGATAATTGTATTGTAATAACTCTGATTTATTTAAGATTGAGTCTGTATTTTTAGAGTCTAAGATAGCCGGTACATAGTCCGTAACTTAGAAGCTTCAAAAAGCTCAAATTTATCATTCGAGCTCGGGTTTAATCGATTATATAGGTAAATAATCGATTAAAACAGATGAGAAAACACTTTCTATACAAACTCACTGTTTTAATCGATTAAAACAGACAAAAGAATCGATTGTTTTGTACTGTCCGTACAGATAATCGATTATTTCACCAAATAATCGATTATTCCAGAGAGGGTTGGGTTCTGAAGTATTTGGCTCTGTTTTAATCGATTATTACTCCAAATAATCGATTATTTCGATCTGTTTTTCAAATTAAATTTCAAATTAACCCTATTTTCGAAAACCCAATTACCAAGAACCCTAGTTTCGAAATCCTCAATTCCTAAACCCTAATTTCCCTACTTAAACTCTGCTTTAGCACTCGAAACTATGAACAACTAAAGAACAACTCTTTCCATACAAAAGTTAAGTGTCTGTGAGTGCCGGAGAACCTGTTTGTTGCAAGGAAAGGGGGCTTTTGGAAACCTGGTGTGAGGCTAGAAGCGATAAGAATCACTAAGTGGAGTTCTTAGTGGATTGAGTGCTGTGCCGTCTCCGGGGAAAGTCTGTTCTTCGGGGCTTTTGGAAACTTGGTGTGAGGCTAGAAGCGATAAGAATCACTAAGTGGAGTTCTTAGTGGATTGTGTGTCTGTGCCGTCTCCAGGGAAAGCTCGTTTATCATCTCTTGTGGATTTCAAGAGAGGTTTTATCTTTAACTTTATCTTTTTCATTAT
This sequence comes from Sphenostylis stenocarpa, assembly GCA_963425845.1. Classification (NCBI taxonomy): domain Eukaryota; kingdom Viridiplantae; phylum Streptophyta; class Magnoliopsida; order Fabales; family Fabaceae; genus Sphenostylis; species Sphenostylis stenocarpa. The sequence continues at coordinate 24,558,267 of OY731402.1, read as the reverse complement.
AATTTGTGTTGTAACAACTTTGTTCTTAGTGACAGCGTTAATCCTCTTTTGAGTGATTAGCAACTCGGACGTAGGGTCTTTTGATCCGAACCAGTATAAACCTATTGTGTAATCTTCTCTACTCTTCTCTATTTACATTTACGCAGTTTTTAATCGGTAAAATTTGGGGAAAATTTTGAAAACCTAATTTTTATTAAGTAACCAATTCACCCCCTCTTGGTTTTTGTCCGACCACGCGAACATTCAGCTGCGCGATTCTAACAAGTGGTATCGAGCTTGCTTTGATAGTCATTCAAACTTTTCGAAAATGGCCGGACAAAATCAAACTTTTGCCGAAGGTGCGTCTATCAACAGACCCCCACTTTTTGCGGGTCAAAATTATCCTTTTTGGAAAGTACGTATGCAAATATTTTTAGAGTCTCGTTGATAGAGGTGTTTGGGACGCAATTTTAAACGGTCCATTTGTTCCTAAAATTACAGAGAACGGTGTTGACGTTCTTAAACCTTTTGATAGATGGACTGCCGACGAAAGTCGAAAAGTACAATTTGATGTTAGGGCTAGAAACATTATTTCATCTGCTCTAACCCTTGATGAGTTCTACAGAATTTCTATTTGTAAAAGTGCACAGGAAATGTGGGAAATGCTTAGAGTAACCCACGAAGGAACTGACGACGTCAAAAGAGCACGTAAAAATTCTCTAATTCAAGAGTACGAAATGTTCCGGATGCAACCGAGCGAAACGATATTTGACGAAATGGCAACCAAAGGTGACGGCCATCTCGGAGTCACAAAATCTTGCCACTATGTCTATGGCGGCGTTGTTTGGAAAGCTTAGGGAGCATGAACTTGACCTTGGAAGACTAAATGAGGAAGAGGGTCAATATCAAAAGAAGAACCTTGCTTTCAAAACCGAGATTTCAAAAAGCAATAATAAGAAAGAAGAAGAAGAAGACTCCGAAAATGATGAAGAAGAGATGAGTCTTTTTATAAAGAAGTTCACCAAGATGATGAAAGCAAAAGGAAGACATCCTTTCAAAGGTAAGGGAAAGGTAAAAGAAAATTCTTCCGTTAATATAAAATGCTTTGGTTGTGGTGAAGCAGGGCATATGAAGACCGAATGCCCAAACAAGAAAAATGATGAACATAAGGGCAAAAAGCAATTCAAGAAGAAAGCATATATTGCTTGGGATGACAGTGATTCAAATTCAGAATCAAGCGACTCAGAAATTGAAGCAAACATTTGCTTGATGGCAAATAACAACAATTCTTCGGATGTTGAGGTTAGTGATTCCGATTCATCCTCTTGTGAAGAAAATGATCATGATGAATTACAAAATGCTTATAATGAGTTATTTACTGCATTTATGGATATGAAAAAGGAATATAAAGTAGTAAAGAAGAATCTAAGAAAATCCGAAAAGGAAAATGAGTCCTTAAAATTGAAAATTGCATGTTTAGAAGAAAAGGAGGTAGCTAATACGAAAATTGTATGCTTAGATGAGAATAAGGACTTAGCTTGTGCAAATTGTAAAGAGCATGAATATGACATAGATATTCTTAACCATTTGCTTGACAAAGCCGAAAAAGAAATTGATGATCTTAGGAAGAATGAAATGGTTTTTGCTCAAAATAATGTAAATCATAGAGTTCCTTTGAAAAAGAGTAAATCTAAAAAGAAAAGAATATGGGTAGAAAAAGGAACTAGAGCATGTCATGTTAATAATGTATCTTATTCTAAAGCTACTCCAAATGCATGCTTCTATTGTATGAAACAAGGTCACACTTCAAATAAGTGTAAAATTAAACATTTTGGTATTCCAAAAGGTAAATATATTTGGGTTCCAATAGTTAAATAAATCTGTTTGTCTCTTTTATTTATTCAAAGAAAATGGATCATTTTGTATGTTTTAAACAAAATGCTTAGGTAAAATCATTTTATCTTTTCTATTGCATAAAGATTCTTCTCTTAAAGATTTTTGCGAGAAGCCTCTAAAATTGTTTTAAACAACTCAAAATAAAGTATTTTTACAAAAGCTTTCTTAAAACATGTTTTTAATCGATGCAGCTTTTGAAAGAACCAAATAAAATCACTTAGAGTGGTCAAAGAAGTGTTTTTACAGACATTTTAATCGATACAACTGGTTTTTAATCGATTAAAACCATTTAGAACTCATTTTGACCGATCAGATTGTTATTATGAGCGGTCGAAACGTTTAAATCGATTAAAAACACGTTTCAATCGATTAAAATTACTTAAAGGGTCAGGATGATCGATCAGAATCAAATTATGACCGATCAGAAGCAAATGTAATCGATCAGATTTTAATTATGAGCTGGTCAGAATTTTTCAATCGATTAAAAACACGTTTCAATCGATTAAAATCACTTAAAGGGTCGGGATGACCGATCAGATTTTTATTATGACCGTCGAGTCAGGATGACCGATCAGATTTTTATTATGACCGATCGAACTCTTTTAATCGGTTAAAAACTCGTTTCAATCGATTAAAACAACTTAAAAACTTTTTCTACACTCGCGTTTTAATCGATTAAAAGATGTTTTAACAGATTAAAACCGCACTTTAACAGATTAAAAGAATCTTTTAACAGATTAATTAAACCAGCAGCTTTGAAAATAGTCTATAAAAACAGTTTTGCTTGAACTTCTTAAAACACCCAAAGAATAGATTGTTTTGCAGTATTTTAAATAGATTATTATGTCTCTAACCTCAAGGACCCAAAAGTTGTGGGGACCTAAGTTTACTATGTTCTTGTTTTGTAGGAAACTTCCAAATCAAAGAAGTCTATGTGGTATCTTGATAGTGGATGCTCAAAACATATGACTGGGGATAAAACGAAATTTGTAAGTTTCAAAGCCAAAGAACAAGGATATGTGACTTATGGGGATAACAACAAAGGGAAGATTCTAGGAATTGGAAATATAGGTGGTGCAAATACATTGGAGATTAAGGATGTGCTTCTTGTTGATGGATTAAAACATAACCTTCTTAGCATAAGCCAATTGTGTGACAAAGGATTCAAGACCTTGGGGGAAATCCTCTTGAGTCAAATAAAAGACTTGCAGGTGATGATGAATATATAAGAGAGGCCCTTGATGAATTATACTTGGAAGATAATGTGCCTTCTCAAACTCCTCAATTAGCAAAAGAATGGCAATCACCTAGAGGACTCTCAATGGACAATATCATAGGTGATATCTCAAAAGGGGTAAGAACTAGAAATATGAATAATTTACGTATGTCTCGTTGCTTTTGTGTCACAGATTGAACCTAAAAACATTGAGGAAGCACTTAAAGATGATCAGTGGTGCATAGCCATGCAAGAAGAACTTAACCAATTTGAAAGGAATCAAGTCCGGGAACTAATCCCAAGAGAAGAGTCACATCAAGTTATTGGAACTAAATGGGTATTCAGAAATAAGCTTGATGAAGATGGTAATATAACAAAGAATAAAGCCGGACTTGTTGCAAAAGGCTATTGTCGGGAGGAAGGTATAGATTATGATGAAACTTATGCTCCTGTGGCCAGGTTAGAGGCTATACGCCTACTTCTTGCTTACGCATCTATGATGAAATTTAAACTATATCAAATGGATGTAAAGAGTGCATTTTTAAATGGTTTTATTAAAGAAGAAGTGTATGTAGAGCAACCCCCTGGATTTGAAGATTTTAATAATCCTAATCATATTTACAAATTAAAGAAAGCATTATATGGGTTAAAACAAGCTCCTAGATCTTGGTATGAAAGATTAAGTAGTTTCCTAACTGCAAATGATTTTTCAAGAGGAAAAATTGATTCTACACTCGTTTATTAAGAAAGTTAAAGAACATATCTTATTGGTCCAGGTATATGTTGATGATATTATTTTTGGATCAACTGATAATTCTTTGTGTGTAGAATTTGCTAAGATTATGCGGGGAGAGTTTGAAATGTCTATGATGGGAGAATTAACATTCTTCCTTGGACTTCAAATCAAGCAACTTAAAGATGGAACTTTTATCTCTCAAACTAAATACTGCAAAGAGATCCTCAAAAAAGTTTGGTATGGACACCTCAAAGGAAGCTAACACACCCATGGGAACTTCATGCTATTTAGACAAGGATGAATCAGGTTTGGAAGTAAATCAAACTATGTATAGAGGTATGATAGGATCACTATTATACTTAACTCGCTAGTAGACCTGATATTATGCATTACTGTCGTGTGTGTGCTAGATTTCAAGCTTGTCCTAAAGAATCTCATTTAATTGCAGTAAAACATATTTTAAAATACTTAAAAGGAACTACCTGGATTTGGCTTGTGGTATCCGTCTCGATGCTTGTATTAGTTTATTAGGATATTCGATGCCGATTATGGTGGATGTAAAATTGATAGGAAAAGCACTAGTGGGACATGTCATTTGTTAGGTTCATCCTTAATATCATGGCATTCTAAGAAACAAGCATGTGTTGCTTTATCTACCACTCGAAGCTTGAATATATTGCAGCTGGTAGTTGTTGTGCTCAAATTCCGTGGATGAAACAACAATTAGAGGATTATAGCATATATTTAAATGACATTCCATTAATGTGTGATAATACGAGTGCAATCAACTTAACTAAAAATCCAAGTAATGCACTCTAGGACTAAACATATTGAGATTAGACATCACTTTTTAAGAGATAATATCAACGAAAGGAAACCGTAAGATAGAGTATGTAGACACTAAACGTCAATTAGCAGATATATTTACTAAGCCTCTACCCAAGGATAGATTCTATGATCTTAGAAGAGACTTAGGGATACTAGAAATAGCTTAAATTCTCGCTTAATTTGAATGATTTTGGATGATTGTTATGATTAAATTCGTGATGCAGGATATTCATAGGTTATAATGTGTAAAAACCTTAAAAAACTTAATATAGCCTCCGGAATAATCGATTATCGGAAGTGATAATCGATTATTTTTCCTCAAAACGTCCAAAACAGGGTATTCTCCTTCGGAATAATCGATTATCTCGTGAAATAATCGATTAAATGCCTCTAAAAATCGATTATTTACTGGAAATAATCGATTAAAGTTGTCTAATGTAGAGATAATTGATGAATTTTCTTTTGTTATTGTCTTGATGTTGTAAAATATGATGTTTCTTTTATGCTATGATTGAGGGGGAGCTTTCTCTAACTTATGCATATTTTGAGGGGGAGCTCTTATGATTGATGTTGCAGAGTTCTTTTTGATTATAATCAAAATAGGGGAGAAAAATTTAAAGCCTATGATTCAATTTTAAATTTTATCTCGGTATGTTTAATGTGTTTGTTAGTATGACAGATAAAACAGGTTATTACAAAGGGCTTTAAAAGAAAATTTTGATCATCATCAAAAAGGGGGAGATTGTTGACAATTCAAGGACTTGATGTTGCACTTGATGAATATGAAGAATGGATTTTGATGATGATCCAAGAACTAAAGACTTAGAATATTGAAGATTGAAGATTGGTGATAATTGTATTGTAATAACTTCGATTTATTTAAGATTGAGTCTCGTATTTTTAGAGTCTAAGATAGCCGGTACATAGTCTCGTAACTTAGAAGCTTCAAAAAGCTCAAATTTATCATTCAGGCTCGGGTTTAATCGATTATATAGGTAAATAATCGATTAAAACAAGTGAGAAAACACTTTCTATACAAACTCACTGTTTTAATCGATTAAAACAGCAAAAGAATCGATTGTTTTGTACTGTCCAGTACGGATAATCGATTATTTCACCAAATAATCGATTATTCCGAGAGGGTTGGGTTCGAAGTATTTGGCTTCGTTTTAATCGATTATTACTCCAAATAATCGATTATTTCAATCTGTTTTTCAAATTAAATTTCAAATTAACCCTATTTTCGAAAACCCAATTACCAAGAACCCTAGTTTCGAAATCCTCAATTCCTAAACCCTAATTTCCCTACTTAAACTCTGCTTTAGCACTCGAAACTATGAACAACTAAAGAACAACTCTTTCCATACAAAAGTTAAGTGTCTGTGAGTGCCAGAGAACTGTTTGTTGCAAGGAAAGGGGGCTTTTGGAAACCTGGTGTGAGGCTAGAAGCGATAAGAATCACTAAGTGGAGTTCTTAGTGGATTGAGTGCCTGTGCCGTCTCGGGGAAAGTCTGTTCTTCGGGGCTTTTGGAAACTTGGTGTGAGGCTAGAAGCGATAAGAATCACTAAGTGGAGTTCTTAGTGGATTGTGTGCTTGTGTCCGTCTCCAGTGGAAAGTCTGTTTATCATCTCTTGTGGATTTCAAGAGAGGTTTTATCTTTAACTTTATCTTTTTCATTATAATTTGTGTTGTAACAACTTTGTTCTTAGTGACAGCGTTAATCCTCTTTTGAGTGATTAGCAACTGGACGTAGGGTCTTTTGATCCGAACCAGTATAAACCTATTGTGTAATCTTCTCTACTCTTCTCTATTTACATTTACGCAGTTTTTAATCGGTAAAATTTGGGGAAAATTTTGAAAACCTAATTTTTATTAAGTAACCAATTCACCCCCCCCTCTTGGTTTTTGTCCGACCACGCGAACATTCCGCTGCGCGATTCTAACACTGCTCTTGTATCAGATTGGTCATGCTCATCCTGAGGTTCCTCTTCTTCTTCTTGGTGAGAGGTTTGTCCACTTTGAGGACCCTCTTTATGGAGATTTTGTTGGCGCATCATTTCTAACATCTGAGCCATTTGTTCTTTCAGCGTATTAAGCTCAGTGGTGAGCTTTCGATTTTGCTCCTCTAGCTATTCCATCTTTTTAGCTTTCTGAGCACAAGTGAGGACGGGCGGAAGACCAACCACTTTCTAAATGATTTTAACGATTTTTATTATAGCTTTTTATTTCAAATGATTAGTGTGAAATAAATATGCCTTAGGCAATTACTATGGTATCTTCTCAAAAGCCTATGTTTTGAGGGTACCATACCCACCTTAATGTGCTAACTTCCTTTTTTCAAAGGTTGTCAACATACCTTAGCGCACTTATCTCTTCTAGGAAGGTGATAAACGCACTTGGGTCTCTTTTGCCATTGTCTAAGGATATCTAATAAATCCTAGAATTAATGTGTTTATGTATGAGAGACTTTATTATGATGATGTTTATGCATACTTTTCTTAGTGCATTTATTTTCTCTATTGGTTTTACCACTTATTGGATGATGTGGTATGAATGATACGACTTTGTCGAAAATCTTTTTATTGTAAAAAAAAATATTTTTATGGCTTTAATTTGTTTTTATATTTTTTATAACCCTTTATCTCTTCTGTCGGTCAACGTGGCTACTTAGCTTATTAAGAACCTGAAACCAGGCTAGCTTAACTGAAGACTGTCCGAGATAAAGTTGGCTTATCTTATCACTTTTATGATTTTTAGGGTTTTTCACTATTTTGTTTGTTGTATGATTACCCTATGCTAATGCATCAATACAAATGCAGCAAACGAATGCACACACAATTTATACATCCACGAGCAGAGCCACGCTTATTTAATCACAAGGTAGGGTTTTCCTGCAGAAACGTGCTTGGTTTGGGTGGTTCTAAACTGTTCTCACCAAGGCCAAAGGTCCCGAAGGTGCCCCCATTATAGGGACCTCTCAATCTCTCAGTCCTCGGGTCATGCAAAGAATTCCGCGTCGACATCCTTAGACCAAAAGAAGAGAGTTATCACCTTGAGTTAGTGGTTTCCGACAACGGTTGTAGCCCCGTGTGCCAACAAGCCGGTCGTATCTGCCACCCACTCCCTATAGGTATTCACTCTTGCCCCCGGGTATAGAGGGATTGTTGTGTGCAAGGGTTTTTGTGTGCAATTTATATTTCAAACAATTTGCAGAAAATAATCATACAGCAGTTTATTAAACCCATACAATAAAACATATGGAAAAGGGTAAAGGCGTAATTTCAAATCTTTACTTAGTTTGAATTTTATCCGTCACTAAATGGGATCAACTCTCTAGCTTCCCCAGTGGAGTCGCCATCTGTCGCTGCCGTCCATTCTGACGTCTAGGGACATCTCGAACGTTTATGCGAGCGGTCGCGAAAAGATGGTTTAGACTTGCGTTTTATGTTAAAATTATGTTCATTGCTTCGGAGGTGCTCAACAAATGAACTAACCTCTAATAAAAGCAAGGTTTTCGAAAAGGGGTTATTATGGAGTCGCCACCAATGTTTTGACCATAAACATTGAAAAGGATAAAAAGGCGTTGATTTTAATAAAAACCAAACTTGGCCATTATAACCAGAGTTAGGTAAGGGAGTTAGTTACATGTGGGGAAGGTGTTAGCACCCCACAACGCCCCTTTCGGGTTCCCTATGATGGACTAATTCATTTAAGTGAAGATTACAAGAAATTACGCGATTACCCTATTTTATTGCATAATATTAAAAATGGCTATCTACATGACTTTATTTCATATTGCATACATAAAGCAATAAATAAAGCAGTAAAAGAGAAGAGAAGTGAAAAGAACCTCCGTAGCAAGCTTTGTATTCCGAATCTTTAATCGTAAGGATGCGTTTTGGCAATCCCTCGCTCTACAAAGACTCTCCTCTCCGAATACAAGATCGACTCGACTAAATTTTTACAGAAGAATCGAATGCTGGAATATAATTCCTTAACTGATTGTTACCTTATTAAGGCAATCAGAGAGTTCATTCGAAGTAGGAAGAGAAGACAAGTACTGGGAGTTGTCTAGGGTGTGAAAAAGTGGCAAATGAGCCTCCTATTTATAGTTTTCGCAGCCTGGCAGCTTGGGACGACCGTCCGGGGCTTGGAAATCAAGGATGAGCGTCTGGAGAGGTTGGGACGGCCGTCTGGGATTTGGGACAACCGTCCCATTCAAATTTGGGACCTGAGACGCGCGTCTCAACTTTGGGACGGGCGTCCCACTTGGCAGGGGCAGCTTGGGACGACCGTCTCACATTTGGGACGGCCGTCTCAACTTGTTTTGGCCAGTTTTCGTGTTTTGGGACCCCCGGGAAGCTTTCCTTTCTTTATTCAGACGTCGATTGATGTCGATAGACGCCCGTTGAAGCTTTATCTTCATATAGGAAGTCTTCTTGACCTTATCTTGTTATAGTTAGTCTCCTTAGCCTTTATTGAGAGGCCGGGCAAAATTAGGGGTCTACAGGGTAGTCTGCCAGAATGGTAATCGGATGATGGCAGCAATTTGTGTTGCAGGAGTATACGCCCCGTGACGAATATGGATCCCGGCTGATTTGGGCCATTTTAGCATAATCTCGTACTCCTCCAAAGTGGGCACCATGTCGAATTGCGGAAATTCGAAGCAACGCAGACTGGAGTTCTAGAAATGAACTAGAACCCTGATGAAAATAGGATCGACATAGATCTTCAGCAGGTCGAGGATCCGTCCATAGGATTTTTTGAAGTCGGAGCGGACCTCTAGTGGCATTGTCGCGCAAAGCCATTCCAATTTCTTAGTATGGTACCAGGGAATGTCCACTTTCTTTAATTGTCTACCAGCCCCCTCCATTTTCTAAAACCAAAATGCATGTTTTATGAATATGATGCTTATTGTAGGTATGAATGTGAGTGTTTATTGTCCCTGTTTATCATGTTTTATTTCTACATGATGTATGATGGTGTTTGCGTATTTATTTGGAAAAATAAACTACCTATATGGATGATATATGAATTTAATGTTTACGAACAAGGTCCCATTTATTTTTATATGTTTTGGGTTTTTATTTGATTTTATTTTAGAGCCTTTTATCTCTTTTGTTAGACTACGTGGCTACTTAGATTGCAAAGAACCTGAAACCAGGCTAGCTAAAAGGCAGACTGTCCGAGATAAAACTGGCTTTATGCAAAAGAATAATGTTTAGTGTCCCTTACCTCTTCTGTGGGGCTGCGTGGCTACTTAGCTTACAAAGAACCTGAAACCAGGCTAGCTAAAAGGAAGACTGTCCGAGATAAGGGTGTTTATTGCAAAAAATGTTTTTTGTGATTTTTCTATTGTTTGGTCATGCTATGCAATCAAATGCATCAAACAAATGCGCACACAATTTAATCATTCGCGAACTGGTGAGAACTCATTTTAATCACGAGGTAGGGTTTTCCTGCAGAAAAGTGCATTGGCGAAGGTAGGTTCTAACTGTTCTCACCAAGGCTAAGGCCCCCAAGGTGCCCCCATTATAGGGTCCCCACTCTCCAGCCTTCCGACCATGCTTAGCACTAAGGCCATAGTCAGCCTTTGTGCCAAAAGAGGAAGGTTATCACCTTGAGTGGTGGTTTCCGATCACACTGGTGGGCTCAAGGCCATCACTACAGCGAACCGTACCTGCCACTCACTCCCTATGGATTTCTCACTTGCCCCCAGGTATAAAGGGAACTGTTGTGTGCAAAGGTTCCTGTACAGTTTGTATTTCAAACAATTGCGTAAACATAAACAAACAACAGTTATTAAAGCCAAGCATTTAAAACATGTTATAATACAAGGTGGGGTAAAAACATAATTTCTTACTTTATTTATTAAGCTGGCTCATCACTAAATGGGATCAACTCTCTAGGCTTCCACAGTGGAGTCGCCATCTGTCGCCGCCATCAAAAAGAGGCGGTCGGATCGACGCGATGGTTTCGACTTTCCGTTTTTCGCATTTTTATGGGTGATGTTACAACGCCTTTAGGTTGTCCGATAACCGGGATGAACCTAGGGGCGAGGTTTTCGAAAAGGTGTTCTTAGGTCGTCCGATAACCGGGCTGACCTAAGAACTAATTTGGAAAGGTTCTTATGGAGTCGCCACCGATGTTTTTACCAGAAACATCGAAAAAGGAGGCAAGAGGCGTTGGTTTTTCGAAAAACCAACTTTGTTCGTTAAAACCAGAGATGGGTAAGGGAGTTAGTTATGTGTAAGGGAAGTGTTAGTTCCCTTACGACGCCCCTTTCGGGTTCCCTATGATAGGCCAACTATTTTATAAATAAACTTTTGAAAAGACGCTTTTACCCTTTTATTTGCAGAATTAAAATAATGACTACATGACCCTAATGTCTATTATACAATTTAATCATAAAAATAAAGACAGTAAAAGAGAGGGAGAGAGTGAAGAAACCTCCGAAGCAAGCTTTTTATTAATACTCTTGAAAAATAGGGTGCGTTTTGGCAGCCCTTCGCTCTTACAACGCCGAAAACTCTCTCGAAACGCTATAAAAAGCTCTTTAAGATTCTCAGAAACTCCGAAATGCTTCGGAGGGACTCTAGGAAGAGAATTTGAAGAAAGTGTAGAAGGGAAACTGGAAGAACTGTGTGAAATGAGGGGGGAGCGCTCACTATTTATAGGGATTCGCGCCTATCAGATCGAGACGGTCGTCTCGTCTAACAAGGTCGAGACGGTCGTCTCGCCATTCAAGACGGCGGTCTCGACTTGGCTAAGTGGCGAGACCGCCATCTCGTTTGGCGATCGACTTTCCCAGTGACGAGAGGGCCTTCTCGCCAAACGGGAGGGGGGTCTCGCCATTGGCAAGTTGCAAGACGGCCATCTCGCCAAACGAGATGGTGGTCTCGACTTGCAGCAATGGCGAGACGATTGTCCCGAAAAGAGAGACGGCGGTCTCGTCCCCTGAAGGCAAAAATCCTTATTTTTATGCAAAAAATCCTTCCTATCCTAATATGGGGCCTAATAGTCTCTCCTAGTGGCTTCTTAGGCTTCGTCCATCTTCGAATAGGAGGTCTTCTGCTCTTATTTTGAGGTCGGGCAAGATTTGGGGTCTACAGGCATGAGGAAATCATTCGTCGTATCTCTGATGTACATGATAAAGTGTGTCACTTAGAAAATAAATTTGATGCTCACTTTCATAGCGATAGTGAAGAATTTTAATATTACTTTCATTTCTTGTGTTGTAAATTACTCTGAATTATGAAATAAAAGTTGTGTATTTGTGTTATGCATAGATTGAAGGGGAGCTATTTTCTATATTATGCATATTTTGAGGGGGAGCTCTTAATTTTTTTATCATAATCAAAATAGGGGGAGAAATATTTAAAGCCTAAGCCTTTTATGATTAAATTTAAATATTATCTGGTATGTTTAATGTGTTTGTTAGTGTGACAGATAAAAAGTTTATTACAAGGCTTTAAAAGAAAATTTTGATCATCACCAAAAAGGGGAAGATTGTTGAACATACAAGGACTTGATGTTGAACTTACATGGACATGAAGCTTGTTGATTTTGATGATGATTCAAGAACAAAGAACTTAGAGAGTTGAAGACTTGTATTATTGTGTAATAACTCTGTTTTGATGAGTTTGAGTTTGTAATATTAGTGTCTAAGATAGCCGGTACATAGTCTACTCTTTAGAAGCTTCAAAAAACTCATATTTATCAAAAAGCCTCGGGTTTAATCGATTAAAATACCAAATAATGGATTATTATAGTGAGAAAAACCATTTTCTGTATCAGCTCACTGTGATAATCGATTAACACACCTGTTAATCGATTAACAGGGCAAATAATCGATTAAACCAGTGCATTTTGGGGTTCTATTGATTTTGGCTCTGTAATAATCGATTAACACTTGAGATAATCAATTATTTCAGTCAGATTTTCATTTTGAACTTCAAATTAAACCTATTTTTGAAAACCCTAGTCACAATACACCAAGTTTCAAAAATCCCCAATTCCCAAACCCTAATTCATCTACTTAAGGTTCTCTAAGGCTCTCAGAAAAACCGAACAACCTTTTTAAAACAAAAGTTAAGAGTTGTGATTGCCAGAGATCTGTTTGTTGGAGGAAAAAGGGGCTTTTGGAACCTGGTGTGGGCTAGAAGCGATAAGAATCACTAAGTGGAGTTCTTAGTAGATTGTGTGTTGTGCCGTCTCTAGGGAAAGTTGTTCTTCATCTCTTGTGTGACTCAAAAGAGCTGTTTTCATTACTCTATATTTTTCATTGTTATCTATTTGTAAAAACTTTATTATAGTGACATCGTTAATCCTCTGTTTGAGTGATTAACAACTGGATGTAGGGTCTTTTGATCCGAACCAGTATAAATCTTCTGTGTAAGACTCTATCCTTATCCTATTTACGTTTACACAACATTTTAATCAGTAAAATTTGGGAAAAATTTTTAAAACCTAATTTTTGTTAAGAAACCAATTCACCCCCCCCTTGGTTTTTGTCCGTTCACGCAAACATTCCGCTGCGCGATTCTAACAGACTTCTCAAGAAAGACCAGAAAACCTCCATTCGAAGATGGACAAGGCTTCTTTAGGCCTGTAGACCCTAAATCCTGCCGGCCTCAAGATAAAGAGCAGAAGACTTCCGATTCGAAGATGGGAAAGGCCTAAAAGGTCCCTAGGATAGACCAATAGGTCCCATATTAGAGTAGGAAGGTTTTTTGTACGAAAAAAAAAATAAAAAGTTCCACCTAGAAGGCCGAGACCGCCGTCTAGCCATCGGCAAAGGGCGAGACTGCTATCTCGTTTGGCGAGACGACCTTCTCGCCACTCGCCATTTATCAAGGGCGAGACCACCATCCCTTTTGGCGAGACAATGGTCCCAACCTGACAGGAACGAATTCCTATAAAAGGGGGGCGTGACTTCATCCTTTTCACATCATTCTTCAACTTTCCCTTCTACAACCTTCTCAAATTCTTCTCATAGGATCCCTCCAAAGAATTTTCGGAGTTTCTTAGTATTCTTAGAGAGTGTTCTATAGTGTTTCCAGGAAGAGCGACCAAAATTGTAGAGCGGGGGATTGTCAAAAAAGCATAATTTACCAAGAATATTAAATACAAAAGCTTGCTTCGAAGGTTCTTACACTTTCTCTCTTCTTTTATCGCTTTTTTTATTACATCTATCTGTGCATTAGGTGTTAGGGCCATGTAGTCAACATATTAAATTCCGCAAATAAATAAAGGGTAAAAGCATAATTTTAGACTTTTTATTTATAAAATAAACGGTCCATCATAGGGAACCCAAAAGGGGCTGTCGCCGTCGTCCGTTCCGACGTCTAGGGACATCTCGAACGTTTGTGCGAGCAGTCGCGAAAAGATGGTTTAGACTCGCATTTTTATTTTTAAATGTGTTCATTGCTTCCGAGGTGCTCAACAACTGAACTATCCTCTAATAAAAGCAAGGTTTTCGAAAAGGGGTTCTTATGGAGTCGCCACCAATGTTTTGACCATAAACATTGGAAAAGGATAAAAAGGCTTTGATTTTAATAAAAACCAAACTTGGCCATTATAACCAGAGTTAGGTAAGGGAGTTAGTTATGAAGCACTTGGTGGATTTGATGAAGACATAGATATAACTTAGGTTGTGGGTGTGTAGATGATTAGGGTTTTAAGGTTAAGCACTTAATCTCTTGATAGGCCATTATATTTTGTGATAAGCACCTTAAAATGATGCATCTCATTGAAAATCATTTTTCTGCATGAAAAACTTACGTTTAAGTATTAAAAGAATTAACTAAGTTTTTTAATCTGTTGAAAAGGATTTTTCAATCTGTTAAAATCACTTAACATAATAAATGGTCATACACAATCGAAAATTCAATTGATTGATTCGCGGAATCAACAAGTTAAAATAACTCAATGAATTTTCAACATCAAGTTTCGCATTTTCAATCTGTTGAAATGATTTTAAATCTATTGAAACAGAAAGATCTTTTTCGATCTAAGAGTTTTTAGAAAATCAATCTGTTGAAATATTTTTCAATCTGTTGAAACAGAGAGACTATTTTTTAACTAAGTATTTGCGGGAATTTAATCTGTTGAAATGATTTTCAATCGATTGAAACAGAGTGTCGTCATTTTTCATTAAGTTGTTTTAATCCATTAAAACTCGAATCAATCGATTAAATGGAACTTTAAACGAAATCAATCGATTGAATCGATGTCTTAATCGATTAAAAGGAACTTTAAATGAAATCAATCGATTGAATCGATCTTTTAATCGATTAAAATAATACTCTAATCGATCATAGTTTTGTTCTAATCGATCATAACTCATTCTGATCGATCATAGTTTTATTCTGATCGATCATAACTCGGTCTAATCGATCATTCTTCTGTTTTAATCGATCAGATTCTCTTCTAAACCTGTTTTACTGCTAACCAACTTATCTTTTGACTCTCTAAAACAGTTTTTAACGAGATGAAACGTTCGTTTTTCTGATTTACTCTATATATACAGATTTGATTCATCTTTTGAAGATATACGAGTACAATACACTACTTGAGAAAACTTGTGAAATCAATCTGTGAAATTTTCATACGTGACTTTCTCTGCATTCAAGAATCTTTTTCATATCATAAGGTGCTGTGATCAGAATTGTGGTCATTCAAAGAGAGAAAGTGCTGATAGAATTGGTTCTGGACAATTAGAAACTTCAAGTCCAGGTTTATTCTTTTCATATTCTTTTGTAAAGTTTGATTGTGCAGGTTGGATTGTAATCTGCACTTGGTACAATGAATCGGATTTGGTTACTCGGGTGGTTTTCAAGATTCTATCTTATAGGTTGAAAAGATAGTTCTTGGTGTAGATTGGTGAGGATCTACGGGTTGTAATTGTCACTTGGTATTAGTGGAAACTTGACAGGTTTTGTCAAGAACTGGACGTAGCTCTGGATTAGAGTGAACCAGTATAAATTTGTGTGTTGATTTCTTTCTATCATCTCTTTTAAATTCTGAATATAATCTTGCTGTGTTTTAAATCAAATCATCTTTTCAAGAATTGAATAAAGATAACTCATTCTTCCAAAAGAAAGTAAAGTTTTGCGAAAAAGTTTTTAAGTTCAATTCACCCCCCCTCTTGAACTCAACCATTAATTCTTTCAAGTTACGTGTGGGGAAGGTGTTAGCACCCCACAACGCCCCTTTCGGGTTCCCTATGACGGATTCATTCATTAAGTGAAGATTACGAGAAATTACGCTATTACCCTATTTTATTGCATAATATTAAAAAAATGACTATCTACATGACTTTATTTCATATTGCATACATAAAGCAATAAATATAGCAATAAAAGAGAAGAGAAGTGAAAAGAACCTCCATAGAAAGCTTTGTATTACAAATCTTTAACTGTGAGGATGCGTTTTGGCAATCCCCCGCTCTACAAAGACTCTCTTCCCAGAATACAATATCGACTCGACTAAATTTTAAAGAAGAATCGAATGCTGGAATACAATTCCTTAACCGATTGTTACCCTTTTAAGGTAATCGGAGAGTTCATTCGAAGTAGGGAGAGAAGACAAGTGTCTGAGTTGTCTGGAGTGTGAAAAAGTGGCAAATGAGCCTCCTATTTATAGTTTTCGCAGCCTGGCAGCTTGGGACGGTCGTCTGGGGCCTGGAAAACAAGGATGGGCGTCTGGGGAAGTCGGGACGGCCGTCTGGGATTTGGGACGGCCGTCCCAAGCATCAAAACCATTTAGGACGGTCGTCTGGAACTTGGGACGACCGTCTGGGAATGTGGGACGGCCATCTCGACTGTTTTTGCCAGATTTTGTGTTCTGGGACCCCCGGGAAGCTTTCCTTTCTTTATTCGGACGTCGATTGATGCCGATAGACGTCCATCAAAGATTTATCTTCATATAGGAAGTCTTCTTGGCCTTTATTGAGATGCCGGACGAGCTTTATCTTGTTATAGGAAGTCTCCTTAGCCTTTATTGAGAGGCCAGGCAAAATTAAGGGTCTACAGCTGCCCCCCCCTTCACCTGCCTGTCTAATTGTTGGCCTAATATGCCGACAAAATTAGTTGGTAGGGGAAGGAGTTAACCCTTTTTTCCCGGTTATCCTTCAGATGCTCCTTTGCTTGAAGTTTGCTGATCCTCCAGATGATAAATATTTTTGATAGGTACCAACCCCTATCTGGTTTGAGCCTTCTTTTATAAGGCTCTGGTGAGTACTTACCCTCACCAGGTATGAGTCTGCATTTCACTAGACTCTTGTGGGTACCTACCCCCACTAGGTATGAATATGCTTTTTGATGAGTACCTACCCTTATCTGGTGCGAACCCTATTTCACAAGGCTCTTGTGGGTACCTACCCCCACCCGGTCTTAACCTTGTTCTGTAAGGCTCTGGTGAGTACTTACCCTCACCTGGTATGAACCCCGTTTTGCAAGGTTCTTTGTGGGTACTTACTTCCGAGGTGCTCAACAACTGAACTATCCTCTAATAAAAATAAGGTTTTCGCAACCCGTTTTTTGTAATGCTCTGGTGAGTATTTTACTCTACCTGATGCGAATCTGCATTTTTTGCTAGATTCTGATGAGTACCTACCTTCATCCGGTACAAACCTTATTTTATAAGGCTCTGGTGGGTACCTACCCCCACCTGGTACGAATCTGCATTTTTGCTAGATTCTGATGAGTATCTACCCTCATCCGGTACAAACCTTATTTTTTAAGGCTCTGGTGGGTACCTACCCCCACCTGGTACGAATCTGCATTTTGCTAGATTCTGATGAGTACCTACCCTCATCCGGTACAAACCTTATTTTATAAGGCTCTGGTGGGTACCTACCCCTACCTAGTACGAATCTGCATTTTTTGCTAGATTCTGATGAGTACCTACCCTCATCCGGTACAAAACTTATTTTATAAGGCTCTGGTGGGTACCTACCCCCACCTGGTACGAACCCCGTTCTACAAGGCTCTGATGGGTACCTACCCCCACCTGGTACGAACCCCATTCTGCAAGGCTCTGATGGGTGCCTACCCCCACCTGGTACGAACCCCGTTCGCAAGGCTCGATGGGTACCTACCCCCACCCGGTACGAACCCCATTTTGCAAGGCTCGATGGGTAACTACCCCCACCTAGTACGAACCCCGTTATGCAAGGCTCTGATGGGTACCTACCCCCACCCGGTACGAACCCCGTTCTGCAAGGCTCCGATGGGTACCTACCCCCACCTGGTACGAACCCCGTTCTGCAAGGCTCTGATGGGTACCTACCCCCACCCGGTACGAACCCCGTTCTGCAAGGCTCTTGTGGGTACCTACCCCCACCTGGTATGAACCCCGTTCTGCAAGGTTCTGAACGAGCCCCGTTCTGCAAGGCTCTCAGGATGCACTTTTTGATAGTCAATCCTATGGTCATCTGGTTCTGAAGATGTGTTGGTGGCTTATTGTTTCTTAATCATGCGCCCATTCCGTGGGGAGTGATTGATGTTTATTTTTGACTTTTCTGTTAGTCATCCGGTTTTACCGGGGATTTCTTTGTTTTTGGCTTTTCTTGTTTTGCCGGGGATTCTTTGTTTTTGGCTTTTTCGTTTAGCCATCCGGCTTTGCCGGGGATTCTTTGCTTTTGGCTTTTCTTTTTAGCCATCCGAACTTGCCGAAAATTCTTTGTTTTTGGCTTTTCTTGTAGCCATCTGGTCTTGCCAGGGATTTCTTTGTTTTTGGCTTTTCTTTGTAGCCATCCGGTCTTGTCGGGTATTTCTTGTTGGTTGCCTCTTATTTTAGGCAGGAATCTCCTGGGGATTTGTGGTTTCAGGCTTTTTTTATTTAGCCGTTCGGTTTTTGCCGGGGTTTATTGATGATTTCCTCTTAATTTAGGCGGGAATCCATTGAGGATTTGTTGATTTCTTGTTGATTGTGCCTCTTGTTTTTAGGAAAATGCTTCAGTAGTGGTGAAGACTTTATTCTTGTTGTTTTTCGCCTCTGAATAGTCTAATTTCCCGTTTCTTGGGGATATTGGCTCTTTGTTTGCCTCTGAGTAGGCAAAGACTTTCTTGGGAGTGGAAGCTTTGTATTCCAATTGGGATATTCATATTGGGTGTTATAGGCAATTAACTCCCTGAGGATATGAATTTGTAGTTTTTTCCTTTGCTAGTAGGCTCGCTGGGGGATATTTTTTCTTTTTGGTGATCCGCCGGGGATTTGATTGCCCTCCCGGAAATCTATTTTGACTTGCCCCCTAGGGAGGAATGGAGTTTTTTACTCCTTGTTGGATGCTTGTTGTTTTGAGCTAGCTTTGCCTATGCTCTTATTCCGCTGGGGAATAGTTTTTTACCTTTTTCTCGCGATTTTATCTCTTTTTCACGATTTTGAAAATTTGGCTTTTAAATGTATGCGCCTTTTTAATTTCTTTTATGCACACTGGCTTTTTTGTTATCTACTAGATGAAAAGATTTCTTTTTTCTCTTTTCTTTTTGGTGATCCCGGGGAGTTTATTGGCTTCCTGGGGATCCAATCTTTGATTTGATTTTTTATGATGGAGTCTTGGCTCCTGACTTTTGTGAAGCTCTTTATTGAGCGGAATGAAGAGATTTTCTTCTTTTTCTCTTTTTTGGAGATTTGCCAAGGAGTTTGTTGGCTTCCTGGGGATTCAACTTTGATGATGGAGTCTTGGCTCAGGGCTTTGTGAAGCTCCTATTTGAGCTGGAAGATGGAAATTTTCTTGTTTTCCTCTTTTTGTAGACTTTTCTTGATATGCTCTACTTGGAAATTTTTTATTCGGCCTTTTTTCGTGCCTCTATTAGGGAATGAAAGTTTTTCTTTTCCCTCTTTTTGTTGAACCCCTGGTGATATGGAGGATTTGACTCCGTATTTTCTTTGATGGACTTTGTGTAGTCCTTATTCTCCTTTGGAGAAGTGGCGGAGATTTTGGATGAGTGTGCTCGATGACTCATGTGGTGATACAGCTGAGTCGTGAGGTAATCTTTTTGTTTTGCCTCTAGAGTAGGCAAGGATCCTCTTGGGGATGATATAGCCTTTCCGTTGGCTTTTTCATGTTGATGACTTCCTTTTTCTTGGATGGAAGGGTGTTGATTGAAGCTTCAAATGACTATGTTTGACGACTCATGTGGTGATGCTGAGTCATGAAGTAATTTTTGTTTTGCCTTTGGAGTAGGCAAGGATCCATTTGGGGATCATCGAGCCTTTCCGTTGGCCCTTTTTCTGGTGCACCTTCGTTTATTGGGATTAGAAGGTCAGAGCTAGTTTCTTTGAAGCTCTTTATTCTGCTGAAATAGTTTTGATTTCGCCTTTTTCTTTCGCGATTTTGATTTTGATTTGGAGACTAGATTCTGGCGCCTCCTATTTTCAATCACAAGTATGGAGACTATCCTCCTTATATGCATGTTTATTATTCTTGTTTGAAGAAAATTATTTTTTCTTGATTTTGAGAAAGTCGTATTATGCAACTACTTTGTGTGTGGATGTCCTAAATGCAATCTATTGTTTATTTATTTTTGATGCATTTAGAAAGTAATTGGCCTTCTCCCATTGGCTTCTTATGAATATGTCGATGGGCTCCTCCTTTATGACCATGATGATGGGCTCCTCTTTTATTCATCTCTTGGTTTTGGCCCTATCTTTTGCCTAGACCGCCCTTTACGGGTTTTCGATCTAGCACGTTGCCTTAATTTTTGCCTAGAATATCTTAGGGGGCTTTTGCCTTATCTTTTTCCTAGACCGTTCTTTTGGGGTTTCCGATCTAGCAGGCTACCCTAATTTTTCCTAAGAATATCCTAGCAGACACTTATTCTTTTATTACTTTTTTACGCTTCCTCTTTTTAGATGCATGCTTGATCTTTGATTAAAGGTCTTTGTGCATATTTATGATTTATCAATAAAGAGGCATTTCCATAATATTTGGTCAAGAGAAAGGAAATGAAAAGGAATTTTATTGATAAATGAGCAAAAGTTTATTTCTTTTATAGAAGGATTTCAAAGGTATTTAGAAGAATGGGTGGTCAGGGTTGGCTATACTGTATAGGCTTAAACAATCATGTCCATGATATTTGCCCCCTGGTTCTCCTAATTGCTTCAGTTGAGATGCATGAGCTCAGAGTGAAGACTATGCAGACTGCTTGCTTCTGGAAGAATTTTACCTTAGCCGCCTTTCGATTTTCGACTGAGGTAACCATTACTCTTAGTTAGTTTTTTTTTTTTTTTTACCTCTACTTTTTGCCTAGGACGTATCCTAGCGAGGGATATAGACCCTATCTTTTGCCCAGGGATGCCCTTTGCGGGTTTTCATTCTTGACGGGTCTTGAGCAATGTCTTCAAGCATAATACTTCTTCACCGTACCAGAGTTGATTAGGTGTCGAAGTTCTTTTCCATCCATATTGGTGAGGATAAGAGCCTCTTCCTGAGAAAGCTTGTTTGACCATAAAGGGTCATTCATAGTTTGTTTCCCACTTTCCAATTTTATTCTTCTGGGTTGGAAGCACATTATTTACCATTAAATCCTTCTTATGGTAAATATGAAGGTTGACTTTTTTTTTTGTAAGCCTTTTTTATTTTCCTTTGATAGGCTTGCTCACGTCATATAATATTCAGCCGTTTTTCTTCAATAAGGTTTAGCTGGTCATATCGGCTTTGATCTTGTTCAGCTTCTGTTAATTTTACTTCCATCATCATGTGCTTTTGTCAAAATGATTAGCTGTACCGATTTGCCGTCTCGGATCTTTGCTATAACCGAAGAGTAATCATTTTGAATGTAGAGCAATTGTCATGTCAATGCCCCTCTTGCTTTCCTTTAGGGATTTCAATCCTCCTATTGATCACCATATTTCCACATTTCCCAGTCAATTACTTGAATGCTTTATGATGAAGGGTCAAGAGAATTGAAAGAAAGGGATTTAGTGCAAAGGCTTGTGTTTTAGTGGATTTTTTTTTTCAAATAATAGTTTTTGTAAGAATGGCTAGCCAGGGTTGGTCACTGTTTAGGCTAGTTTAGACAAACGTTTTGTTTTAATGAGGTGGCATCTTCAACTGATTACTTTATGGCTCCTATTTGTGACTGATTAACTTTCCTAGTCCGCCCTTTTGGGTTTTTAGCGTAGGATTTTTCCCTTTTATCTTTTTATCTTGGCCTTTTGACCTCGACGGGCTTCTTTTTATAATAATTTCTTTTCTCAAAACATTGTCAAAACACGATTTTCTTATTCGTGTCTCTAGCTAATCAACCATGTTAACTTTGGCTTCATTTTGTCTATGGTGTTTGGAACAAAACGTTTGTCTAAACATGGTTCTTTATAGGGTATAGATATGATTAGCGAGAAAAGAAACAGATAGTAAGAATAGCATTCTTTTGTAATCCAAAGGGAAATGCGTGCCCTAAAGATGCTCGGGGGTCGGGCACACGCCGAGGAGTGATCTGTAATAGTCATTGGGTTTACATCCCTTAGAATCAGAAGAAGGACATCTAATGACTAATACTACCCTTGATGCTAATATTCCTCCTTTTTGGAAGATCGTCTTTTTAAGGTACGGAGGGGATACTTCCCTTTTCATCGTACGACTTGTTCTTTTGTAGGGTTGTTCTTTAAAGGGTTATCCTTAAAATCTGGTGGCTCTCTTATTCCTTGAGCATCCTTTCCAAGCCCTTGTTTGGGCTGTATCCATATCTCTTCATTATATGGGCCACTTTTAAACTGCTAGGAAGTCTTTCCATATTTTCAAATGTTTTCTTCAGCCGCATCCATTTAAGGTATGGTGGATGGCTCGCTGATTCGAATGTAGTCTTTAGCTTGAACCATGATCAACTTGTTGCCTACCACAAATTTGATTTTTCGGTGGAGCGTTGAAGAAACTGCCCTAGCACCGTGAATCCAAGGTCTACTTATACTTAATCTTCCCCTTGGATTCTTTTTTCCTTTTCCTCTTCGGTTTCTATGTTTTTCCTTTGTTTTTAGGAGCATTATCTTGTAGCTCCTTGGGGAATAAATTCTTTTGCTTCTCGTTGTGCCCCCAATGCCGGCTATATTGGAGATATCTTCATTGACGGACAATTCTTCTGTGCATATCCACAGTACAACTTTATCCGATGTATAAGGGAAAGGATGAGGCATGAATAAGCGCAAAGTGTTATTACCCCTTCCCTGACATTATCAATTTGGGTACTGATATTTACTTCTTTCTTATTATCTCTTTTTCCCAAATTGATGGCCTAAGTTTTTTTTATGGGGTTGTATCAATTGAGCTTATTTTTCCAACAGTCTTTTCATGTCCGGGGAAATGGTCCCCTCCTCACTGTCTGACTCAATCCATTCGTCTTCGGCTTTCGGATCTTCCAGAGAGTTTTCAATCACAGACATGACTGTATGGTCCTTATTTGGGTCTAGATTTTATTCAATTATTTTGGAATGAGAGAGAAAAGAATGAGAAGCATATGAATATTATGAAAAATGCCTCATTGTATTGATGAAAAGAGAAATATATACAGAGTCCCTTTAATCAAAAGATCTCGTGGCCACGGGTAGAGACCACGAGAGATGCATCAAAAGATTTTTTTATTTATTTATACTTTTTATTTATTTATATTTTTTTTAATGAGGAGCCCTAATCAGCTGGTCTTCTCTACCTACCCAGGCTCACTGTTCTGGTTGTGATAGAGGCTTGTCATCCACCTAAGGGTCGGGAGCATTGAAGGTAATCCACCTGGCATTCAACAATTCTTGAACCTTATATTTCAAGGCCATGCAATTCTCCACAGAATGCCCAAGCGCCTGAATGGTAATCGCAGTTCTCATTAGGTTTGTACCATTCTGGGTAGGGTGGATCCATCTTCTTTGGAGGGACATATGCTAGGAGATGGTCCTTTATCAATTTTGGCAGCAGAATTCCATAGGAGGTTGGAATGGGAGTGAATTTCTTCTCTTGTCTGCGTGATTGCCTAGATGGTTGTGAAGAGGAAGAAGGGGTAGTGAGGTTGATGGTATTTACGCTCCCCTCTTTCTTTTTGCCAAAGGACTTCCTGAATGATGTGTGGGATTTCTTAAACTTGGGAGGGAATCGAGTATTTTCGACGAGGCGTACATCGGTTACCTCCTTTACATCAAAGTTGTGTCCCTCTAATGCCCTTAATTTCTCCTCTAGGACAAAAATTTGTTGTTTGGAAACCTCATTGTGGAGGCATTGTTGGTTCATTAGTTCCATTAAATACACCATCTGCTCTTTTACGAAGTTAAGCTCAGTGGTGAGCCTGTGGTTTTATTTCTCTAACGACTCCTTTAATTGCGGCACCTGCTCCTTTATGGCATTAAGCTCAGTGGTGAGCATACGGTTCTGCTCCTCTAATTGCTCCAACTTCTCGGCTTTTTTAGCGCGAGTGAGAACAAGTAGAAGACCAGCCACTTTCTAAATGATTTAAAGATTTTTATTATTATAGATTTTTTTATTATGAATGATCAGTGTGGGATAGATATGTCTTAGATCATAGCTTTGGTGTTTTCCTAAAAGCTTATGCTTTAGGGAATACCATACCCACCTTGGTGTGATGGTTCCCTTTATTTTCAAAAAGGTTACCATCAGACCTTAGCGCACTTATCTCTTCTAGGAAGGTTATAAATGCACTTGGGTCTCTTTCGCTATTATCTAAGGATATCTAATGCATCCTAGAATGAGTGTGTTTATGCATGCACTACAAAAATATTTTTTTATGACAACAGATATTGAAAGTGGAATAACTTTTGATTGGGTTGTCCGATTTGGGCGCATAGCATGTCAAAACGAAGAGAAAAGGGTGAAGAACCAAGTTGCAATTTGGCCCAGTAATTTTCCCAAAAAACCCTCCTAAGACCCATTTTTTGGAGGTTTATTAAAATGATGTGCATGCATGCTGCATTTATTTTCCCTTTTAGTTTTACCACTTATTGTATGATATGGTATGAATGATACGACTTTGCCAAGAATCTTTTTATTATAAAAGGCATTTTTATTGCTTTAATTTGTTTTTATATTTTTTTTATGACCCTTTATCTCTTATGTCGGTCAACGTGGCTACTTAGCTTACAAAGAACCTGAAACCAGGCTAGCTTAACTGAAGACTGTCCGAGATAAAGTTGGTTTATTCTTATCACTTTTATGGTTTTTTTAAGGGTTTTTCACTATTTTTGTTGTATGATTACCCTATGCTAATGCATCAATACAAATGCAGCAAACGAATGCACACACAATTCATTCATCCACGAGCAAAGCCACACTATTTACGAGGTGGGGTTTTCCTGCAGAAACGTGCTTGGTTTAGGTGGTTCTAAACTGTTCTCACCAAGGCCAAAGGTCCCCAAGGTGCCCCCATTATAGGGACCTCTCAATCTCTCAGTCCTCGGGTCATGCACGGAACTCCGTGTCGACATCCTTAGACCAAAAGAAGAGAGTTATCACCTTGAGTTGGTGGTTTCCAACAACGGTTGTAGCCCCGTGTGCCAACAAGCCGGTCGTATCTGCCACCCACTCCCTATAGGTATTCACTCTTGCCCCCCGGGTATAGAGGGACTGTTGTGTGCAAGGGTTTTTGTGTGTAATTTATATTTCAAACAATTTGCAGAAAATAATCATATAGCAGTTATTAAAGCCATACAATAAAACATACGGAAGAGGGTAAAGGCGTAATTTCAAATATTCACTTAATTTGAATTTTATCCGTCACTAGATGGGATCAACTCTCTAGATTCCCCAGCGGAGTCACCATCTGTCGCCGCCGTCCGTTCTGACGTCTAGGGACATCTCGAACGTTTATGCGAGCGGTCGTGAAAAGATGGTTTAGACTCGCGTTTTTATTTTTAAATGTGTTCATTGCTTCCGAGGTGCTCAACAACTGAACTATCCTCTAATAAAAGCAAGGTTTTCGAAAAGGGGTTCTTATGGAGTCGCCACCAATGTTTTGACCATAAACATTGGAAAAGGATAAAAAAGCTTTGATTTTAATAAAAACCAAACTTGGCTATTATAACCAGAGTTAGGTAAGGGAGTTAGTTACGTGTGGGGAAGGTGTTAGCACCCCACAACACCCCTTTCGGGTTCCCTATGACGGATTCATTCATTAAGTGAAGATTACGAGAAATTACGCTATTACCCTATTTTATTGCATAATATTAAAAAAATGACTATCTACATGACTTTATTTCATATTGCATACATAAAGCAATAAATAAAGCAATAAAAGAGAAGTGAAAAGAGCCTCCGTAGCAAGCTTTGTATTACAAATCTTTAACTGTGAGGATGAGTTTTGGCAATCCCCCGCTCTACAAAGACTCTCCTCCCAGAATACAATATCGACTCAACTAAATTTTAAAGAAGAATCGAATGCTGGAATACAATTCCTTAACCGATTGTTACCTTTTTAAGGCAATCGGAGAGTTCATTTGAAGTAGGGAGAGAAGACAAGTGTCTGGAGTTGTCTAGAGTGTGAAAAAGTGGCAAATGAGCCTCCTATTTATAGTTTTCACAGCCTGGCAGCTTGGGACGGCCGTCTGGGGCCTGGAAAACAGGGATTGGCGTCTGGGGAAGTCGGGACGGCCGTCTGGGATTAGGGACGACCATCCCAAGCATCAAAACCAGTTGGGACGGCCGTTTGGAACTTGGGACGACCGTCTGGGCATGTGGGACGGCCGTCCCAACTTCTGGGACGACCATCTCAACTGTTTCTGCCAGATTTTGTGTTCTGGGACCCCCGGGAAGCTTTCCTTTCTTTATTCGGACGTCGATTGATGTCGATAGACGTCCATCGAAGCTTTATCTTCATATAGAAAGTCTTCTTGGCCTTTATTGAGATGTCGGTCGAGCTTTATCTTGTTATAGGAAGTCTCCTTAGCCTTTATTGAGAGGCCGGGCAAAATTAGGGGTCTACAGGGGCGTCATAGGGAAGCTAATACCTTCCCTACACGTAACTAACTCCCTTACCCAACTCTGGTTATAATGGCCAAAGTCAGTTTTTTAAATCAACGCCTTCTTTTTCTTCCTTCTCCAATGTTTCTGGATAAAACATTGGTGGCGACTCCAGAACCCTTTTTCAAAAACCTCGCTTTTAGGTCCAGCCCGGTTATCGGACAACCTAAAGGCGTTGTAACATCACTTTTTAAAATGCGAGTCGAAGTTAAAACCATTGCATCGCCCTGACCGCCTCTTTTGATAGCGGCGACAGATGGCGACTCCACTGGGGAAGCCTAAAGAGTTGATCCCATTTAGTGATAGGCCAGTTTAATAAATAAATAAACTTAAAAATTTCGCTTTTACCCTGCCTTGTTTTATAACATGTTTTATTTGTTTGGCTTTAATAACTGTTGTTTGTTTATTTTATGCAATTGTTTGAAATACAAACTATGCACAAAACCCTTGCACACAATAGGTCCCCCTATACCCGGGGGCAAGTGGGAAATCCGTAGGGAGTGGGTGGCAGGTACGATTTGCCGTAGTGAGGGCCATGAGCCCACCCATATGGTCATAAACCACCACTCAAGGTGATAACCTTCCTCTTTTGGCACTAAGACTGACTATGGCCTTAGTTGTTAGAAATGTAGGCTGAGATCAAGAGGGGGGTGAATTGATCTTTGAAAGATTTTCGCAACTCACAGATTATCTATTTCAAAGATTAAGATTTCTGACCAGTTCTTGAATCACACACAGCAAGCAATCAAAATAAAAGCAGTGACAGAATTAAAAGAGAAAGGTTTAGAAAGATACAACCGAGATTTATACTGGTTCACCCAATCCCAGGGCTAAGTCCAGTTTCCAGCCAAATTCCAGCTGGGTTCCACTAGATTGAACGTTTTACAGATTACAACTTTAATCTCACACTCAATCTACCACAAAAACCACAATTCTAGTTCCTGCACCTAAACCTTCACCAAGAACCAAATTCCAATTCTTGACCAACCCTGCAGCCAAATTCCAGCTACAGAAACCAGTGCCCACAATTCCAGGCACCCACAATACAGTAAAAGAAAGTAAAGAAACAAATAGAAGAAACTTAGAACGCTCAAACCAGATTTATGCAATTATGCAATATGTGTTTCTTCTCTAAAAGAATGCAATTTTGCCTCAAGAAAGAACTTTAATGAACTTCACAAAAACTAGCGTGATTCTCTCTTGAAAGTAGCACTTATGATTGCTTGATTGATTATTAAAAGATGTATTTTAAAAAGTTCAAGCAATTCTGTTTATATAGAAGATTTTCAAAACTCGCTGGTTTATTTAATCTGTTAAAATAATCTTTTAATATGTTAAAAGTCTTCTTTTAATATGTTAAAACTTCTTTTAATATGTTAAAATGTTCTTGATTATTTTCCAGATGTGTTTTAATTGATACGACACCGTTTATATCAATTAAAACTCTTTGTAAAAATCTTCCAAATTGTTTTAATCAATTGTTTCGTCTTTCAATCGATTAAAATACTGCAAAACATTCTTATAAACTTTTGTAAGTGATTTTAACTGATAACAATCTATTTTAACCGATTAAAACGTTTAGTAGAAATTCTCTTAAGGTGTTTTAATCGATTAAAACGCAGTTTAATCGATTAAGATTATTCTGATCGATCAAAAACTCATTCTGATCGATCATATGCTGGATTACATTGATTAAACAATACTCCAAGTGGTTTTAATCGATTATTTCGAAGTTATATCGATTAAAATACTACCAGAACACTTCCCTGAACATTTTAAGTGATTTTAATCGATTATTTCGAAACTATATCAGTTAAAACACTGATAGAAGGTTTTCAAAACTTCCTTTAATGAAAACAATCGATTATTTCGAAAACATATCAGTTAAAAACCTGTTACAAAAGTGTTAAGAACATTTTAGTTGATAAAGCTTATATGCTATTAGTTAAAATAGTTAATTAAAAAACTTTTAACAAAATACTTTGTTTTTAATTGTTTAAACATTTTTTTAGAGGCATTTGCAAAATCTTTTAAATGAAGAAACCTCATGCAGCAGAAAGATAAAAATGAGCAGACTCACTAATCCCACTACCCTTTTGTCTAAGTGACCTTTGACTGCCACAAAGTAGCCTCTGACTTCATTTTTTACTTCATCAAATCAACAAGATCTTTGGCAAAGTATTTCAATAAGATCTTCATCACTTTCATTAGTGCCATGCATGGTCGGAAGGCTGGAGAGTGGGGACCCTATAATGGGGGCAGCTTGGGGGCCTGGCCTTGGTGAGGAAAATTAGAACTACCTTGAATATGCACTCTTCTGCAGGAGACCCCTACCTCGTAATTAAAATGTCATCCTACTTGTTCGCGGATGAGTGAATTGTGTGTGCATTTGGCTGTTGCATTTGATTGCATAGCATAACCATACAATAAATAAAAAATAGAAAAACCACAAAAATATTTTCGCAATAAACACCCTTATCTCGGACAGTCTGCCTTTTAGCTATCCTGGTTTCAAGTTCTTTGTAAGCTAAGTAGTCACGCAGTACAAAAAAAGAGATAAGGGACGTTAAAATTATTCTTTCGCAATAAACCATTTTATCTTGGACAGTCTGCCTTTTAGCTAGCCTGGTTTCAGGTTCTTTGTAAGCTAAGTAGCCACACACTCCGACAAAAGCGATAAAAGATTATAAAATAAACAAAACAAATAAAAACCAAATAAGCCCAGTAAAATAAAAATGGGATCTTGTTCATAAAGCATTAAATTCATAAAACATCCATATAGGTAGTTTATCTTCCTTTAGAAAAAATAAAAACCAAACACTATCATACATCATGTAGAAAATAAAACATGATAATATTTAGGAAAAATAAGCACTTGCATGCATGCCCACATTAACATCATATTCATAGCATGCATTTTTTTTTCTAGAAAAATTGAGGGGGCTAGTAGACAGTTGGAGAAAGTGGATATTCCCCGATACCATGCCGAGAAATTAGAACGACTCTGCGCGTTGATGCCATCAGAGGTCCGCTCCAACTTTGAAAAATCCTATGGACGGATTCTCGACCTACTGAAGATCTGTGTCGATCCTATTTTCATCAGGATTCTAGTCCATTTTTGGAACTCTAGTCTGCACTGTTTCGAATTTCCGCAGTTTGATATGGTGCCCACTTTGGAGGAGTATGAGATTATGTTAGAATTTCCCAAGTCAGCCAGGGTCCATATTCGTCATGAGGCATATACTCCTACAGCCCAAGTCGCTGCCATCATCTGATTGCCATCTCGGCATACTACCCTGATAGCAAAAGGGAATGTCCAGGGTTGGAAATTCTTAATGTTAGAAGACCATTTGTCCTCTTTGGATGAAAGGGCAAACTGGTCTGCTTTTAACAAAACCTTGGCTTTGATCATGTTTGGGACTATGTTGTTCCCCTTCCACCTCGACACAGTGGACCAAGCCGTCATGGACGCCTTCTTCGCCTGGGACGTGAACTCGAAGAGTCCCTTACCTGCACTTCTTGCCGACACCTTGCTTTCGGTGGAATTCTGTCACTAGAAGCAAGGGAGAACACTTAGATGTTTCTCTTCACTGCTATTCATGTGGGGTATCACACATTTCTACACCTCTAGTCACATGGGGATGTTCCTCGATCCTTTGAAGAGCTTCTCCAAAATCCCTCTCCACCAACGCCTAACCATGGAGTGGATGGTCGAGTTGGAAGAATGGGACGCCAACCGTTTATCTTGGGCATGTCCTCGGAGACCCATGCATTGTTGCTAACTCACTCGCTGTGCGAAGAGCATGGGAGAAACCAGTCTTCATGGGAGATAGAGAGCTAGACAAAGCTCGAGTAGCTGTCTCCAGTGACTATGAGGAGTGGAGGAGAAACAGAGGGATGTCATGACAATCCGCCCCACCTACTGCGCCTTCAACCAGTGGAGAGCTTCAAAGCCAATTCGATGCCTTGACCCAAAGGATAGAAATCATGGGAGCCCAGATGAGGGCCCTTGAGGAAAAAGAGAAAGAATTTATCCTCACCATAGATGGTCTATAGAGGCAATGCAAGAAGAAAGATCATGAGATAGAGCGCCTCAAGGACCAATGTGCTGATTCCAGTGAGCAGGTTATCCGAGCATCCAAATCTGCCAGAATCAACTCGGATAACCAACTTCAAGAAATAATCGCCAAGTCAGCACACCTTGAGGCTGAATGTGCAAAACAAGCCCAGACGATCAAGGGGTTGCTGTAAGATGTTGCAAGGACTCGGTCTGAAATACGTCAAGGACGGGAGACTACCCAGAGACTTAATAGAATACCCAAAGACTCATCGATCATGTCTGGAAAGCCGAGAAGGAATTACATAGAAATCAGAACCCGCCTGTGGGTTTCTTTAGGCTTTTCTGTTTCTGTCAAAAAGTGCTTTGTAGCATGGTGTAGGCGAATGTACATTTTCTATAAATAAATAAAATTTCCTTTTATTCAACAATTTTCTACTTGCACGCATTTCATACATTTGCATATTTGATTACCCCTCCTTCACTTTTAATAAATAAGATAATAAAAAGGAAGGATTAACTGATATGTCTTCCAATAAGAAGGATGGTGAGAAAACCGCTGTAGACCCCAAATCTTGCCCGACTCTCTAATAAAGTCGAAGATCGCCCATTTCGAAGATGGTCAAGACTTTATTAAGTCCCTAATAGCTTGTGTCTAGGTTCCATTTAAGATAGGAAGAGTTTTTAGAGGCATTAAAAATCAGTAAATCTGCCGGAGACAGCAGATGGTCGTCCAGGACAAGCAAATGGTCGTCTAGGACAAGAAGATGGCCATCCATGGCCACTCTTTGGCTATGGACGGCCATCCACTAAGCCTAGATGTCCCTCCACCTTTTCCAGGCCCGGTTCCCGATAAATAGGAGCTCCCATTCTCCAAATTTTCACACCTTTTCACTCCTACCACTCTCTAGGAAGCCTTTTGGAACTTTAGAGTGACTCCGAGCATTATTCTGGGTTCAAGTGAGCTTTCCGATTTCCGTTAAGGTTGAAATCGGTTAAGGAAGTCTCCTTTTGAGACGTCCAGCCCTCGGTAGAGTGACTTTTCTTTTTTTTTTTGCGGGAGGAGCGTTCTTGTAGAGTGCGGGGACTGCCAAAAAGTGTCCTCAAGTTTTCGAAGAGTTAATATAAAGCTTGCTTCGGAAGTTCCTTCTCTATTCTTTGTCTCTTTTACTTCTTTCTTTATCGTTTTATTTGTGTGCATTAGATAATAGGGTCATGTAGACATTTAAATTCTACAAGTAGATAGAATAATAGGGTAAAAGCATAATTTCTTTAAGTGTTTATTTTCTAAGTTAGTCCATCATAGGGGGTTGTGGGGTTCTAACACCTTCCCCACACGTAACTAACTCCCTTACCCGACTCTGGTTGTAATGGCCAAAGTTGGTTTTTTCTATAACCACTGCCTTCTTCTTCTTTTTTACCTTTTTCAGTGTTTAAGGTTAAAACACTGATGGCAACTCCTCGAACCTATTCAAAAACCTCGCCTTTAGGTCCAGCCCGATTATCAGACACCCTGAAGGTGTTGAACCACTTCTTTCAAAAAATGCGAGTCATATCAAAACCATCGCGTCACTCTGACTGCCTCATCTGACGCCGACGACAGATGGCGACTCCACTGGGGAAGCTAAAGATTTGATCTCATTTAGCAATGGACTAGCTTAAGAAATAAATACTAGAAATTACGCTTTTACCCTTTCTTGCTTTATAACATGTTTTACTGTTTGGCTTTAATAATTTTTGTATGCTTATTTCTGCAATTGTCTAAAATAAATTGTACACAAACCGTTGCACACTATAGTCCCTCTATACCCGGGGGCAAGAGAGAATACACATAGGGAGTGGGTGGCAGGTACGACCGACCATGGTAATGGCCATAGTGTCAGCATGTCGTTGTCGGAAACCACCACTCAAGGTGATAACCTTCTTTTCTCGGTCTAAGAACATCGACACGGACATCCGTGCACGGTTCGAAGACTGGGAGATTGAAGGGTCCCTATAATGGGGGCACCTTGGGGGCCTGGCCTTGGTGAGAACAGTTAGAACCTACCTTTGCTAATGCACTTTTATGCAGGAAACCCCTACCACGTAATTAAACGTCACTCTGTTCGCGGATGAGTGAATTGTTTGTGCATTTGTTTTTTGTATTTGATTGTTACATAACATAATCATACAACAACAACAAAAATATAAAAAACAAAATCTCAAAAATATTTTCACAATAAACAACATTATCTCGGACAGTCTGCCTTTTAGCTAGCCTGGTTTCAGGTTCTTTGTAAGCTAAGTAGCCATGCAGTCCGACAGAAGAGATAAGGGATCCTAAAACCTTTCTTTCGCAATAACCATTTTTATCTCGGACAGTCTGCCTTTTAGCTAGCTTGGTTCTAGGTTCTCTGTAAGCTAAGTAGTCACGCAGTTCGACAGAAGAGATAAAAGGGAAAAAAATTTAACAAAATCAAAACATTTATAAAAAGAATTTTGGTAAGGTAGTATCATTCATATCACATCATGTCATAAGTGGAAAAATCAAGAGAGAAAATAAATGCATATGGAAAGTACGAATACGCATCATTTTAATAAATCCCTAAAAATGGGGTCTTAGAAGCGTTTTTTGGGAAAATTTCTGGGCCAAATCCCTTTTGGGATTTTAAAACTTGTTCTTCACCTTTTTCTCTTCGTTTTGGTATATTGTGCGTCCAAATCGGACATCCCAGTCAAAAGTTATGCCACTTTGAACATATGCCGCCCTTTTGTACCGGTGCATGCATAAATACATTTATTCTTGGGAGCATTAGATATCCCTAAGACAAGGGCAAAAGAGACCCAAGTGTGTTTGTGACCTTCACGGCAAGGAAAGGACAAGTGTACTAAGGAGTGATGGTGACCCCCATTATACTTGTCAAATCTGTGATGGGGAAGGAACCATTACACCGAGGTGGGTATGATACCCCACAAAGCGTAAGCTTTAAGGAGGATACCTAAGTCATTGTCTTAAGGAATATCCATCTCATAAATCATTCATTTTAAACAATAAAAATCTTTTTGCATTCTAGAAAGCGGCTGGTATTCTTCATGCCCTCATCCGCATACAAAAAACACAAAATCCCCAAACACTATCATACATCATGTTAGAAAATAAAACATGATAATGTTTAGGAAAAAACAAACACTTGCATACATGCATCCACCAAACTTCATCCTCATAACATGCATCTAATAATAGATAGTCGAAGAAGTGGACATTCTTCAATACCATGAAAAGAGGTTAGGGCATTCGCATGCCATGCACGGGAAGTAAAAAAGAAATTAAATAGAAATTCTAACCCGCCTATGAGCTCATTTAGGCTTCTCTGCTTTTAAAAAAAATGTACTTCGAAACATTGCATTGAGGAATGTACACTGTCTAGATAAAATAAATAAAATTGTTTGTTTTCACCATCTCTTCAATCGTCTATTGCATTCATAAATTACATTCATTCTCACTTTAATAATAATAAGATAATAAAAAGAAATGATTAGTCGATGTGCTTTCCACGAATCAAAGTAAGATGAAGAGCAAACCTTTCGTCGTCAAGTTCTTTCCAACGGTTGCTCTGCCTAAGGAGGATAATAAGCCTCAACCGTTGGGTATCCAAGTTAATAAGGAGGAGGGGGCAAGTATGTCGCTACATTTGTTCATGCCTCGGATAAGGCTGCACCATGGAGATACGCAAAAACACCGCCCATTAATGAGGATATCGCCAGCATAACCGACATCGGGGGGCACAACTAGAAGTGGAAGAATCTATTCCCCCAAGGAGCTATAAGATGATGCTCCCACGAATAAAGGAAAAAAATTAAAAGACCGAAGAAAGACATAATCCAAAGAGGAAATTGAGTAGACTTTGGATTCACGACGCTAAGGCAGTTCTTTCAATGCTCCACCAAAAAGACAAATTCACGGTAGACGACAAGCTGGTCACGGTTCAAGATGAAGACGACAATCGAATCAGCAAGTCGTCTGCCCTACCTTGTATGGATGCGGCTGAAGAGGGCCTTTGAAATATCTTTTTCCAATATGAAAAGACTTCCCCAACAGTATGAAGGTGACCCACATGATGAAGAAATATGAATACTGCCCAAACCAAGGGCTCATTAGAAACTCTCAAGGAATAAGGGAGCCACCAGATTTTAAAGACAATCCTTTGAAGCATGACCCTACAAAGGATCAAGCTGCACGGAGAAAAGGGAAGTCTCCCCTCTGCACCTCGAATCAGATTTTCCAAAACGGAGGGGTCCAACCGTCAAGAGAAACTTTAGCCATTAGGTGTTCTCCTCCCAATCTTAAGGGGTTGTAAATCCAATGACTATTAGAGATTACTCCTCGGGGCTAGCCCGACCCCCGAGCATTGTAGGACACATATTTTCCTATTAATTACAAAGAATGTCATTCTTACTATCTGCTTCTCTTCTTGCTATTCATTTCTAAACCTCATTAATAACCATGTTTAAGCAAACGTTTTCAAAATGTGTCAAAGTGATCAAACTCAACATTGACCAAAATAAAAGTCAAATCCATCACCACTGATTGAGTAGAAACACGAATAAGGTTTTACCTCTTCAATAAAGTCGTGTCTCACCAATGTTGTGCAAACAAAAAAAATCGAAAGAAGCCCATAGAAACCAAAGGCCAAAAAAAAGAGGGCAAGATACCTGGTAGGAAACCTATTAAGGGGGGCTATTCAAAAGGTAGGGTAAACCCGAACAACAATAAAGGGTAGCCTATGCAAAAGTTAGGGTTACAAAATAAAGTCTGCTAGAATTCCCAAAACAAGAAAAGAGGAAACCTAGACAAAAGTTAGGACCAAGAAAAAGCACAACATCCTAGGTTGAAAACTCGAAGGGCAATCTACGGAAGTCAATTAGTCGCGATAGGCGCCATAAAATAATTAGTTAAGACGCAACTTCATAAACGAAACGTTTGTTTAAAACTAGCCTAAACAGTCTGATCAACCTTGGCTAGCCATTCTTACAAAAACTTTTTAAAATAAAAACCCTCTAAAACACAAGGCTTTGAATTAAATCCCTTTCTTTCTATTCTCTTGACCCTTATTACGACATTCTAGTAATTAATTGGGAAATATGGAGATATAGTGATCTATAAGAGACTAAAAGCATTCATGCATGTAAGGAGACTAGCTCCATGTTTGTGTTTGAAAACAGAAAGCACTCTAAACAAGCTTCCAAATAATGCTCTCCCTCAAGAAAACAGAGCAAGTTGCCACCAATAAGCCACCAACTCCAGAGCAAAATAAAAGCTTCCAAAAACCAGAACTCCAGCTACCATCCTTCTACCCGAAGAAAGAAGGCACAAATAAGAAGTCTCCAAACTTTGCTCTCCCTCCCTCAAGAAAGAAGAGCGAGTTGTCGTCATCAAATAACTAAGAGGAAATAAGATCTTCCAGAAGTCAAAGCTCCAATCAATATCCTTCTACCCAATAAAGGAAGGGCATAATCAACAACAGAAAAGCCGATGGAAAGGCTTAGTCATCCCCAAGCAGATCATTGCCTACCCCTAGAGGCAAACAAAAATAATTCCACACGGCTCAGCATAACCCCCACTTGAGTCATCAAGCACACTCACCCAAGGTCTCCTCCACACTCCCCAATGGAGAATAAAGGCTTCAAAGAGCCCATCATCATCAACAATCAAAAGAGTCCAATCTCCATACCATCAGGGGCTCAACAAAAAAAAGAAGAATCAGAAATTCCCATCACAAGGTCAGATCAGCTCACATCAACATCAAAATCGGATCCCCAGGTAGTCAGCTAATTCCCTGATGGATCACCAAAAAGAAAAACCTTCATCCCCAGCGGATGCCCAAGAAGAAAAGGCCATGACAATGGAAGGCCAATAAATCCCCAACGGATTCCTGCCTACACCAAAAGGCAATCATCAAAATCCCCGGCAACCAACAAGTCGGATGATTGAAGAAAAAGACAAAAATTAGAAATTTCATTTCCCCAGCAGAATAAGAGCTTGACGAAGCCAGCTCACACCCATATCAATTAAGGACCCAATACCCCATTCCTCCAAAGGGCCTTCAAAATCAGGTCCCTAGGAAGTCAACCAATTCCCTGGTGCATCGCCAAAAATAATTTACACCCAGTGAGCCTACGAAAAATGCAATCTTCACAGTCACATCCTCGGAGGCATCATCAAGAGCCAACATTCCAAAAAGGGAATATCAGCCTACTCAGAGGTAAAACAACGCAAACCGAAGGCCTTCACTTTCGATGAAGCAATCCGCCTACTCAGAGGCATCGACAAATCCCTAATCAATTCCCTCCTACTCCAGAGGCATTTACCAAGAATCTCCAGTAGTCAAAAAGTTGGATGACTAAAGAAAAAGCTAAAAGCAAAGAATCCCCAGCGTACCGGATGACTACAACAAAAAGTCAAGCAAAAATCTTCAAACAAAAATTACTCCCCATGGAGTCAGCGCATGAACAACATTAGTAAGTCTGTATTACATCAGCTCAAACTAAGTCTTTCAAAAGAAGACTTCAAACCAGATCAAGTCTTACAAAATCGGCGCATGATTGGAAGCAGTAAGTCGTCACCACCACTTCAGGAAAAGGAAAGTTCTGAAGAGGAAGACCTGCACACAAGCAAAATCAGCGCATGATCGGAAGTAGTAAGCCACCACCACCACTTCGGGAAAAGGAAAGACCTGAAGACGAAGACCTGCACACAGGCAAAATCAGTGCATGATCGGAAGCAGTAAGCCGCCACCACCACTTCGGGAAAAGGAAAGACCTGAAGACGAAGACCTGCACACATGCAAAATCGACGCATGATCGGAAGCAGTAAGCTGCCACCACCACTCCGGGAAAAGGAAAGACCTGAAGACGAAGACCTGCACGCAGGCAAAATCGGCGCATGATTGGAAGCAGTAAGCCTCCACCACCACTTCGAGAAAAGGAAAGACCTGAAGATGAAGACCTGCACACAGGCAAAATCCGCGCATAATCGGAAGTAGTAAGCCGCCACCACCACTTTGGGAAAGGGAAAGACCTGAAGACGAAGACCTGCACACAGGCAAAATCGGCGCATGATTGGAAGCAGTAAGCCACCACCACCACTTCGGGAAAAGCAAAGACCTGAAGACGAAGACTTGAGCACAGGCAAAATCGGCTCATGATCGGAAGTAGTAAGCCGCCACCACCACTTCGGGAAAAGGAAAGACCTGAAGACGAAGACCTGCACACAGGCAAAATCAGAGCATGATCGGAAGCAGTAAGCCGCCACCACCACTGCGGGAAAGGGAAAGACCTAAAGATGAAGACCTGCACACAGGCAAAACCCCGGCGCATTATCGGAATCAGTAAGCCGCCACCATAGCCAAAGGGTCAGCTACCGTACCGAAGGAGCATCCTGAAGCATCATAGCATATCGTCCAAAGGGTCAACCTCCACAGCAAGAGGAGCATCCAGAGGACAACCGGGCAAGAGGGTTAACTCCTTTACCCGCCAATCGACCTCATGGTACATTAACCCATAGTCAATTGGTGGGGTAAATGGGGGGCAGCTGTAGACCCCAAATCTTGCCCGGCTCTCTAATAAAGCCGAAGATCGCAAGTTTCGAAGATGGTCAAGACTTTATTAAGTCCCTAGTAGCTTGTTCTAGGTTCCATTTAAGATAGGAAGGGTTTTAGAGGCATTAAAAATTGGGAAATCCACCGGAGACAGCAGATGGCCATCCATGGCCACTTTTTGCCATGGACGGCCGTCTACTAAGTCTAGACGACCGTCCACCTTTTCCAGGCCCTGTTCCCTATAAATAAGAGCTCCCATTCTCTGAATTTTCACACCTTTTCACTCCTACCACTCTCTAGGAAGCCTTTTTGCCCTTTAGAGTGACTCGGAGCATTATTCTGGGGTTCGAGTGAGCTTTCCAATTTTTGTTAAGGTTGAAATCGGTTAAGGAAGTCTCCTTTTGAGACGTCCAGCCCTCGGTAGAGTGACTTTTCTTTATTTTTGCGGGAGGAGCGTGCTTGTATAGTACGGGGACTTCCAAAAAGTGTCCTCAAGTTTTTGAAGAGTTAATATAAAGCTTGCTTCAGAGGTTCCTTCTCTATTCTCTGTCTCTTTTACTGCTTTCTTTATCGTTTTCTTTGTGTGCATTAGATAATAGGGCCATGTAGACATTTAAATCCTGCAAGTAGATAGAATAATAGGGTAAAAGCATAATTTCTTTAAGTGTTTATTTTCTAAGTTAGTCCATCATAGGGAACCCGAAAGGGGCGTTGTGAGGTGCTAACACCTTCCCCACACGTAACTAACTCCCTTACCCGACTCTGGTTGTAATGGCCAAAGTTGGTTTTTTCTAAAACCACTGCCTTCTTCTTCTTTTTACCTTTTTCAGTGTTTAAGGTTAAAATACTGATGGCGACTCCTCGAACCTATTCGAAAACCTCACCTATAGGTCTAGCCCGGTTATCGGACAGCCTGAAGGCGTTGAACCACTTCTTTCAAAAAACACGAGTCATATCAAAATCATCGCGTCGCTCCGACCGCCTCATCTGACAGCGGCAACAACCGCTCATAATCAAGCTCTCCCCAACGGTCGATTCACCCCAAGAGAATGATAAGCCTCAGTCGTTGGTTATCAAAGTTAATAAAGAAGAGGGGGCAAGGACGCCTGTGCAATTATTTGTGCCTCTTCCTTTCCCCTAAATCGAATAAAGTTGTACCGTGGAGATACGGGGAATCTTCACCAATAAAGGAGGACATCTCCAACATAGCCGGCATTGGGGGTATGACCAGAAGCGGAAGGATATACTCCCCCAAGGAGTTACAAGAAGACGCCCCCAAGAATAAAGGAAAAAATAAACAAACCAAAGAAAGATAAAAAAAGAATCCAAGGAGGAGACCGATGAATTGTTCTAGTTCATAAGGCAAAGCGAGTATTCCATCATCGACCAGCTCAATCATACACCTATAAAGATAACTTTATTATCTCTAATGATGAGCTCAAAATTGCATAAAAATACCCTGATGAAGGTTTTGAGTGAGGCGCATGTACTGTTAGAATCGCGCAACAGAATGTTCGCGTGGTCGGAGAAAAACCAAGAGGGGGGGTGAATTGGTTTCTTAACAAAAATTAGGTTTTCAAAATTTTCCCCAAATTTGACCGATTAAAAACTGTGTAAATGTAAATAGAGAAGAGAAGAGAATCTTACACAGGAAATTTATACTGGTTCAGATCAAAAGACCCTACGTCCAGTTGCTAATCACTCAAATAGAGGATTAACGTTGTCACTATAATCAAGTTGTTACAAACAGATTACAATTGAACAAGACAAAGTAAAGAAAACACCTCTCTTGAAATCCACAAGAGATGAAGAACAGCTTTTCCTAGAGACGGCACAACACACAATCCACTAAGAACTCCACTTAGTGATTTTTATCGCTTCTAGCCCACACCAGGTTCCAAAAGCCCCTTTTTCTTGCAACAAACAGTTCTCTGGCACTCACAACACTTAACTTTTGTATGAAAAAGGTTGTTCTTATTTTCTGAGTGCCATAGAGAAGCTTAAGTAGAGAAATTAGGGTTTGGGAATTGGGAATTTCGGAATTAGGGTTCTTGGGAAAAGGGTTTTCAAAAATAGGGTTGATTTGAAGTTAAAATTCGAAATCTGACTGAAATAATCGATTAAATTAAGAGTTAATCGATTATTACAGAGCCAAAATCAACAGAACCCTAAAACTCACAGTTTTAATCGATTAAAAGGAGTTTTAATCAATTAAACCGCCTGTTAATCGATTAACAGGAGTTTTAATCGATTAAACCAGTGAGCAGATACAGAAAATGGTATTCTCACTGTTTTAATCGATTATTTCCCTATTTAATCGATTAAAGCCGAGCCTGGATGATAAATTTGAGCTTTTTGAAGCTTCTAAGGTGCAGACTATGTACCATCTATCTTAAACACTAATATTACAGGCTCAATCTAATTGAAACAGAGTTATTACAATACAAAACAAGTCTTCAACACTCTAAGTCTTTGAGTTCTTGAATCATCATCAAAATCAACAATCTTCATGTCCATCAAGTGCAACATCAAGTCCTTGAATGTTCAACAATCTCCCCCTTTTTGATGATGATCAAAATTATCTTTTAAAGCCTTGTAATAACCTATTTTATCTGTCATACTAACAAATACATTAAACATACCAGATAATATTTAAAAACAATAATATTAGGCTTTAAATATTTCTCCCCCTATTTTGATTATAATAAAAAATAATTCTTCTATGACAAACATAAGAGCTCCCCCTCAATATATGCATAACTTAGAGAAAACTCCCCCTCAAACATAGCAAAAACAGAACACCACATTTTATTTCAGATAAAAGCATTCATTACAATATAAGAGAAAAATTACAAATTTTAAAATTCTTCACTATCATCACTATGAAAGTGTGCATCAAATCTATTTTCTAAGTGGCACACTTTATCATCTACATCAGATAT
Organism: Sphenostylis stenocarpa; assembly: GCA_963425845.1. Lineage (NCBI taxonomy): Eukaryota > Viridiplantae > Streptophyta > Magnoliopsida > Fabales > Fabaceae > Sphenostylis > Sphenostylis stenocarpa. The sequence continues at coordinate 24,517,077 of OY731402.1, read as the reverse complement.
ACGTCAAATTATTTCCTCATGTCGTACTCCAGAAAGAGTGAAGAATGACTGCATCCTCTTATTCATGTCAGATAACATGTCTTCCATGGATTGTCGGGTTTCATGATGAGTAGAGGAAGTTCCAACACTTTGGATTTGATCAGAGGGAAACTCAGCAGCAGGAGGCATGTCTTCATCAGAATCTTCATTGTCACCACCTTCATTCGGAACATCATCCTTGTGAACATAGATGTCGTTGACACGCACCATTTGTAGTTGGATCAATGTGCTGTCAAGCATGTGATTCAGGTTATTTGTTCTTACTGTTTGTTCACCTTCGACATTGACTCCCTTATATTCAAGAATCCGAGAGACAAGGAGAGCATATGGAATTTTGAAGGTGGATGGCGTTTTTCTTTTAACATTATCATGGTGACAAGAACGCCCAATCTAAGGGCTCATTATTCATTATGGCATGAATAATCCTAAGATCAATCGAAGAACATTGAGCATGATTTGTAGCCCGGGGACAGAGGATCCAGACAATTAGATGTAGAATCATGCGTTCCTCCTTCTTTAGAGGTCCAGCAAGAAGGAGACGCCCAATCTCCATGGAGGGATTTCGCAGAAAAGAACGGTAAGCTAAGAACCTGTCAAAATCATCTAGCTCACCATAAATGTTAATAGCATCTTCTCTTATTGGAAAGTGAGCGACGTTTTCCCAAATATCATCGTAAAGAATAATTGTGACGCCTTTTACTCTAGAGGTAGCAATTTGATCTCTAAATTTAAATCTAGAGTAAAATACCCTAACAAGGTCAGGATAATACGTACCTTGCATTTGGATGAAGGGAAGAACTCCTTGAATTTCAAGAAGGTTGGGAAAATTGAATCCCCTATTGATGAATTGCTCACCAATAAGAAACTTAGGAGAAATAATAGCACGTTCCTTCCAGTAGGTCAGAAATTCTTGTTGGCCATCTGTATCAGAAATCCATCCTTCTACAGAATTAGGACGGGGACGAGATGAGGGTGTAGATCTTCTTCTAGTAGTGATCTTAGCACGAGAAGATGAGGCCATGGAAAGATTTGAGGAATAACAATAAGATTTAGAGAGCTAAGTGTATTGAGAAGAGGGCAAGATTGCTAGAATCAGGTAAGAAAGCTTGATTTCAAGAGATAGAAGTGAGTAGAAGTGAAATGGAGGCCCCTATTTATAATCAAGCATGTCCAACGGTCATTTAGAAGTGAATATAGGTCAAGAGATCCGTTGGCAACGGCTAGGAGGCCAAACTTGCCAGGTTTAATCGATTAAAACTCAGATTAATCGATTAAACCAGTGCCAGAACCATTTAATCGATTAAATTGTGCAGTTAATCGATTAATTATGTATTTAATTGATTAATTGGCGAATTAATCGATTAATCCAGAGAGGAATGCCCTGTTTTGAGTGTTTTGGATGCAAATAATCGATTATAACTCCAATTAATCGATTATTCCAGAGAGAACATCAAATTTTTGAGGTTTTTACACATGATTGTAGACCCCTAATTTTGCCTGGCCTCTCAAAATAAAAGCTAGAAGAACTTTCGCCCGAAGATGGAGTTCATCCGGCTTCCCAAAACCGAGGAAACCTCCCGCAACCAACACAGAGATCGCTCGTCTGCACGATAAAGGACAAAGGAGACTTCCTATAAAGCTCGCCCGACATTTCAAATGAAGGCTAAGAAGACTTCCTACACGAAGATAAAGCTTCAACGGACATATATCGGCACCAATCCATGTCCGAAAACGGCAAGGAAAGCTTCCCGGGGGTCCCAAAACGCAAGAGTAGGCCAAAACAGTCGAGACCACTGTCCCAGGGTTGGGACGGCCGTCCCAACTGAAATTAAGCAAGTGGGACGCGCGTCCCAAATGTGGGACAGCCGTCCCAAACACCAGGGGGTCCCAACGTGAACAAATTTGCATTTGGGATGGCCGTCCCAACCCAAACTGGCCGTCCCAGATTGGCACAATGCAGAAAACTCGTTTGGGACGGCCGTCCCAACCCAGACGGTCGTCCCAAAGTTCCAGGCAGCGAAAAAACTATAAATAGGAGGTTCATTTGTCATTCTCCACACACCAGACAACTCAGAGACTTGTCTTCTTCTCTCCCTCTCTCGAATGATCTCTCTGATTGCCTTTTTTAGGTAACAATCAGTTAAGGAATTTATATTCCGGCATTCGATTCTTCTAGAAAATTTAGTCGAGTCGAGTCTGTAATCGAGAGGAGAGAACAATTGTAGAGCGAAGGACTGCCGAAACGCGTCCTCTTTGTACAAGAATCATAATATAAAGCTTGCTACGGAGGTTTTTCTCAATTCTCTTCTTCTTTACTGCTTTATTTATTGTTTTCTGTATGCAATGCAGATACATCATGTAGATAACCATATCTAAATAACTGTACGAATAAAATAAGGGTAAATGCGTAATTTCTCATAATCTTCACTTAATGAATAAATCCGTCATAGGGAACCCGAAAGGGGCGTTGTGGGGGTGCTAACACCTTCCCCACACGTAACTAACTCCCTTACCCAACTCTGGTTATAATGGCCAAGTTGGTTTTTAATAAAATCAACGCCTTTTTTCCTTTTCCAATGTTTCTGGTCAAAACATTGGTGGCGACTCCAAAAGAACCCCTTTTCGAAAACTTTGCTTCTATTAGAGGATAGTTCAGTGTTGAGCACCTCGGAAGCAATGAACACAATTTTAACAAAAAACGCGAGTCTCACCCATCTTTTCGCGACCGCTCGCATAAACGTTCGAGACGTCCCCAGGACGTAGGAACGGACGGCGGCGACAGATGGCGACTCCACTGGGGATGTCCGAGAGTTGATCCCATTTAGTGACGGATAAATTCAAATTAAGCAAAGACTTGAAATTACGCCTTTACCCTTCTGTATGTTTTTATTGTATGGCTTTAAATAACTGCTGTATGATTATTTCTGCAATTGTTTGAAATATAAATTGCACACAAAAACCCTTGCACACAACAGTCCCTCTATACCCGGGGGCAAGAGTGAATACCTATAGGGAGTGGGTGGCAGATACGATCGGTTAGTTGGCACACGGGGCTACTACTATTGTCGGAAAACCACCAACTCAAGGTGATAACTCTCTTCTTTTGGTCTAAGGGTGTCGCCACGGAGTTCCGTGCATGACCCGAGGATTGAGAGATTGAGAGGTCCCTATAATGGGGGCACCTTGGGGACCTTTGGCCTGGTGAGAACAGTTAGAACCACCTAAACCAAACACGTTTCTGCAGGAAAACCCTACCTCGTGATTAAATAAGCGTGGCTCTGCTCGTGGATGTATGAATTGTGTGTGCATACGTTTGCTGCATATGTATTGACGCATTAGCATAGGGTAATCATACAACAAACAAAAAAAAAATGAAAAACCCTAAAAATCACAAAAAGAGAAAAGATAAAAGACTTTTATCTCGGACAGTCTTCAGTTAAGCTAGCTTGGTTTCAGGTTCTTTGTAAGCTAAGTAGCCACGTTGACCGACAGAAGAGATAAAGGGTCATAAAAAATATAAAAACAAATTAAAGTCATAAAAATACCTTTGTTACAAAATAAAAATTATTAGCAAAAGTCTTATAATTCATATCACCTTTTCTTCATAAAAATAAAAAGAGAAGAAAATAGGACTCTCTTCATTGAAATCCATAAACATTCATATAGATAAGCTTTCCTTACAAGAAAAACCCAGTATTATCATGCATCATATTAGGAATAAAACATGATAATACTTAGAAAAACAAACACTTGCATACATGCATTTACAAAAACCCATCCTCATATCATGCATTTTTCACTTATGCTAGATAATGGAGGGATCTGGTAGTAGACAATTAAAGAAAGTGGAGATCCTTCTATGTCGTGTGGAGAAGTTAAGGCGCTTGTGTACTTATATGCCGCGGAGGTCTCGTGCTAGTTTTGAGAAATCTTATGGAAGAATTCTTGACCTCCTAAAGATCAAGCATCGATCCAATATTTGTTAGAGCATTGGTCCACTTCTGGAATCCCAATCTACACTCGCTTTGAGTTTTCGCAGTTTGACTTGGTACCAACCTTAGAGGAATACGAACTCATGGTTAGATGGTCTCAGTCAGTTGGGGTTTATGTCTGCTCAGGAGAATATACGACCGTGAGAAAGGTTGCTACTATCATACGACTGCCCTCTCATCAATCTGCCTTACAGGGGAAAGGGAATGTCCGAGGTTGGAAAATATCTGTAATAGAAGACCACCTGACCTCTTTAGCTGAAAAGAAATATTGTGAAGCACTTGGTGGATTTGATGAAGACATAGATATAACTTAGGTTGTGGGTGTGTAGATGATTAGGTTTTTAAGTCTAAGCACTTAATCTCTTGATAGGCCATAATATTTTGTGATAAGCACCTTAAAATGTTGCATCTCATTGAAAATCATTTTTCTCGCATGAAAAACTTACGTTTAAGTATTAAAAGAATAAACTAAGTTTTTTTTCAATCTGTTGAAAAGGATTTTCAATCTGTTAAAATCACTTAACATAATAAATGGTCATACATAATCGAAAATTCAATTGATTGATTCGCTGAATCAACAAGTTAAAATAACTCAATGAATTTTCAATATCAAGTTTCGCATTTTCAATCTGTTGAAATGATTTTAAATCTGTTGAAACAGAAAGACCTTTTTCAGTCTAAGAGTTTTTAGAAAATCAATCTGTTGAAATATTTTTAAATCATGCTGAAACGAAAGACCTTTTTTCAGTCTAAGAGTTTTTAGAAAATCAATCTGTTGAAATATTTTTCAATCTGTTGAAACAGAGAGACTATTTTTTTAACTAAGTGTTTGCAGGAATTTAATCTGTTGAAATGATTTTCAATCGATTGAAACGAGAGTCGTCATTTTTCATTAAGTTGTTTCAATCCATTAAAAACTCGAATCAATCGATTGAAATGGAGCCTTAAATGAAATCAATCGATTGAATCGATCGTTTTAATCGATTGAAATATATTCTGATCGATCATAGTTTTATTCTGATCGATCATAACTCATTCTGATCGATCATAGTTTTATTCTGATCGATCATAACTCGACCTGATCGATCATACTTCGCTCTAATCGATCAGAGTCTCTTCTAAACCTGTTTTACTGCTAACCAACTTATCTTTTGACTCTCCAAACAGCTTTTGACAGATGAAATGTTCTGATTTTTTGATTTACTCTATATATACAGTAATTGATCTATCTTTTGAAATACACAATACAACACACTACTTGAGAAAACTTGTGAAATCAATCTGTGAAACTTTCATACGTGACTTTCTCTCGCATTCAAGAATCTTTTCATATCATAAGGTGTCGTGATCGAATTGTGGTCAATCAAAGAGAGAAAGTGTCTGTTAGAATTTGTTCTGGACAATTAGAACTTCAAGTCCAGGTTTTTTCTTTTCATACTCTTTTGTAAAAGTGTGATTGTGCAGGTTGGATTGTGATCTCGCACTTGGTACAAGAATCGGATTTGGTTATCGGGTGGTTTTCAAGATTCTATCTTGTGGGTTTGCAAGATAGTTCTTGGGGTAGATTGGTGAGTATCTAATGGTTGTAATTTTCACTTGGAATTAGTGGAACTTGACTCGGTTTGTCAAGAACTCGGATGTAGCTCTGGATTAGAGTGAACCAAGTATAAATTTGTGTGTTAAAATTCTTCTTTCATCTCTTTTATTTTCTCGTCTATAAACTTGTTGTGTTTAAACCAAATTACCTTCGCAAAGATTGAATAAAGATAACTCATTCTTCCAAAAGAAAGTAAGTTTTGCGAAAAAGTTTTAAAGTTCAATTCACCCCCCTCTTGAACTCAACCATTAATTCTTTCAATTGGTACCAGAGCTGGTTCTTGTAAGTTACTCAAGAAATCGGTCCAATGGTCGAGGGAAAGATGACTTTTTCGAAGGAGCCTCCATAAACAGGCCTCCACTTTTTTCCGGTGTGAATTATTCTTTTCGGAAGGTTAGAATGAAAATCTTTATTGAATCTCTTGATAGAGGCATTTGGGAAACAATTGTTAATGGTCCTTACAAACCAACTCATACAGTAGATGGTAAAGTAGTTGAAAAAGATTGGGCTGAATTAACCGATGTAGAAAATAGGAGAGTCCAATATGATTATACTCGCAAAAATATTATTACCTCTGCTTTAAATCTTGATGAGTTTTTCAGTGGTGTCTCAAGTGTGCCTCCGCCAAAGAGATGTGGGAAATTTTAGAGGTCACACATGAAGGAACATCTCGATGTGAAAAGGGCAAGAAAGCATGAGTTAATCGGGGACTATGAGTTGTTTAAAATGCAGCAAGGAGAAACAATTGCAGATGTGCGTAAAAGGTTCACGCACATAGTCAATCATCTAATTGGGTTAGGAAAGATTTTTGACAAAGAAGAGTTGAACATCAAAATCTTAAAGTGTTTGGACAGAACGTGGCAACCAAAGGTGACAGACTATATCGTAATCAAGAGACTTGACTCGAAATGTCTACCGCTTAACTTTTTGGTAAGTTAAGGGAACATGAGTTGGAAATCAATCGGCTCAAAGAACAAGAGAATGCAGAAAAGAAAAGTAGAAATATTGTTCTCAAGACGATTGAAGAAAACAGTGGATCTGAAGAAGATGAATCGGAGAACCCGACTTTGTTGGTTAAGAAATTTGGGAAATTTCTTAGAAGAAAGAACAGAACCGGCCAAGTAAAAAGGTACAATGATAAAAAGACTGAATCTGTTCAAAATACTATTACTTGTTATTCTTGTGGTAAACAGGGTCACATAAAGAGTGATTGTCCGAAAAGATCAAGAATCGGAACAAGAAAGAATCAAGATACAAAGGGAAAAAGGCCTATATAGCCTGGCAAGACAATGATTCATCTTCCAACTCGAATCCGAAAGCGAAGAGGTGAACCCGTGTTTGATGGCTCGGTTGTGAATCCTCTTCATCACATGTAAGTTCAACTCCTACAGAGAATGAAATGAATTACAACACATTACTAAATGCTTTCAATGAAATGCATAGTGAAGCCAGTAAATTTATCTCATACAAATAATCGGTTGAAAGGCTTAAATAACTCGGTTAGAAAATAGAGTTAAAGTTCTGGAAAAAGAACTACTAGAAAGCAAAACAGATTTAGAACATCTAGATATAATCTATGCATCTCATGGATAATGTTGTTGCTACTAAGAATTGTGAAAAATGTATTCTTCTCGCAAGATAAGGTTGATTACTTGACTAAAACCTTGACAAAATTTACTCAAAGTAAAGAGAATTTAAATGCACTCCTTGGGTCTCAAAACTGTGTGTTTGAACATAGTGGAATTGGATACAAACCTAAGACTCGGGTAAAAACTAAAAAATATTTGAACTTCTTTTCATACAGAAAAACAACAAGCATCCCCTTTCTCATCTTGTCATTACCTGCATGAAGAAAGGACATACTATAAAATTTTGTCATGCTAGAAAATATTTTGTGCCGCAAGGTAGGAAGAAATGGGTTCCAAAAATTAATTCATTTCAAATAACCTAATTGGACCCAAGTAATCATAAAGGGTACCGTAAAAATTCTTAACTTGTTTTGCAGAACAAAGTCTGGGAATTCCTTGAAGTTCGAGCTACGAATCAGGTTCTGTTTGTCTAAACTGATTGTTTTAATTGATATAAACCAGTATTAATCGATTAAAATAACTTACGTAAGATATTAGTAAATATGTCCGTACAGCTTTAATCGATTGAAATGCGAATCAATCGATTAAAATGTTCTCATGATTTGAGTTTTAGCTGTTTTAATCGATTAGAATGAATTTATATCAACTAAAATCACTAAGGTATCAAATTTAATCGACTCATTTTCGTTTTAATCGATTTAAATTTCGGTATCATCTTCTAGATCTCTTCCAATACAGAAACAATCGATTCTTTCAAGTATTATTCGATCATTTTACTATTGCATTTTCAAAACGAATATTAAAGACCAAATTAGTAAAATAATTTGTTTAATCAGTTTGTTCCTGAAAATCATTTTCAAAACATCCAAATGAAATTCGACCATGCATACAGAGTTTACAATTTAAGATTGAAATCAGTTGAAGAATCAAGTACATGTTGTGTTTAATGAGTCTCCTCGAGTGGTGCGTAATAGAACAACGAGTACCGCAAATGAAGAAGATTTAACTGATAATTCTTATCAGCTTGAAACATGCCAAGAATACGGATCAGCGTATCGTTGAAAAAGATGATCCATCAATGGACCCCGCAAAAGCCGATTCACTAAAAATTACCGAAGAACAGGAAGAAGATGTTCTGGAAGAGCTTCCTAAAGAGTGGATTGTCCCAAGAGATCTCTCTCTAGACAATGTCATCGGGCAAATCAATAAGGGAGTATCTACTAGACATTCTCTTAACCAATTCTCGTAATCATATGGCATTCATTTCACAAATAGAGCCTAAGACAGTTAAAGAAGCATTAAATGATGAATACTCGGGTTAGTGCCATGCATGATGAGCTTAATCAATTTGAAAGAAATAACGTGTGGGAATTAGTTCCTAAAATCAAAGATATCAATGTAATTGGTACTAAGTGGGTATTCAAAAACAAGCTAGATGAACACAAGCATTATTACTAGAAATAAAGCTAGGTTGGTAGCCAAAGGGTATAACCAACAAGAGGGTATTGATTTTGATGAAACCTTTGCACCTGTAGCTAGACTTGAAGCTCGTCGATTATTATTAGCTTATGCCTGTATAAGTGGTTTCAGATTACTACAGATGGATGTAAAGAGTGCCTTTCTTAATGGACTCATCAATGAAGAAGTATATGTTTCTCAACCTCCTGGGTTTGAAAATCACAAGCATCCTGACCATGTCTACAAATTGAAAAAGGCCCTTTATGGTTTAAAGCAAGGACCTAGACAATGGTATGAGAGGTTAAGTAACTTCCTAATTGATCAAGGGTACAAGCTAGGTGAGGTTGATAAAACTCTATTCATTAAGAAATCTGAACCGACATTATTCTGGTGCAAGTGTATGTGGATGATATCATTTTCGGTTCCACTAATAATGCCATGTGTAATAAGTTTGTAAAAGAAATGCAAAGTGAATTTGAAATGTCTATGATGGGAGAATTGAATTTCTTCCTTGGTCTCCAGTGTTAAACAATTAAGAAATGGCATTTTTCTTAGTCAATCTAAATACCGCAATGAATTGTTAAAGAAATTTGATATGCACAATTGCAAGGAATCCTCTACACCCATGTCTACTAACTGCTGTCTAGACTTAGATGAAAAAGGAAAACCTGTTGATCAAACTAAATATAGAGGTTTGATTGGTTCACTACTATATCTAACTCGCTAGTAGACTCGACATTATGTTTAGTGTATGCCTTTGTGCAAGATTTCAGGCAAATCCAAAGGAATCACATCTTACCGCTGCCAAAAGGATTCTCAAGTACCTTAAGGGAACAGCTTAATGTTGGACTATGGTATCCCGAAGGTGCATCCCTTAAACTTGTTGGATTTTCTCGATTCTGACTTTGCAGGATATAGATTGGACAGAAAAAGTACCTCCGGTACTTGTCATTTACTCGGGAGCAGTCTTATATCGTGGCACGACAAAAAGCAAGCGTGTGTTGCTCATCAACCGCAGAAGCCGAATACATTGCAGCTCGGAGTCGTTGTGCTCAAAGCATCTACCTCAAGCAACAACTGACAGATTATGGAGTGACTCTAAACAAGGTACCTCTGGTTTGTGACAATACTAGTGCAATAAACTTAACTAAGAATCCTATTCAACACTCTAGAACTAAGCATATTGAAATTAGACATCACTTTATTAGAGAACACGTATCTAGGGGTGACTGTGAGATTTTATTCGTTGAATGTGAAAAATAGTTAGTTGATTTATTCACTAAACCACTTCCTAGAGACAGACTTAATATGCTTAGGACTGAATTAGGAATTCTAGATATATCTAGTATTGCATAACTGATTCTTTACAGTGATTGTATGCTTTTTAACAGGTAGATAACAAGTTCAATCGATTAATAAATTGCATGAATAACTTGATATTATTTGTTTCAATCGATTGAAATTGCGAAATAATCTGTTGATTTCCTGATCCTTACTCTCTGGTATTGATATGTTATTAGTTCAATGGATTAAATAAGCTTTTAATCGATTTATTTCATTAATCTTGTAGCTCTGCACACTTTCTTCTATAAATCAATCGATTAAATCTTCGATTCAATCGATTGAATTCACTAATGGTACTCTGAATAATTTTCTTGTACAAAACAATCAATTTAACTTTCAATTCAATCGGTTTATTTCACTTATAAGTATCTGCGATTATAAAATCAATTGGTTTCACGGAATATCAATTGATTATTTTTCTTCTAGGGCTAGTTGTATGTACTTTGTCTCTAAACAATTTCTGCAGAGTGGATTGAATGCATTTACAACAAGATAAACTTCAACTACTCTCTTAAATAAGATATCCAATAAAAGTTGATTGACTCTGATTGGATATCAGATGTGAGGGTAATTAAAGTGTACAGTAGCAATTCTCTCTCCTCTTTATCATCACTGCACAGAAACAATAAATCAGTAAAGACAAAAATTTTTTGAAGCTGATAAAGATTGTGTATTCTCATTCCTATAGTATTATTTTCTTCTTTGAACTTTCTCTTTTCTCGGTTCTTCTCTGTTCTGCTCATCCCAAAGATCAAGTATGCTCAAGCGCACAAAGTCTGGTAGGAAGAAGTCCAGCAGAGGCGAGTCCTCTACGGCAAGGCAAGAACAGAATGTTGGAGGAAGGATTGAAACTTGGTTCAATGGGGACCAAGAGAAAATGGATTTGTTTATCCATGAATTAAGCAGGAAGCAAGTCAACATTCCAAAGATGTTAAAGTTCTCCTGGTTTGATGCCGAAGGATTCAGAGGCATTCGGAAGTTACTCGCAACATCAAAAACTTCAGACGTTTCGGAGTTGAATGGTAGGATTTACCCCGACTTAATTAAAGTCTTTTTCACTAACTTGTCCTTTGAAGGTTCCACTCTAATAACTCAAGTAAAAGGAGTAGACATTGAGATAACACCTAATGTCCGGAAGGAAGTTGTCGGAATAAAAGATGTAGGTGTGAAAGTCACCAAAGGGTGTACTTCGGATGTTGAAGAATTTAATAAAGTTCAGTATTTCCGCTCTTGCCCGAAGAATAGGCATGATTCTCGTAAGTTCATTCAACACTCGGAAGTTGAAACTGGAAGAAAGGATTCTCGCTTTCATCGTTTCCTGGTAGCTTACACCCGGGGGAGCAATCATGCAGTGCTAAATGAAGGAGATTTAGTACTGATGTATCGCATTCATCACGAATCACGAGTGAACTGGGTCTTCGTCATCAAGGATCACATGATCAAAGCCAAGAGACTTAGTGATTTCAGGTATCCCTATGCTATTCCGATTTCTAAATTTTTAACACATTTTGGTGTTGATGTAGAAGGAGAACTTGTTGAAATCGTCCGACCAACAAATGAAATAAACAATTATGTTCTTCACAAAATGGGGTTCATCAAAATTGATGGTGAATGGATTTCCAAAGAAGAAGCTCGGAAAAAGTGAAGAAAGTGAAGAAGAAGAGCAAGAGGAAGGAATCAACACCGATATTCCTGGAACTTCGCAAAGACGTCCGTCTCGATCCAATGGAAGAAGTGAACCCAATGGAGATGATTCCATACAATCCACCGCTCGACCGTGGCACTCCTCCGTCTCAGTTCGAAAGAACAATGTTACATCAAATGAGCGAACCGCAAACCGACCAAAGGAGGCATATGGAGATGACTCGCTGCTCCGAGGGCTCTGCAAGCATTATTTGGATGAAAATTTCATTGCAAGGTTCCAAGCATATTGATAATCAACTAGAAGATATTTACAACAGGATTGTGGAACTGCAATTCAATCAAGGCCCTGGGACGAATGAAGATTTTCTTTGTTTTTGTTATTCTGTTTTCTTTTCTTAGTTTTTAATGTTCTGTTTTATATTCGGGATACCCACGTGGCCCCATTGGACTGTAACTAAAACAATCTATTTGATGCAGTCAAATAAAGGGAGAAGTATTTTGCTTAAAATTGTCACTACACACACACCACAAAATATATGTCTCTGGTCTGTTATTTTTTGTTTTGCAGGTGCAGTGGTTATTTGTCTCCATCAAATAGGGGGAGATTGAAGCACTTGGTGGATTTGATGAAGACATAGATATAACTTAGGTTGTGGGTGTGTAGATGATTAGGTTTTTAAGTCTAAGCACTTAATCTCTTGATAGGCCATAATATTTTGTGATAAGCACCTTAAAATGTTGCATCTCATTGAAAATCATTTTTCTGCATGAAAAACTTACGTTTAAGTATTAAAAGAATAAACTAAGTTTTTTTCAATCTGTTGAAAAGGATTTTCAATCTGTTAAAATCACTTAACATAATAAATGGTCATACATAATCGAAAATTCAATTGATTGATTCGCGGAATCAACAAGTTAAAATAACTCAATGAATTTTCAATATCAAGTTTCGCATTTTCAATCTGTTGAAATGATTTTAAATCTGTTGAAACGAAAAGACCTTTTTCAGTCTAAGAGTTTTTAGAAAATCAATCTGTTGAAATATTTTTAAATCGTTGAAACGGAAAGACCTTTTTCAGATCTAAGAGTTTTTAGAAAATCAATCTGTTGAAATATTTTTCAATCTGTTGAAACGAGAGAGACTATTTTTTTAACTAAGTGTTTGCAGGAATTTAATCTGTTGAAATGATTTTCAATCGATTGAAAGCAGAGTCGTCATTTTTCATTAAGTTGTTTCAATCCATTAAAAACTCGAATCAATCGATTGAAATGGAGCCTTAAATGAAATCAATCGATTGAATCGACATTTTAATCGATTGAAATATATTCTGATCGATCATAGTTTTATTCTGATCGATCATAACTCAGTCTGATCGATCATACTTCTGTTCTAATCGATCAGAGTCTCTTCTAAACCTGTTTTACTGCTAACCAACTTATCTTTTGACTCTCTGAAATAGTTTTTGACAGATGAAATGTTCTGATTTTTTGATTTACTCTATATATACAGAATTGATCTATCTTTTGAAATACACAATACAACACACTACTTGAGAAAACTTGTGAAATCAATCTGTGAAACTTTCATACGTGACTTTCTCTGCATTCAAGTATCTTTTCATATCATAAGGTGTTGTGATCAGAATTGTGGTCAATCAAAGAGAGAAAGTGTTGTTAGAATTTGTTCTGGACAATTAGAACTTCAAGTCCAGGTTTTTTCTTTTCATACTCTTTTGTAAAAGTGTGATTGTGCAGGTTGGATTGTGATCTGCACTTGGTACAGTAACTGGATTTGGTTACTGGGTGGTTTTCAAGATTCTATCTTGTGGGTTTGCAAGATAGTTCTTGGGGTAGATTGGTGAGTATCTACTGGTTGTAATTTTCACTTGGAATTAGTGGAACTTGACTGGTTTGTCAAGAACTGGATGTAGCTCTGGATTAGAGTGAACCAGTATAAATTTGTGTGTTAAAATTCTTCTTTCATCTCTTTTATTTTCTGTCTATAAATTTGTTGTGTTTAAACCAAATTACCTTCGCAAAGATTGAATAAAGATAACTCATTCTTCCAAAAGAAAGTAAGTTTTGCGAAAAAGTTTTAAAGTTCAATTCACCCCCCCCTCTTGAACTCAACCATTTATTCTTTCATATTGGTCTACATTCAACAAAACTCTAGCATTGGCAATGTTCGGAATCATATTATTCCCATTTCATGCGAATATTGTGGATCATGCTGCAATGGATGCATTCTTTGCCTGGGATGTGTATTCAAAAAGTCCTATACCTGCAATCCTTGCTGATACCCTGCTTTCTGTAGAATTTTGCCGACAGAAACAGGGAAAAACACTCAGATGTTGTACTTCACTGCTATATGTATGGGGTGTTACTCACTTTTACGCCTCAAGCCACATGGGTGTATTTCCTGACCCTTTAAGAAGTTTCTCAAAAATCCCTCTTCAACATCATCAAGCTTTAGAGTGGAGAGCCGAGTTAGAAAACTGGAACATAGAGCATGTATCTTGGGTTTGCCCTTGGTTCCGACCCGGTTATATTCTGGTACGATGCGGAGATTACCTGAGCATACCACTTCTAGGTCTCAGAGGTTGTATAGCCTACTCTCCTAAAATGGCTATGAGACAACTTATGAGAACTCAGACTGCGCCAACCCAAGAAGAGCTCAGAGGGCTGAGTCTATGCCACTATTCCCATAGCTTTGAAGAAGTATCTACTGTCCGGAAAGCATGGGAAAGACCAGTCTATATGGGAGATAAAGAACTCGGAAAGGTTCAGCTATCTACATCCCGTGAATATGAAGAATGGAGGAAAAATAGAGGGATACCCCAGCCATCTACTGCCTTCACTACAACGTTAGCAAATGAAGAGCTACAACTGCAGGTCAATGCCTTGAACAAAAGGGCTGAAGTCATGGAAGCTCAGCTGAGGGCTTTTGAAGAAAAAGAGCAAGAATCAGCCCTTATAATAGATGGTCTAAAAAGGCAATGCAAAAAGAAGGACCACGAAATAGAGCGTCTTAAAGATGATTGTGCTGACTATCAGGAAGAGACTAAACAAGCATTGAAGATGCCAAGGCTTGAGCAAGATAGTCTATTCCGGGACATGAGCGATGAAATAGCACATCTTGAGAGTGCAGCTGACGTAACAGTGCAAAAACGATCAAGCTAATACAGGATGACCTAGCAAATACTCGGTCAGAAGCACAGAAGTGGTGGGAAACCGCTGAAAAATACAGAGAAGACCTAGAGGAGCTACGTGAAAAAGAAAAAGATGGATTAGCTCAATACGGTCAACTACTTCGCGAAAGAGACCAAGCAATAGAAAGGTCTGATCAGCAGCAAGCCTTGATCGTTCATCAAGAAGAAAAGATAAAAGAGGCTCGTCAATATAGTGAAGATATGAGCCAGGCGGTATTTGAGCAAATCAAGACGCTCAGAAATTACGTGATAACAGCTGAAGACGAATTACGAAGAAAGCCTAATTTACCTATAGGCTTCTTCAAGCTTTTACGCTTTTGTCAACATTTGCTTCAAAGCATTGTATAGAAGGATTTACACTTTCTAATAAAAAGGATTTATTTTTCTCTCCTTAAATTGTCTATTGCATTCATAAATTGCATACATTCACATATCCCTCCTCGTTTTAATAAATAAAGATAATAAAAAGAAAGGATTAACTAATGTGCTTTCCACAAATCAGAAAAATGGAAAAGAAGCCTTTCGTCATCAAAATCTCTACGACGGTCAATAAATCCGAAGATGATAACAAACAAGCACCGTTAATCATTCCAAACACTAAAAGGGAAGAAGCAATAACGCCTTTACGCTTATTCATGCCGCGTCCTTTCCCTTATTCATCAAATAAAGTTGTACCTTGGAGATACTCAGAAGAATCGCCAGTTAATCAAGATATCTCCAACATAGCCGGTATTGGGGGCATGACTCGAAGTGGAAGAATATATTCCCCCAAGGAAATTCAAGATAATATTCCTAAAGAGAAGGCAAAAAATAAGGCCGAAGAAGAAAAGGAATCCAAGGAGGAGACAGATGAGTTACTCCAGTACATAAGACAAAGTGAGTACTCTATCATTGATCAACTCAATCGTACTCCAGCAAAGATAACTTTGTTATCACTCATCATGAGTTCGAAACCGCATCGAAACGCATTGTTAAAGGTTTTGAATGAATCATTTGTTCCGCATGCAATATCCCAAGACAAATTTGAAGGAATCATTGGTAATATTACAACTAATGATCATCTCACCTTCACTAATGAAGAACTCCCTATCGAAGGGTCCAATCATAATAAGCCCTTGCATATTTCTGTCAAATGCAAGGAATATCTCATTTCCAAAGTTCTTGTGGATAATGGGTCATCCTTAAACGTTATGCCTAAAAGTACACTTGATAAGATAACAGTGCAAGGAACCCACATGCGCCCGAGTAATACAATAGTTCGAGCCTTTGACGGATCAAGACGTGAAGTAGTAGGAGAGATCAGTCTACCAATCCAAATTGGACCTACTATTTTCAACATAGACTTCCACGTGATGGACATCACGCCAACATATAGTTGTCTCCTTGGTAGACCTTGGATTCATAGCGCTAAGGCAATACCTTCAACGCTCCACCAAAAAGTCAAGTTTGTGACAAATGATAAACTCATCACAGTTCAAGCCAAAGAAGACTTTCTGATTAGCAAATCGACTGTCCAACCATATGTGGATGCGGCTGAAGAGGCTCTTGAAACGTCTTTTCAAGCGCTTGAAATTGCCAACATAGAAAGACTCCCTGGTAATATGAAGGTGGCCCATATGATGAAAAGATATGGATATTGCACAGGACAGGGGCTCGAAAAAAATGTTCAAGGAATAAGAGAGCCACCAGATTTCAAAGACAACCTGCTAAAGTATGGATTAGGGTACGACCCTACAAAAGATCAAGCCATACGGAAAATAGGAAAGTCTTACCCCTCGAAGATGATATTCCGAAAAGGAGGGGTATTAGCGCAAAGGGTAGCGTTAGTCATTAGGTGTCCTTCTTCTGATTCTAAAGGATGTAAACCTAGTGACTATTAGAGATCACTCCTCGGGGTGTGCCCGTCCCCCGAGCATCTTTAGGGCACACATTTCCCTGAAATTACAAAAGAATGTTATTCTTACTATCTGCTTCTTTTCTTACTAAATGTATCTATACCCCATTTTAATAAACAAGGTTTAGATAAAGCGTTTTGTTCCAAATGCGTCTGAATAATTAAAGCGCCGCAAAGTAAAGTAAAAAATGATTGATTAATTAGAAACACAACTAAAATTTATCTTGATAAAATCAAGTTTTGACAATGTTGTGCAAAAAAATATATGCATACAAAAAAGGAAAGCCCGTCAAGGTCAAAGACCGAGACAAGAAAATAAAAGGGCAAAATACCCGGCAGGAAACCCACAAAGGGGGCTGCACAAAAGTTAGGGTAAACCCGGCAGGAGACCCGAACAATAATAAAGGGTAACCTGGGCAAAAGTTAGGGTTATAAAAAGTCCGCTAGGTATTCCTTAAAAATAAATACAAAAGAGGGAAACCTGGACAAAAGTTAGGACATAAGCACAACATCCTAGACTGAAAACCCGAAAGGGCGGCCTAGGGAAGTTAATCAATCGCAAAAAGGCGCTATATAACAATAAGCAACGACGCCTCGTTATAAGAGCAAAATGTTTTGTCTAAACTAGCCTAAACACCGACCAACCTGGGCTAGCCATTCTTACAAAGACCTTTCATACAAAAATATCCCTCTAAAACACAAGCCTTTGATACAAATCCTTTTCTTTCTCTTCTCTTGACCATTTCACTATAAAGCATTCAAGTAATAAAGGGGAATGTGGTAACATAGTGGTCAATAGGAAGGTTGAAATCCCTAAGGAAAGGAAGAAAGGCATTGATATGTCAGTTGCGCTACAAACAGAAGATTGCTCTTCGGCCATAGCAAAGAAAATTCCAAGACGACAAATCAATACAGCTAAGCTTGTTATCCAAGAAACAAGATGACGTTAAGGAACGTACCCGAAGTCAAAGCGCATCAGTTAAAACTTTCGAAATATTAACTGAAATAGATCATAGGATGCATTTCATAAAACATTACATGCATTAAAACATCAATGAATGGAGTCCCATCTTCTTTCTCATCAAAAACTTGAAAAACCAGCATAAGAAGCTTGGGACGGCCGTCCCAATGTCCAGACGGCCGTCCCAAGTGCCATTATTTGTTTGAGACGTGCGTCTCAGGTGGGGGCTGAGCCATGACCAATTTTGCCATTTGAGACGGCCGTCCCAACCCAGACGGCCGTCCCAAACTCCCCTGCGCGGCTATATATGGGAGGTGCGGGAATTGAGCTTTGGCACCTCATTCCAAGCCTCCTATCTTGCTCTTCCTCCTCCTCCATACATTTTTAGCATTTCTAAGAGAGTAGAGCTCACAATGGAACACGGAGAAGCCTCGTCCAGAAGAAAACGCACCAGGACTGCTGCTAGGAGAACTCCTGTCACTAGCATGATGATGGCAGAAGCGCATCAACAACGACTGGCAAATATCCAACAATTTGCCTAGTACCATATGCTGCGGTTAGATTTTGAGATCCTTGCTACGTTCGGCTGGGAGCAAGACGTTAGGAAGTTCATCCACAACATAGGATGGGACTTCCTACTCCGCGAGCCGCCCACTCGGATCCATCGCACCGCTACAATGGAGTTTCTCGCCTCTGTCAACATGATGGAAATGCCATCTACAATTCCTGGAGTGCCACCAACACAAGCTGTCTCCTACTGGATGGATGGAGCCTACCGGACCACTGCCCTGGATGACTTTAACGTCATCATGGGTTTTTGCCAACGAGCCGATACAAGAACACCGGAATATCGGTCCGCATATCTGGAGAAACCTACCGTTCTCACCACCACCAGTATGTGGAAGGAGATTACTGGAGCTATCAATCTCCCATCTAATCTGAAGGGTGCAGCCTTCAATCCCCCTCTTCGCATTTGCCACAAATTACTTGCTGGGACCATTCACAGCAAGAAGGAAAGCCAGGGAAAGGTCACGCTGGCTGATCTTTTTATAGTCTACTGCATGCATCAGGGACACTGATGCAACCCAGGATACGCATTCCTGAAGGCTGTAAAGGAATGCGATACTCGGGGACCAGCGGGAGCAATCATGGTGGCTCCCTTCCTTACCCCTCTAGCGGAATATTGGGGATGCACGGACGGAGAAGATATCCCAGCTGAACTTCAACCAGAGCCTATCAACGGAGGAGTGCTGACGCACATGAATATCTCAGCAGAGAAGGAACAGGGTTCATCTTAAACCCTATAATCTCGATTTCATGGGATATGCGCGACTTCGGTACGCCGCAAGACATCCCCACTACTTCAGAGTCCCAGCAGCAATCACGCGATCCGGACTTCTCCGGCTTGTACCGATGCTTAGACGAGGAGCACGCCTATATGGAAGGAGAGTTCCAGTTTATACGCCAACAGTTTAGCCAGCTGACTGTCAGGCAAGACAAGACGGACCGCCAGATAGAGAACCTGGTCCAGACTCAGGCGAGATTCCAGCGCTGCCTACTCCGCCGCTTCCCTTCGCCAGCACCATCTACCCATTCCAGCCCAGAGGCAGACGATTAGGATCTATTTTTATAGCTTTCTAGTATTTCGAATATGCTTGAAATGTATCCAACAAAAAGCAGTAATAAATATTTCTGTTTTACACTTAGCATTTTAAAAGCCCATGTGTACAAAATAAAAGGCACACATGATCTATTAAAAAGTCAAATTTCAAACAAAGATCGCGATAAAAATTAAATCGCGAAAGAAAAAGACGAAATCAAAACCATTTCAGCAACATAAGGAGCTTCAAGGAAAATAGCTCCAACAACCTTCTATACCAACAAAAGAAGGTACATCAAAACAGAAAAGCCAACAGTAAGGCTTGAAAATCCCCAAGCGGATCCTTGCCTACTCTAGAGGCAAAACAAAAATAATTACTCCATGACTCTGCATCATCATCACATGAGTCATCAAACCATAGTCATTTAAAGATCCGACCACTATCCTTCCATCCAAGGAAAAGGAAGTCATCAACCTTCTACACCAATAAAAGAAGGAGAAGAAAAGCCAATGGAAAAGGCTTGATCATCCTCAAGAGGATCCTTGCCTATTCAAAGGCATAAAAATACTCCCTGACTCAGCACCACCACATGAGTCATCAAACATAGTCATTTAGAGTTGCAATCAGCATCCTTCCATCCAAGAAAAAGGAAGTCATCAACGTAGAAAAGCCAACGGAAAAGACTTGATCATCCCCAAGCGGATCCTTGCCTACTCCAAAGGCAAAACAAAAAGATTACCTCACGACTCAACTTCATCGCCACATGAGTCATCAAGCACTCATACAAGAGTCTCCGCTTCATTCCCCAAAGGAGAATAAGGGCTACACAAGAACCCATCATACGGAGTCAAATCCTCCACATCACCAGGGGGCAACAGAAGGAAAAGAAAAAAAAAACTTTCCATCCCCTAACGGAGGCCATCACAGAAAAAGGCCGCACGAAAATCCCCAAGAAGAATATATCAAGAAAATCTACAAAAAGAGGAAAACAAAATTTTTCCATCTTCCAGCTCAAATAAGAAGCTTCGCAAAGCTAGGGGCCAGGACCCCATCATCAAATTTGGATCCCCAGGAAACCAACAAACTCCTCGGTGAATCCCAAGAGAAAAAGAAAATCTCTTCATTCCGCTCAATAAAGAGCCTCACAAAGTCAGAAGCTCAAAACTAATCAAGGATTAGATCCCCAAGAGAAAAATTCCCCAGGGATCACCAAAAAGAAAAGAGAAAAAATATCTTTTCATCCAAAGAAAAAGCCAATGTGCATAAAAGGCGCACATACAAATCCATTCCCCAGCAGGAATAAGAGCATAGGCAAAGCCAACTCAAACAACAGCGTCAAATAAGGAGTCAAAAACTCTGTTCCTCCCTAGGGGGGCAATTCAAAATAGATCCCCGGAATGAAATTAATTCCCCAGTGGATCATCAAAAAGAAAAATCCCCAGCGAGCCTACCAAACAAAGGCAAAACTACAAGTTTATATCCTCGGGGAATCGCGTATAAATTCCCAAATACAAATATCCCCAGTGAAAAGCAAAGTCTTCACTTCCAACAGCAAGCGTAAAGTCAATATCCCCAAGAAACGGAAATCAACCTATACAAGAGGCAATCCAAAACCTAAGTCTTCACCACTATTGAAGCATATGCCTAAATCAAGAGGCACAACCAAATAGAAATCACATCCCCAAGTGGGTTCTTGCCAAAACAAAAGGCACAATCAACAAAAAGCTCAAATCCCCAGAGGATTTCCGCCTGATCAAGAGGCGCAACCAAACAAGAATCTCCCCAAGTGGATTTCCGCCTAATCAAGAGGCGCAACTAATAGAAATCAAAATCCCCAAAGGATTCCTGCCTAAACAAGAGGCAACCAACAAAGAATCCTAGCAAAGCCGGATGGCTAAACAAAAAAGCCAAAATCAAAGAATCCCTGGCCAAGACCGGATGGCTAAAAGAAAAAGCCAAAATCAAAGAATCCTGCAAAAGCCGGATGGCTAAAACAAGAAAAGCCAAAATACAAAAATCCCTGGTCAAGACCGGATGGCTAAAAGAAAAAGCCAAAACAATGAAATCCCCATGGCTAAACAGAAAAGCCAAAATCAAAGAATCCCCGGCAAAAGCCGGATGGCTAAAACAAGAAAAGCCAAAATACAAAAATCCCTGGTAAAACCAGATGACTAAAACAGAAAAGTCAAAAAGAAAAATCAATTACTCCCCAGAGACGCATGACCAAAAACAGTAAGCCGTCAACTCATCTCCAAAAAACAGATGATCATAGGATTGACTACAAAAAAGTTCATCCTATAAGCCTTCCGAAAAAGGCTTATCATTCACACCGGGTGGGGGTGTGTACTCACCTAAGCCTTGCAGAAAAAGGCTTATCATTCACATCGGGTGGGGGTGTGTACTCACCTAAGCCTTGTGAAAAA
Source organism: Sphenostylis stenocarpa (assembly GCA_963425845.1). Lineage (NCBI taxonomy): Eukaryota > Viridiplantae > Streptophyta > Magnoliopsida > Fabales > Fabaceae > Sphenostylis > Sphenostylis stenocarpa. Next base: position 24,495,326 of record OY731402.1, on the reverse strand, counting down.
AGGCTTATCATTCACACCGGGTGGGGGTGTGTACTCACCTAAGCCTTGCGAAAAAGGCTTATCATTCACACCAGGTGGGGGTGTGTACTCACCTAAGCCTTGCGAAAAAGGCTTATCATTCACACCGGGTGGGGGTGTGTACTCACCTAAGCCTTGTGAAAAAGGCTTATCATTCACACCGGGTGGGGGTGTGTACTCACCTAAGCCTTGTGAAAAAGGCTTATCATTCACACCGGGTGGGGGTGTGTACTCACCTAAGCCTTGCGAAAAAGGCTTATCATTCACACCGGGTGGGGGTGTGTACTCACCTAAGCCTTGCGAAAAAGGCTTATCATTCACACCGGGTGGGGGTGTGTACTCACCTAAGCCTTGCGAAAAAGGCTTATCATTCACACCGGGTGGGGGTGTGTACTCACCTAAGCCTTGTGAAAAAGGCTTATCATTCACACCGGGTGGGGGTGTGTACTCACCTAAGCCTTGACAAAAAGGCTTATCATTCACACCGGGTGGGGGGTGTGTACTCACCTAAGCCTTGCGAAAAAGGCTTATCATTCACACCAGGTGGGGGTGTGTACTCACCTAAGCCTTGTGAAAAAGGCTTATCATTCACACCGGGTGGGGGTGTGTACTCACCTAAGCCTTGCAGAATGAGGCTTATCATTCACACCGGGTGGGGTGCGTACTCACCTAAGCCTTGCAGAACGAGGCTTATCAAAAAACCTAGCAAAAATGCATCAGGTGGAGTAAAAATACTCACTAGGAGCATTGCAAAAAACGGGTGCAAAGACCTTGCTTCTATTAGAGGATAGTTCGGTGTTGAACACCTCGGAAGTAAATACCCATAAGAGTTTAAGCAAAACGTAAACTCATACCAGGTGAGGGTAGGTACTCACCAAAACCATTGCGGAACAAGGTTCATACCTAGTGGGGGTAGGTACCCACAAAAGTCTAGTAAAAATACGGACTTATACCCTAGTGAGGGTAAGTACTCACCAAAGCCTTAGAAAAAGAAGGCTCAAACCAGATAGGGGTTAGTACCTATCAAAATATTTATCATCCGGAGGATCAGCAAGGAGCAGCATCCGAAGGATAGCCGGGCAAAAGGGTTAACTCCTTCCCCTACCAACTAATTTTGTCGGCATATTAAAACCAACGAATTAGTTAGGCAGGTGAAGGGGGGGCAGCTGTAGACCCCTAATTTTGCCCGGCCTCTCAAAATAAAAGCTAGAAGAACTTTCGCCCGAAGATGGAGTTCATCCGGCTTCCCAAAACCGAGGAAACCTCCCGCAACCAACACAGAGATCGCTCGTCTGCACGATAAAGGACAAAGGAGACTTCCTATACAGAGATAAAGCTCGCCCGACATTTCAAATGAAGGCCAAGAAGACTTCCTACACGAAGATAAAGCTTCAACGGACATATATCGGCACCAATCCATGTCCGAAAATGGCAAGGAAAGCTTCCCGGGGGTCCCAAAACGCAAGAGTAGGCCAAAACAGGTCGAGACCACCGTCCCAGGGTTGGGACGGCCGTCCCAACTGAAATTAAGCAAGTGGGACGCGCGTCCCAAATGTGGGACGGCCGTCCCAAACACCAGGGGGTCCCAACGTGAACAAATTTGCATTTGGGACGGCCGTCCCAACCCAGACTGGCCGTCCCAGATTGGCACAATGCAGAAAACGCGTTTGGGACGGCCGTCCCAACCCAGACGACGTCCCAAAGTTCCAGGCAGCGAAAAAACTATAAATAGGAGGTTCATTTGTCATTCTCCACACACCAGACAACTCAGAGACTTGTCTTCTTCTCTCCCTCTCTCGAATGATCTCTCTGATTGCCTTTTTTAGGTAACAATCAGTTAAGGAATTTATATTCCGGCATTCGATTCTTCTAGAAAATTTAGTCGAGTCGAGTCTGTAATCGAGAGGAGAGAACAATTGTAGAGCGAAGGACTGCCGAAACGCGTCCTCTTTGTACAAGAATCATAATATAAAGCTTGCTACGGAGGTTTTTCTCAATTCTCTTCTTCTTTACTGCTTTATTTATTGTTTTCTGTATGCAATGTAGATACATCATGTAGATAACCATATCTAAATAACTGTACGAATAAAATAAGGGTAAATGCGTAATTTCTCATAATCTTCACTTAATGAATAAATCCGTCATAGGGAACCCGAAAGGGGCGTTGTGGGGGTGCTAACACCTTCCCCACACGTAACTAACTCCCTTACCCAACTCTGGTTATAATGGTCAAGTTGGTTTTTAATAAAATCAACGCCTTTTTTCCTTTTCCAATGTTTCTGGTCAAAACATTGGTGGCGACTCCAAAAGAACCCCTTTTCGAAAACTTTGCTTCTATTAGAGGATAGTTCAGTGTTGAGCACCTCAGAAGCAATGAACACAATTTTAACAAAAAACGCGAGTCTCACCCATCTTTTCGCGACCGCTCGCATAAACGTTCGAGACGTCCCCAGGACGTAGGAACGGACAGCGGCGACAATGATTAACTATGAACATCCTACACAATGAATTATAACATCATAAACATCCAAAAAATGTCTTATTAAGCAGAATTTAAGCTATTTCTAATATCCCTAAGTCTCTTCTAAGATCATAAAATCTATCCTTGGGTAGAGGCTTAGTAAAGATATCTGCTAATTGATGCTTTGTATCAACGTATTCTATTTTACAGTTCCCTTTGCTGATATGATCTCTCAAAAAGTGATGCCTAATTTCTATGTGCTTAGTCCTAGAGTGCATTACTGGATTCTTAGTAAGATTAATTGCACTCGTATTATCACACATTAAAGGTATGTCATTTTAAAAATATACTATAATCTTCTAACTGTTGTTTCATCCACAGAATTTGAGCACAACAACTACCAGCTGCAATATATTCAGCTTCAGTGGTAGATAAAGCAACACAAGCTTGTTTCTTAGAATGCCAAGATACTAAGGATGAACCTAACAAATGACATGTCCCACTAGTACTTTTCCTATCAATTTTGCATCCACCATAATCAGCATCGAATATCCTATTAGACTAGTGCAAGCATCGATGGATACCATAAACCAAAACCACTAGTTCCTTTTAAATATTTTAAAATATGTTTTACCTGCAATCGGATGAGATTCTTTTGGACAAGCCTCGAAATCTAGCACACACACATACAGTAATGCATAATATCGAGTCTACTTGTAGTTAAGTATAACAGTGAACCTATCATACCTCTATACATAGATTGATTAACTTCCAAACCTGATTCATCCTTGTCTAGATAGCATGAAGTTCCCATGGGTGTGTTAGCTTCCTTAGAGGTGTCCATTCCAACCTTTTTAAGGATCTCTTTGCAGTATTTGGTTTGAGAGATGAAAATGCCATCTTTAAGTTGCTTGATTTGTAGTCCAAGGAAGAACGTCAATTCTCCCATCATAGACATTTCAAACTCTCCCTACATTATCTTAGCAAATTCTACACATAACGAATTATCAGTTGATCCAAAAATAATATCATCAACATATACCTGGACCAATAAGATATGTTCTTTAACTTTCTTTATAAACAGTGTAGAATCAATTTTTCCTCTAGAAAAATCATTTGAAGTAAGGAAACTACTTAGCCTTTCATACCAAGATCTAGGAGCTTGTTTCAACCCATATAATGCTTTCTTTAATTTAAAACATGATTAGGAAAACTAAAATCTTCAAATCCAGGGTGTTGCTCCACATAAACTTCTTCTTTAATAAAACCATTCAAAAATGCACTCTTAACATCCATTTAATATAATTTAAATTTCATTAAAGATGCATAAGCAAGAAGTAGGCGTATAGCCTCTAACCTGGTAACAGGAGCATAAGTTTCATCATAGTCTATACCTTTCTCCTGACAATAGCCTTTGGCAACAAGTCTAGCTTTATTCTTTGTTATGTTCCCATCTTCATCAAGCTTATTTCTAAACACCCATTTGGTTCCAATTACTTGATGTGACTCTTCTCTTGGGATTAATTCCCATACTTGATTCCTTTCAAATTAGTTAAGTTCTTCTTGCATGGCTATGCACCATTGTTCATCTTTAAGTGCTTCCTCAACGTTTTTAGGTTCAATCTGTGACACAAAAGCTACAGACATACAAAAGTTAGACATGTTTCTAGTTCTTACCCCTTTTGAAATATCACTTATGATATTGTCCATTGAGAGTCCTCTTGGTGATTGCCATTCTCTTGCTAATTCAGGTGTTTGAGAAGGCTCATTTTCTTCCAAATACAATTCATCAAGAGCCTCTCTTATATACTCATCATCACCTGCAAGTTCTTTATTTGACTCAAGAGGATTTTCCCCAAGGTCTACAATCTCATCAAAAGTAACATGAATAGATTCTTCTATATTTAAAGTTCTTCTATTAAACACCCTGTAAGCCTTACTAGTTAATGAACAACCTAAGAAAATGCCCTCATCGGCTTTAGAGTCAAATTTTCCTAAGTTATCTTTTCCATTATTCAACACAAAACACTTACATCCAAAAATTTTCAAATGAGCAACATTAGGTTTTCTACCATTAAACAATTCATATGGAGTAGATTTAATAATTGAGCATTCTATTTAAAACATAACATGCAGTACTAACCGCATCAACCCAAAAATATTTAGGAACATTAGATTCATTTAACATAGTTCTAGCAAGTTCCTCTAATGACCTATTTTTCCTTTCAACTACACCATTTTGTTGGGGAGTCCTAGGAGCAGAAAAGTTATGTAATATTCCATTTTCTTCACAATAATTTTCAAACTTTTCATTTTGAAACTCACCACCATGGTCACTTCTTAAAACTTTAATTCTTAAGTCTTTTTCATTTTGAATTTGTTTTGCAAATTTTCTAAAGACCTTAAAAGCTTCACTTTTCGTAGTTAAGAAAAATGTCCATGTATATCTAGAATAATCATCAACAATCACAAGGCCATAATAATTTCCACCGAAGCTTTTTATCCTAGAAGGTCCAAATAAATCTAAATGTAATAATTCTAGGGGTTTTGAAGTGGAAACAACATTCTTTGATTTAAATGATGATTTTACTTGTTTACCTTTTTGACATGCATCACATAACCTATCTTTTTCAAATTTTAACTTAGGCAAACCAATAACTAAGTCTTTTGATATCAAATTATTCAAATGATGCATATTTATATGAGCATCCCTTTTATGCCATAACCAAGCATCCCTTTATGCCCTAAGCAAAAGGGACGACGAATCCTTCAAAGCGTACGCCCAAAGGTGGAGGGAAATGGCCGCCCAAATAGAGCCTCCATTGACAGATAAGGAGACAGTGGCTATGTTCGTAGATTCACTGACTGGAGCATACTACGCTAAGGCAATAACCAGTACCTCCAATCTTTTTTCGGACATAGTCATTGTAGGAGAAAGAGTGTAGCAGGGGTTGAGGAGCGGGAAAATAGCACGACCTTCTTCTTCTAGTAATTTGTTCAAGAAACCCTTCAAAAAGAAGGAAGAGGCCGTACACGCCATCAATTTTGCAGCCCCTTCCTCCACTCCTCAGACGGAGAGGCAGTCACAAAGAAAGGAGAGGAAGTTTACCCCTATCCCCACCTCATACGCAAAGCTTCTGCCCCAGTTATTACAGGCCAACCTTCTAGCCCGCGTTCCTCCAAAGAAAATGGAGCCTCCCTACCCCGAGTGGTACAAGCCCAACGAAAAAATGTAGTTACCACTCAGATGCACCTGGGCATTCAACGGACAACTGTTTGACCTTAAAATATAAGGTCCAAGAACTAATTGATGTTGGTTGGATAACCTTTGATGCCTCTGCTTCTGATGTTGACCCCAAACCTCTGGCTAAGCCAGAATAGCAGAGAGGGAGGACTGGGAGGATCAACCCCTAGGGTGTTCTTTTTTAAGCTTTTTTCATGTATCTCCTGCTGTCCCCGCCCGCAGCCGCAGGAACTCTGATTAAAAGGGCTTGTACATACGTTTTCTTTAATACATGAGGCATTTTCTTGTCATATCCATTTCATTCTTTTCCCTCTTTTATTTATTATTCTTTCAAAGATAATTGAATAATAAAATCTATGACTAAAACAGAACCTAAAACACATCATGTCTGTGATTGATGAACCTCCGTGGACCCCGGAAACTGAAAGCGAATGGGTCGAGTCCGACAGTGAGCAGGAGACCATTTCTCCGCACTGTCGCCGCCGTCAAAACGAGGCGGTCGGAGCGACGTGATGGTTTTTTCGACCCTCTTTATTTTCGCGTTTTTTTATTGGTGGTTACAACGCCTTTAGGTTGTCCGATAACCGGGCTAACCTAGGGGCGAGGTTTTCGAAAGTATCCCTGGGTTGTCCGATAACCGGGCTAACCCAGGGACTTATTTAATTTGGGTTCTATGGAGTCGCCACCGATATTTTTACCATAAACATCGGAAAAGGGGTTTTAAAAAGGCGTTGGTTTTCGAAAACCAACTTTGGTCATTAGAACCCGAGTTGGGTAAGGGAGTTAGTTACGTGTAAAGGAAGTGTTAGTTCCTTTACGACGCCCCTTTCGGGTTCCCTATGATAGGCCGTCTACTTTGAATAAATAATTAAACTGGAAAATGCGCTTTTACCCTTTTATTATGCGGAATTTAAGTTTATGACTACATGGCCCTAGCTTCTATTGCGTAATTTACTTTCGGAGTATGATCCCCAAGTCCCCAAGTTTATGACTACATGACTATATGTGGATGACATGATCCCCAAGTCCTGGAATGAGATGGACCACATTCAATATCTCAAGAAGCTTTTTGATCGACTTCGAAAGTATCAGCTCAAACTAAACTTGGCAAAATGTACTTTCGGAGTACGATCAGGAAAACTCTTAGGGTTCATTGTCAGCAAAAGGGGAATAGAAGTGGACCCTGATAAAACCAAAGCGATCTTGGAAATGCCCCCACCAAGCACGAAAAAGGAGGTTAGAGGTTTTCTAGGCCGGATTAACTATATCGCCCGTTTTGTCGCACAGTTGACAGATAAATGTATACCCATCTTTAAACTGTTGCGCAAAAATCAACCAACGGTGTGGAATGAAGAATGCCAACAAGCATTTGATAAAATCAAAACATACTTAACAAATCCGCTAGTATTGGTACCACTTGTTGAAGGAAGACCTCTGATCCTATACTTGTCAATACTTGAAGAGTCCATGGGATGCGTGCTCGGTCAACAAGATGAAACTGGGAAGGAGCGAGCGATCTACTATCTCAGCAAAAAGTTCTTGGACTATGAAACCCGTTATACACCATTTGAAAAGACCTGCTGCGCATTGGTGTGGGTCACTCAGCGTCTCCTTCAATATATGGCTCGGCATACCACGTGCCTGGTCTCCAAAATGGAGCCAATCAAGTTTCTCTTCGAGAAGCCCATTCTGACCGAAAGAATAGCTAGGTGGCAAGTGCTTCCTTCAGAGTTCGACATCATTCATGTCACTCAGAAAGCTATTAAAGGTAGCCCCCTAGCAGACTATCTGGCCCATGGATCAATGGACGAATATCAGTCCCTACAAGACGACTTTCCTGATGATCATATCATGCATATTGAACACAAAGAGACCAAAGAAGAGGCATGGACCATGTTCTTCGATGGGGCCTCAAACATGCTTGGACACGGGATAGGAGCTATTTTGATATCCCCTGAAAAGAAACACATCCCTGTAACGACCAGGCTTAATTTTGACTGTACCAACAACATGGCCGAATACGAAGCATGTGCACTAGGGATCCAAGCATCTCTAGATCATGGGGTTACTAAACTCAAAGTCTTCGGTGATTCATCCCTTGTCATCTATCAACTTAAAGGCGAATGGGAAACCCGAAACTCCAAATTAATCTCATATCTAGAGTACATCCGTGATTTAGTCTCAAGAATGGAGAGCATCACCTTCCAGTATATTCCTCGGGAAGACAATCAATTTGCTGACGCCCTCGCCACTCTATCATCCATGTTTGCCTTGGATCAAGAACATGAGATGTCAATCATCCAAATTAAGCAGCATAACAAACAAGCTTTCTGCATGGTAATAAATGGCGAGCACGACCGAAATCCCTGGTATCATGACATCAAACAATATCTCATGAGGGGAAAATATCCCGAAAGAATCAATGATAATGATAAGCGAACCATTCGTAAGAGGGCAGTAGGGTTCAGGCTGATTGAAGGAACCCTCCACAAAAAGAGTCTCGATTCCACTCTCTTAAGGTGTGTGGACCATGAAGAAGCCCAGACCTTAATAAGAGAAATCCACAAAGGAACTTTCGGGACCCACGCACCTGGGCACGTCATGGCGAAGAAGATCTTAAGGGCAGGATATTTTTGGTCCATAATGGAAGCCAATTGTCACCAGTACACTAAAAAGTGGCACAAATGCCAAATCTACGCTGATAATATCCATGTGCCGCCCGCACCTCTCAGTACCCTGGCTACCCCATGGTCATTCTCTATGTGGGGCATGGACGTCATCGAACCCATTGAGCCTAAAGCATCCAATGGTCATCGCTTTATCTTGGTGGCCATTGACTATTTCATCAAATGGGTTGAGGTAGCATCGTATGCGCACGTGACTCGGAAAGTGGTGACCACCTTCATCAAGAAAAATATTATATGTTGGTACGGTATTCCCCATAAGCTCATTATTGATAATGGGACTGTAGATCCCAAATCTTGCCCGGCCTCCAAATAAAGAGTAGAAGACTTCCTATTTGAAGATGGACGAAGCCTAACAAGCCACTAGGAGAGACTATTAGGCCCCATACTAGGATAGGAAGGATTTTCGGCACAAAAATAAGGTTTCTCACCTTTTGGGGATGAGACCGCCGTCTCGCCTCATGCAAATGGCAAGACTACCGTCTCTCCAAACGAGACGGCCGTCTCGCCACCTGCGAATGGCGAGACGGTCGTCTCGCTTTCTCAGACGGCGGTCTCGCCACCTGCGAAGGACGAGACGGCGGTCTCGTTTGGCGAGACGGCAGTCTCGACCCTGTCAGACGAGAACGGGGGTCTCGCCACTGTCAGGCGCGAAAACCTATAAATAGGGGCTCCCTCCCCTCATTTAAACACACCACACAACATTCTCTCCTCCTTCTCTCTAGGATTTCTCTCTCTAGAATCCCTCCGACGCATTTCTGGAGCTTTTGAGTGTCTTTAGAGTGATTTCTGAGCGTTTCGAGAGGTTTCTGGCACTATAGAGTGAAGGGTTGCCACAAAGCACCCTCTTTTATAAGAGAATTAATAGAAGAAGCGTGCTTCGGAGGTTTACATTCTCCCTCTCCACTTTTACCGCTTTATTTAAATTACGCAATAGATAGGGCCATGTAGTCATAATATTTAAATTCCGCAAATAAAAGGGTAAAAGCGTATTTTCCGGTTTATTTATCAATAAAAATAGCTGGCCTATCATAGGGAACTCGAAAGGGGTGTCGTAAAGGAACTAATACTTCCTTTGCACGTAACTAACTCCCTTACCCAACTTTGGTTCTAATGACCAAAGTTGGTTTTTCGAAAACCAACGCCTTTTAAACTCCTTTTCTGATGTTTCCGGTAAAAACATCGGTGGCAACTCCACAGAACCCTTCAAAAATTAGTCCTTGGGTTAGCCTGGTTATCGGACAACCCAAGGACGACCTTTCGAAAACCTCGCCCCTAGGTTAGCCCGGTTATCGGACAACCTAAAGGCATTGTAACCACCCATAAAAAAATGCGAAAATCAAGAGGGTCGAAACCATCGCGTCGCTTCGACTGCCTCTCTTTTCGACGATGGCGACAGGGACCAATCTCAAGAATAAAATGATGGAAGAACTATGTCAAAACTTCAAAATTCAACACCACAATTCTTCTCAATACCGACCAAAGATGAACGGTGCAGTAGAGGTAGCCAATAAGAATATTAAGAAAATCATCCAGAAGATGGTAGTAACCTACAAAGATTGGCATGAAATGCTTCCCTTCGCCTTACACGGCTACCGAACGTCAATACGAACCTCCACAGGGGCTACTCCGTTTTCCCTCATATACGGAATGGAGGTCATACTACTAGTAGATGTTGAAATACCCTCCTTGCTAGTTGTTAGGGAAGCAAAATTAACAGAAGCCGAATGGGTCCAAAGTCGGTACGATCAGCTGAACCTAATCGAAGAAAAATGGCTGGACGCCATATGTTGGGGGCAGGTTTACCAAAAGAAGATCAAGAAAGCCTACGACAAGAAGGTCAATCCCTGCACCTTCCAAGAAGGGGATCTAGTGGTGAAGAAACTGCTACCAGTCCAGAAAGACAAAATCGGGAAATGTACAACAAATTACGAAGGAGCCTTTGTGGTCAAGCGAGCCTTCTCAGGAGGAGCCCTCATCCTCACCAGCATGGATGGAGAAGAGCTTCGACATCCTGTCGACTCAGATGAAGTAAAGAAATACTACGCCTGAAGACATTGCTCATGACCTATCAGGACGAAAACTCGCAAAGAGCGTCCTGAGCAAAAGATAGGGTCCACATTCCTCGCTAGGACACGTCCTAGGCAAAAATTAGAGGTTTAAAAAAAAACAAAAAAGAAAAGAGCAACGATTACCTTAACCGAAAACTGCAAAGGAGACTAAGGTAATACCTTCACAGAAGCAAGCAGACTTCGCATGATCTTCACTCCGAGCACGAGCATCTCAATTGAAGCAACTAGGAAAAATAGAGAAACAAAAATCACGAGCATGATTGTTATATCCTATACAGTTTAGCCAACCTTGGCCAGCCCTGCCTATAAAATCCGTTGTAAATCCTCCTGTAAAAAAAATAAATCATTCGTTTATATCAATAAAATTGTCTTTTTTTCTCTTCACCTACTTGAAAGAATGCCTCTGTATTAACGAAACATGAGCATGCATAAAACAAGCAATACAGGAAAGCATAAGAAAGAAAAATAAATCAAAGACCAAAATAAACAGCGCCTGCTAGGACAGTCTCAAGCAAAAATAGGGTCGTCTGCTAGATCAAAAACGCGCCAAGGGCGGTCTAGGCAAAAGTTAAGGCCTTCATAAAAAAGAAAAAGGTCGCTAAGACGTCCTAGGCAAAAAAAAAATAATAATAATAATAGGAAAGCCCGCTAGATCGAAAACCTGCAAAAGGCAGTCTAGGCAAAAGATAGGGCCAAAACAAAATTTCAAAAGAATAATCACAGGAGAATGGAAAAGAAAGCACCAGTCACTTTCTAGATGCCCCCAACTAAAATAGATTGCATGGAGAACATCTACACACAAATAGTTGCATAAAATGACTTTGTCAAAATTAAAACGAACAAACATATTTCAAACAAATAAAAAATAAAATAAAAACATTCAGCTTTATGCTTGCATCCGAAAATATGAAGCACTCAGAAGTATCCCGGTAAGACTTCACAAAAATGCATCAACCAGCAATTTTCGAAAACCAAACAGAAGTCAAGCAAAGAAAACAAGATTGCCCGACAACCAGCAAAGTCGGACGACCACCATCAAAAGATCAAAAACAAAGAATCCCCAGCAACCAACAAGGCTGGATGAACACCAACAAAATCCCTTAAAATCGAGATGGTCGTCTCGCATTTCCAGACCGGACGACCAAATCTCAGAAAAGACAAAGACAAGAGAACACATCTCAACATCGGCGCATGAGCTAGAGCAGTAAGCCGCCACCACAACTAAAGGATCGGCTACCTCAAGAAGGAGCATCTAGAGGCATAACACCAGATGGGGGTGAATACTCATCAGGCCTTACAAAAGGGGGCTTACCGGACGGGGGTTCATACTCGTCAAACACTAGATGAGGGTGTATACTCATCAGGCCTTACAAAAGGGGGCTTACCGGGCGAGGGTTCATACTCGTCAAACCAGATGGGGGTTCATACTCATCAGCCGAAAGGATCAGCTACCGCCAGAAAGAGCATCCTGGAAGCACACTTTTTCCCGGAAGATCAACCGCCACAAAGACGGAACATCTGAAGGACAACCGGGCAAGAGGGTCAACTCCTTTACCCTCTAGTTGATCTCCTTGGCACAACAGGCTAGCAGTCGACTAGTCGGGTAAAGGGGGGGCAGCTGTAGACCCCAAATCTTGCTCGACCTCATAATAAAGACCAGAAGACCTCCTTTTTGAAGATGGATGAAGCCTAAGAAGCCATTAGGAGAGACTATTAAAATAGGAGGGATTTTTTGCATGTAAATAAGGATTTTTGCCTGTAGACCCCAAATCTTGCCCGGACCCCTAATAAAGCCAAAGATCGCCCATTCCGAAGATGGTTAAGACTTTATCAAGTCCTTAGTAGCTTGTTCTAGGTTCCATTTAGGATAGGAAGGATTTTTAGAGGCATTAAAAATGGGGAAATCCGTCGGAGATAGCAGATGGCTGTCCAGAACAGACGGATGGCCGTCCAGAATAGGCAGACGGCCGTCCAGGACAAGCAGATGGCCGTCCATGGCAACGTTAAGGCCATGGACGGCCGTGCACTTAGCATGGACGACCGTCCACCTTTTTCAGGTCCGAATCCCTATAAATAGGAGCCTCATTTCTCCGATTTTTCTCACCTTTCACACTCCTCCACTCTCTTGGAAGCTTTTTGGCACTTGAGAGTGACCCTGAGCATTATTCCGAGGTTCGAGGGAGCTTTCCGATTTCCGTTAAGGTTGAAATCGGTTAAGGAAGTCTCTTTTGTGAGACATCCGGCCCTCGGTAGAGTAACTTTTCTTTATTTTTGCGAGAGGAGTGTGTTTGTAGAGTGCGGGGACTGCTAAAAAGCGTCCTCACATTTTCGAAGAGTTAATATAAAGCTCGCTTCGGAGGTTCCTTCTCTATTCTCTGTCTTTTTTACTACTTTCTTTATCGCTTTCTTTGTGTGCATTAGATAATAGAGCCATGTAGATATTTAAATTTTGCAAGTAGATCAAATAATAGGGTAAAAATGTAATTTCTTTAAGCGTTTATTTTCTAAGTTAGTCCATCATAGGGAACCCGAAAGGGGCGTTGTGGGGGTGCTAACACCTTCCCCACACGTAACTAACTCCCTTACCCGACTCTAGTTGTAATGGCCAAAGTTGATTTTTTTCTAAAACCACTGCCTTTTTCTTTTTTACCTTTTTCAATGTTTAAGGTTAAAACACTGATGGCGACTCCTCGAACCTATTCGAAAACCTCGCCTTTAGGTCTAGCCCGATTATCGGACGGCCTAAAGGCGTTGAACCGTTTCTTTCAAAGAAAACGCGAGTCATATAAAAACCATCGCGTCGCTTCGACCGCCTCTTCTGACGGCGGCGACAGATGGCGACTTCACTGGGGAAGCTAGAGAGTTGATCCCATTTAGTGATGGACTAGTTTAGGAAACAAAAACAAGAAATTATGCTTTTACCCTTTCTTGCGTTTATAAAATGTTTTACTGTTTGGCTTTAATAATTGTTGTATGATTATTTTCTGCAATTGTCTGAAATAAACTGTACACAACCCTTGCACACTACAGTCCCTCTATACCCGGGGGCAAGAGAGAATACACATAGGGAGTGGGTGGCAGGTACGACCGACCATGGTAATGGCCCTAGTGCCACGGTCTAGGGGTTTTGAAGTGGAAAAAAAATTCTTTGATTTAAATGATGATTTTACTTGTTTACCTTTTTGACATGCATCACATAACCTATCTTTTTCAAATTTTAACTTAGGCAAACTAATAACTAAGTCTTTTGATATCAATTTATTCAAATGATGCATATTTATATGAGCATCCCTTTTATGCCATAACCAAGCATCCCTTTATGCCCTAAGCAAAAGGGACGACGAATCCTTCAAAGCGTACGCCCAAAGGTGGAGGGAAATGGCCACCCAAATAGAGCCTCCATTGACAGATAAGGAGACAGTGGCTATGCTCGTAGATTCACTGACTGGAGCATACTACGCTAAGGCAATAACCAGTACCTCCAATCTTTTTTCGGACATAGTCATTGTAGGAGAAAGAGTGTAGCAGGGGTTGAGGAGCGGGAAAATAGCACGACCTTCTTCTTCCAGTACTTTGTTCAAGAAACCCTTCAAAAAGAAGGAAGAGGCCGTACACGCCATCAATTTTGCAACCCCTTCCTCCACTCCTCAGACGGAGAGGCAGTCACGAAGAAAGGAGAGGAAGTTTACCCCTATCCCCACCTCATACGCAAAGCTTCTGCCCCAGTAATTACAGGCCAACCTTCTAGCCCGCGTTCCTCCAAAGAAAATGGAGCCTCCCTACCCCGAGTGGTACAAGCCGAACGAAAAAATGTAGCTACCACTCAGATGCACCTGGGCATTCAACGGACAACTGTTTGACCTTAAAATATAAGGTCCAAGAACTAATTGATGCCTGTTGGATAACCTTTGATGCCTCTGCTTCTGATGTTGACCCCAAACCTCTGGCTAAGCCAGAATAGCAGAGAGGGAGGACTGGGAGGATCAACCCCTAGGGTGTTCTTTTTTAAGCTTTTTTCATGTATCTCCTGCTGTCCCCGCCCGCGGCCGCAGGAACTCTGATTAAAAGGGCTTGTACATACGTTTTCTTTAATACATGAGGCATTTTCTTGTCATATCCATTTCATTCTTTTCCCTCTTTTATTTATTATTCTTTCAAAGATAATTGAATAATAAAATCTATGACTAAAACAGAACCTAAAACACATCATGTCTGTGATTGATGAATCTCCGTGGACCCCGGAAACGGAAAGCGAATGGGTCAAGTCCGACAGTGAGCAGGAGACCATTTCTCTGCACTGTCGCCACCGTCAAAACGAGGCGGTCGGAGCGACGCGATGGTTTTTTCGACCCTCTTTATTTTCACGTTTTTTTATTGGTGGTTACAACACCTTTAGGTTGTCCGATAACCGGGCTAACCTAGGGGCGAGGTTTTCGAAAGTATCCCTGGGTTGTCCGATAACCGGGCTAACCCAGGGACTTATTTAATTTGGGTTCTATGGAGTCGCCACCGATATTTTTACCATAAACATCAGAAAAGGGGTTTTAAAAAGGTGTTGGTTTTTGAAAACCAACTTTGGTCATTAGAACCAGAGTTGGGTAAGGGAGTTAGTTACGTGTAAAGGAAGTGTTAGTTCCTTTACGACGCCCCTTTCGGGTTCCCTATGATAGGCCGGCTACTTTGAATAAATAATTAAACTGGAAAAATGCGCTTTTACCCTTTTATTATGCGGAATTTAAGTTTATGACTACATGGCCCTAGCTTCTATTGCGTAATTTAAATGGCAGTAATAAAAATAGAGGGGTAGAATATGCACCTCCAAAGCAAGCTTTTATATTTTAAAAGAGAGGGTGCGTTTTGGCAACCCTTCACTCTACAACTCTCAGAAACTCCGGAAATGCCTCGGAGGGATTCTAAAGGAGATTTAGAACGCTCAGTTTATGCCTAGAGACACTCAGAAACTCCGGAAATGCCTCGGAGGGATTCTTAGAGAGAGAAAGTCTAGAGAGAAGGGAGAGCTATGTTGATTCTCTGTGGAAAAGGGAGAAATGACGCCCCTATTTATAGTTTTTCGCGCCTGACAGGTCGAGACCGCCGTCTCCTCTGACAGGGTCGAGACCACCGTCTGGAAAATCCAGACCGCCGTCTCGTTCATGACAGAGGGTCGAGACCGCCGTCTGGATAATCCAGACCGCCGTCTCGACTGGGCAGGAATCGAGACCGCCGTCTGGGAAACCCAGACCGCCGTCTCGACTTTTGCAGGAATCGAGACCGCCGTCTGGGAAACCCAGACCGCCGTCTCGACTTTTGCAGGTGACGAGACCGCCGTCTGGACAATCGAGACGGCGGTCTCGTCCTGGCGTTGAGACGAGACGGCAGTCTGGTCCTTCCAGACGGCGGTCTCGTCCCTTCAGGGCGAGAAACTTTATTTTCGGGCCAAAAAAACCTTCCTATCTTGGTACGGGAGCCTAATAGTCTCTCCTAATGACTTGTTAAGCTTCGGCCATCTTCAAATAGGACGCTTTCTGACTTTATTCTGAGGTCGGGCAAGGTTTGGGGTCTACAGCTGCCCCCCCCTTTACCCGATCAGTCGACTGCTGGCCTTTTGTGCCAGGGTGATCGACTGAGGGTAAAGGAGTTGACCCTCTTGCCCGGTTACCCTTCAGATGCTCCGTCTTTGCGGCGGATGATCTTCTGGGGAAATGTTGTGTTGTGCGCTTCTGCGATGCTCCTTCGACGCGGTAGCTGACCCCTTCGGCTGATGAGTACGAACCCCCATCTGGTTTGACGAGTACTAACCCCCGCCCGGTAAGCCCCCTTTTGTAAGGCTTGATGAGTTTACACCCCCATCTGGTGTTTGACGAGTACTAACCCCCGCCCGGTAAGCCCCCTTTTGTAAGGCTTGATGAGTTTACACCCCCATCTGGTGTTTGACCTCCGGATGCTCCATCTTGCGGTAGCTAATCCTTTGGTTGACGAGTACGAACCCTCGTCCGGTTTGGTGCCTCTGGATGCCCCTTCTTGCGGTAGCTGATCCTTTCGCGGTGGTGGCAGCTTACTGATTCTGACCATGCGCCGTTGCAAAACCTTGGGATGCTCCTTTGATGCGGTAGCTGACCCCTCGGCTGACGAGTATGAACCCCCATCTGGTTTTGCGCCTCTGGATGCCCCTTCTTGCGGTGGCTGATCCTTTGGCAATGGTGGCGGCTTACTGATTCTGATCATGCGCCGTTGTTGAGATGTGTTCTGTCTTTATTTTTTGTCTTTTCTGGGAATTGTTGTCCGGTCTGTGCCGGGGATTCTGTTGGTGTTCGTCCAGCTTGTTGATTGCTGGGGATTCTTTGTTTTTGATCATTTGGTATTTGTCATCCGACTTCGCCGGTTGTCGGGGATTTTTGATGAGTGCCTCTTAGGTAGGCAAAAATTCTCTAGGGATTTGTTGATCTTGGTGACACCTCTTAAGTAGGCGGATATCCATTGAGAAATTTGTTGATTTTGATGGTGCCCCTGAGTAGGCATATGCTCTATTGAGTTTCTGGTAATGCCTCTAAGTAGGCAGATGCTTCATCGGAAGTGAAGACTTTCGGCTGCATTTTTCTTTGCCTCTGGATAGGCTAATGTCCCTTTCTGGGGAAATGGGCTCTCGCTTGCCAGATCTTGCCTATGCCTAGGTAAATGACTCTTCTAAGGATGTGAGTCTGAAATTTGCCTTTGTCGTAGGCTCACTGGAGATGATTTTTCTCTTTTTGATGATCCGTCGGGGATTTGATTGTTTACCCGGAGATCTATTTTGTCTTGCCCCTTAGGGAGAAATGGAGTTTTTGACTCCTTGTAGAATGCTGTTGTTTTGAGCTGGCTTTGCCTATGCTCTTATTCCGCTGGGGATGATCAAGCCTTTCCGTTGGCTTTTTCTGGTGTACCTTCGTTTATTGGTGTAGAAGGTTAGAGCTATTTTCCTTGAAGCTCTTTATTCTGCTGCAATGGTTTTGATTTCGCCTTTTTTCCGCGATTTATCTCTTTTTTATCGCGATTTTGAGATCTGGCTTTTGTGGGGATAATGCGTAAGCCTTTTTACTTTTTAGTCTCTTTTTATTACGCTGGCTTTTTCCTCTCTTTTTGGGGAAGGTCCACTAGGGATGACGTTTTATTTCTTTAGTGATCCACCAGGGAATTAGTTGACTTCCTGGGGATATGATTTTTCTTTTCTAGGAATGGAGTCTTGGCTCCTTGATTGATGTTGATGCGAGCTATACTTGTGAAGCTCTTATTCCATTGGGGGATGGGAATTTCTGATTCCCTTTTTTGTTGTTGTTGAATTTTGTTGGAGATCCACTTGAGGATTTTTATTCGGCCCTCTCTTGTCATGGCCTTTTTGGACATCCGCTAGGGATGCAAGGGTTTTCTTCTTTTTTCCTTTTTTGTTGAGCCCTTGATGGTATGGAGACTGGACTCTTTTGATTGTTGATGATGGTGTGCTCTTTAAGCCTTTATTCTCCATTGGGGAGTGTGGAGGCGACTTTGGGTGAGTGTGCTCGATGACTCATGTGGTGATGCAGCCGAGTCGTGAGGTAATCTTTTTGTTTTGCCTTTGGAGTAGGCAAGGATCCTTTTGGGGATGACTAAGCCTTTTCGTCGGTTTTTCTTTTATGATGTCTGATGATTGTGCCCTCTTTTATTGGGTGATGATTGGAGCTTTGGCTTCTGGAAGCCTTTTATGACAACTCATTCTTCTTTCTTGAGGGCATTATTTGGAGACTCAGTCTCAGTGATCCTGTTTTCAATCACAAACATGGAGCTAGTATCCTTATATGCATGAATGCTTTTCGTTTTTGTTATTTGAAGTGATTTTTTTTTCTTTTTTCATTTTTGACATTGACAAAGTCGTTTTGTGCGACTACTCGTGTGTGGATGCCCTAAATGCAATCTATTCTTTTTGATTGATGCATCTGGAAAAGTGACTGGCATTCTCCTGCTGGACTCCTTATTTATGATTATGATGAAGGACCCTTCTCTTTTATTTATTTTTTTGGTTTAGCCCTATCTTTTGCCTAGACCGCCCTTTTGGGGTTTTCGGTCTAGCGGGCTGCCTTAATTTTTGCCTAGGATATCTTAGTGGGCTTTTTCCTTTTTATTCTCATTTTTTCTTTCCCTTCTTTTTTTTGAGAGATAGGAGCCTATCATATGCATGCAATGTTGGCGATATGCATCCTATAACACTATTTCAATTAATTTTTCAAAAGGATTAATCAATGTGCTTTTACTTCTGATGAACTTCCGACGTTATGTGCTTTCGTCGACAGGGATAGGCTGTACCCATTTTGCTGTCTTTGACTTTTTCATGACCGAAGAATGATTGTGTTGATTGTAGAACGACTTGCCATGTCAGTGCGCCCCTTCCTTTCCTTGGGGATGTCAGTCCTCCTATTGATTACTATCTCCACATTTCCCTACTAATTACTAGAATGCTGTAGTGGTAAGGGTCAAGAGAAAAGAAGGAAAATGATATTTAATTCAAAGGCTTGTGTTTTAGAATTGTTTTATTTTGACAAAAATGGTTTTTGTAAGCACGGCTAGCCAAGGTTGGTTAGAGTATTTAGGCTAGTTTAGACAAACGTTTTGTTTATGGAGTGTCATCTTATTCTATGGCGCTTGCTATGATTGATTGACTTCCCTAGTCTGCCCTTTGGGTTTTCATCTTAGGATGTTGTGTTTTGTTTTGTCCTAACTTTTGTCTAGGTTTCTTTTTTCTTGCTTTGGAAAACTTAGCGGACTTTATTTTGTAACCCTAATTTTTGCCTAGGCTACCCTTTATGGTTGTTCAGGTTTCCTAACGGGTTTACCCTAACTTTTGCGTAGCCCCCTTTGTGGGTTTCCTACCGGGTATCTTGCCCTTTCTTTTTGGCCTTTAGCTTTTATGTGCTTCTTTTGATTTTTTTTCTTTTTGCACAACATTGGTGAAACACGACTTTACTTATGACGAGGTAAAACTTTTTTTGTGTTTCTAGTCAATCAGTGGTGATGAGTGGTTTGACTTTTATTTTGGTCAATGGCGCATTTTGATTACTTTGACGCACTTTGAAAATGTTTGCTTAAACATGGTTATTAATGAGGTTCAGACATTAATAGCAAGAAGAGAAGCAGATAGTAAGAATGACATTCTTTGTAATTAATAGGGAAATATGTGCCCTAAAATGCTCGGGGGTCGGGCTAGCCCCGAGGAGTAATCTCTAATAGTCATCGGATTTACAACCCTAAGAATCAGAAGGAGAACACCTAATGACTAAAGTCGCTTTTGACGCTTGAACCCCTCTATATGGGAAAATCTGATTCGAGGTGTGGAGGGGAGACTTCCCTTTTCCCCGTGCAGCTTGATCCTTTGTTGGGTAAAGCTTCAAAGGATTGTCTTTAAAATCTGGTGGCTTCCTTATTCCTTGAGAGTTTCTAATGAGCCCTTGGTTTGGGTGATATCCATATCTTCTCATCATGTGGGTCACCTTCATATTGTTGGGGAAGTCTTTTCATATTGGCAAAAGATATTTCAAATGTCCTCTTACGCCGCATCCATCCAAGGTAGGGCAAACGATTTGCTGATCTGAATGTCGTCTCTAGCTCAAACTGTGACTAGCTCGTCGCCTACCCTGAGTTTGTCTCTTTGGCGGAGCGTCGTGAATTGCCTCAGCGTCGTGAATCCAAAGTCTCTTCAATTTCCTTTTTGGATTATGTCTTTCTTCGGTCTTATTATTTTTTCTTCATTCTTGGAAGCATTGTCTTATAGCTCCTGGGGGTGTAGATTCTTCCATTTCTAATTCTGCCCCCGAATGCCGGCTATGCTGGAGATATCTTCGATGTTTTTGCGTATCTCCATGGTACAACTTTTTTGATGTGGGAGGCAGGAACAAACGTGATGACATCCTTGCCCCCTCTCCTTATTTACTCAGATGATCAACGGTTGAGGCTTATTATCCTCCTTAGGTGGGTCAACCGTTGGGAAAAACTTGATGACAAAATGTTTGCTCTTCATCTTATTCTGATTCGCGGAAAGCACATCGACTAATCCTTTCTTTTTATTATCTTATTATTATTAAAGTGAGAATGAATGCAATTTATGAATGCAATTCATGAATGCGATAGACGGTTGAGATGATGAAAACAAACAATTTTATTTATTTCATCTAGACAGTGTACATTCCTTAATGTAATGTTTCGAAGTACATTTTTTTTTGAATAAAAAGCGGAGAAGCTTAAATGAACCCATAGGCGGGTAAAATTTGTATGTATTTCCTTTTTTGACTTCCCGTGTATGGCATGCGAATGCCCTGATCCTCTTTTCATGGTATTGAGGAATGTTCACTTCTTCGACTGTCTATTATTAAATGCATGAGGATGAAGCTTGATGGATGCGTGTATGCAAGTGTTTGTTTTTTCCTAAACATTATCATGTTTTATTTTCTAACATGACGTATGATAGTGTTTGGGATTTTTGTGTTTTTTTTTTTTGTATGCGGATGAGGGCATGAAGAATACCAGCCGCTTTATAGAATGCAAAAAGATTTTTATTGAATGATATATGAGATGGATATTCCTTAAGACAATGACTTAGGTATCCTCCTTAAAGCTTACGCTTTGTGGGGTATCCTACCCACCTCGGTGCAATGGTTCATTCCCCATCATAGATTTTGACAAGTATAATGGCAATTGCCATCACATCTTAGTACGCTTGTCCCTTCCTTGTCGCGAAGGTCAAAAATGTGCTCGAGGCCTCTTTCGCCATTGTCTTAGGGATATCTAGTGCTCCCTAAAATGAATGCATTTATGCATGCACCAGTACAAAAGGGTAGTAGATGTTCAAAGTGGCATAACTTTTGACTGGGTTGTCCGATTTGGACGCACAGCATGTCAAAACGAAGAGAAAAGGGTGAAGAACCAAGTTGCAAATGCCGAAGGCGATTTGGCCCAGTAATTTTCCCAAAAAACGCCTCTAAGACCCATTTTTTGGAGGTTTATTAAAATGATGCGTATGCATACTTTCCTTATGCATTTATTTTCTCTCTTGGTTTTTCCATTTATGATGCAATATGAATGATACGAATTTGTCAAAATGTTTTGATTTTGTTATTATTTATTTTGGATTTATTTATTATTTTTTTTTATAGCCTTTTATCTCTTTTGTCGGACTGCGTGGCTACTTAGCTTACAAAGAACCTGAAACCAGGCTAGCTAAAAGGCAGACTGTCCGAGATAAAATGTGGCTTTATGAGAAAAATATTTAGCATCCCTTATCTCTTCTGTCGGAACTGCGTGGCTACTTAGCTTACAAAGAACCTGAAATCAGGCTAGCTAAAAGGCAGACTGTCCGAGATAAGGGTGTTTATTTGCGAAATTTTTTTTTTTTTTTTGTGATTTTTCTTCTGTTGTTTGTTTATGCTATGCAACAGACAAATGCAACAAACATATGCACACACAATTCGATCATCCACGAACAGGCGAGAATTCATTTTTACGAGGTAGGGTTTTCCTGCAGAAAAGTGCATTGGCAAGGGTTAGTTCTAACTGTTCTTACCAGGCTAAAGGCCCCCAAGGTGCCCCCATTATAGGGTCCCCACTCTCCAGCCGTCCAACCATGCTCAGCACTAAGGCCAGAGTCGGTCTTGTTGCCAAAAGAGGAAGGTTATCACCTTGAGTGGTGGTTTCCGATCACACTGGTGGGCACAAGGCCCTAACTACAGCGAACCGTACCTGCCACCCACTCCCTATGGTTATCTCACTTGCCCCCGGGTATAGAGGGAACTGTAGTGTGCAAGGGTTTTGTGTGCAGTTTATATCTCAATCAATTGCGTAAGTATAAACAAGCAACAGTTATTTGAAAGCCAAACAATAAAGCATGTTATAATACAAGGCAGGGTAAAAGCGCTATTTTCTTGGTTTAATTATTTTTAAGCTAGCCCATCACTAAATGAGATCAACTCTCTAGGCTTCCCCAGCGGAGTCGCCATCTGTCGCCGCCGTCAAAACAAGGCGGTCGGAGCGACGCGATGGTTTTTTCGACCCTCTTTATTTTCGCGTTTTTTTATTGGTGGTTACAACGCCTTTAGGTTGTCCGATAACCGGGCTAACCCAGGGACTTATTTAATTTTGATTCTATGGAGTCGCCACCGATATTTATACCATAAACATCGGAAAAGGGGTTTTAAAAGAGGCGTTGGTTTTTGAAAACCAACTTTGGTCATTAGAACCAGAGTTGGGTAAGGGAGTTAGTTACGTGTAAAGGAAGTGTTAGTTCCTTTACGACGCCCCTTTCGGGTTCCCTATGATAGGCCGGCTACTTTGAATAAATAATTAAACTGGAAAAATGCGCTTTTACCCTTTTATTATGCGGAATTTAAGTTTATGACTACATGGCCCTAGCTTCTATTGCGTAATTTAAATGGCAGTAATAAAAATAGAGGGGGAGAATATGCACCTCCAAAGCAAGCTTTTATATTTTAAAAGAGAGGGTGCGTTTTGGCAACCCTTCACTCTACAACTCTCAGAAACTCCGGAAATGCCTCGGAGGGATTCTAAAGGAGATTTAGAACGCTCAGTTTATGCCTAGAGACACTCAGAAACTCCGGAAATGCCTCGGAAGGATTCTTAGAGAGAGAAAGTCTAGAGAGAAGGGAGAGCTATGTTGATTCTCTGTGGAAAAGGGAGAAATGACGCCCCTATTTATAGTTTTTCGCGCCTGACAGGTCGAGACCGTCGTCTCCTCTGACAGGGTCGAGACCGCCGTCTGGAAAATCTAGACCGCCGTCTCGTTCATGACAGAGGGTCGAGACCGCCGTCTGGATAATCCAGACCGCCGTCTCGACTGGGCAGGAATCGGGACCGCCGTCTGGGAAACCCAGACCGCCGTCTCGACTTTTGCAGGAATCGAGACCGCCGTCTGGGAAACCCAGACCGCCGTCTCGACTTTTGCAGGTGACGAGACCGCCGTCTGCACAATCGAGACGGCGGTCTCGTCCTGGCGTTGAGACGAGACGGCGGTCTGGTCCTTCCAGACGGCGGTCTCGTCCCTTCAGGGCGAGAAACTTTATTTTTGGGCCAAAAAAACCTTCCTATCTTGGTACGGGAGCCTAATAGTCTCTCCTAATGACTTGTTAAGCTTCAGCCGTCTTCAAATAGGACGCTTTCTGACTTTATTCTGAGGCGGGGCAAGATTTGGGGTCTACACGCACATGCAAAGAGTGCTGGAAAAAGAAGCACGCATTATACAACCACATCAAGAAGAAACAGAAACCGTCAATTTGGGAGAAGGGGATGATGCGAAAAAGATAAATATCGGCACCCAAATAGAAAGTAACATAAAAAAGGGATTGATACAGCTTCTAAAGGAATATATAGATGTATTCGCTTGGTCTTATCATGACATGCTCGGGCTCGACACGAGTATAGTGGAGCATAAGTTGCCATTAAAAGAAGGGTTCCGACCTGTGAAGCGAAAGCTCAGAAGAATTAAACCAGACTGGTCCTTAATGATTAAGGAAGAGGTACAAAGACAACTGGACGCCAATTTCTTTGTAGTATCCAAATACCCAGAGTGGTTCGCCAACATAGTACCCGTCATCAAAAAGACCGGGAAGGTCAGGGTATGCGTGGATTATAGGGACCTAAATCGAGCAAGTCCAAAAGATGACTTTCCACTCCCACATATAGACACGCTAGTAGACCATACCGCTACCAACACACTTTACTCCTTCATGGACGGGTACGCGGGGTATAACCAAATTAAGTTGGCCGTCGAGGACAGAGAAAAAACCTCCTTTATTACACCATGGGGGACCTTCTACTACCGTGTAATGCCTTTTGGACTCAAGAATGTAGGGGCTACTTATCAAAGGGCTATGGTCACATTGTTCCATGACATGATCCACAAGGAAATAGAGGTATATGTTGATGACATGATCCCCAAGTCCAGGAATGAGATGGACCACATTCAATATCTCAAGAAGCTTTTTGATCGACTTCGAAAGTATCAGCTCAAACTAAACTTGGAAAAATGTACTTTCGGAGTACGATCTGGAAAACTCTTAGGGTTCATCGTCAGCAAAAGGGGAATAGAAGTGGACCCTGATAAAACCAAAGCGATCTTGGAAATGCCCCCACCAAGCACGGAAAAGGAGGTTAGAGGTTTTCTAGGTCGGATTAACTATATCGCCCGTTTTGTCGCACAGTTGACAGATAAATGTATACCCATCTTTAAATTGTTGCGCAAAATTCAACCAACGGTGTGGAATGAAGAATGCCAACAAGCATTTGATAAAATCAAAACATACTTAACAAATCCGCTAGTATTGGTACCACCTGTTGAAGGAAGACCTCTGATCCTATACTTGTCAATACTTGAAGAGTCCATGGGATGCGTGCTCGGTCAACAAGATGAAACTGGGAAGAAGGAGCGAGCCATCTACTATCTCAACAAAAAGTTCTTGGACTATGAAACCCGTTATACACCATTTGAAAAGACATGTTGCGCATTGGTGTGGGTCACTCAGCGTCTGCTTCAATATATGGCTCGGCATACAACGTGCCTGGTCTCCAAAATGGAGCCAATCAAGTATCTCTTCGAGAAGCCCATTCTGACCGGAAGAATAGCTAGGTGGCAAGTGCTCCCTTCAGAGTTCGACATCATTCATGTCACTCAGAAAGCTATTAAAGGTAGCCCCCTAGCAGACTATCTGGCCCATGGATCAATGGACGAATATCAGTCCCTACAAGACGACTTTCCTGATGAGCATATCATGCATATTGAACACGAAGAGACCAAAGAAGAGGCATGGACCATGTTCTTCGATGGGGCCTCAAACATGCTTGGACACGGGATAAGAGCTATTTTGATATCCCCTGAAAAGAAACACATCCCTGTAACGACCAGGCTTAATTTTGACTGTACCAACAACAAGGCCGAATACGAAGCATGTGCACTAGGGATCCAAGCATCTCTAGATCATGGGGTTACTAAACTCAAAGTCTTCAGTGATTCATCCCTTGTCATCTATCAACTTAAAGGCGAATGGGAAACCCAAAACTCCAAATTAATCCCATATCTAGAGTACATCCGTGATTTAGTCTCAAGAATGGAGAGCATCACCTTCCAGTATATTCCTCGGGAAGACAATCAATTTGCTGACGCCCTCGCCACTCTATCATCCATGTTTGCCTTGGATCAAGAACATGAGATGTCAATCATCCAAATTAAGCAGTGTAGACCCCTAATTTTGCCCGGCCTCTCAAATAAAAGCTAGGGGAATTTCACACAAAGACAAAGTTCACCCGGCTTCCCAAATAAAAGA
Source organism: Sphenostylis stenocarpa (assembly GCA_963425845.1). Taxonomy (NCBI): domain Eukaryota; kingdom Viridiplantae; phylum Streptophyta; class Magnoliopsida; order Fabales; family Fabaceae; genus Sphenostylis; species Sphenostylis stenocarpa. The sequence continues at coordinate 24,469,518 of OY731402.1, read as the reverse complement.
AAAGAAGACTTCTCGCAATAAGACGGAGATCGCCCATCCACACAATAAAGGCAAAGGAGACTTCCTACACAGAGATAAAGCTCGCCCGACACTTAAAAAGACTTCCTACATGAAGATAAAGCTTCAACGGACACACATCGGCATCAATCTACGTCCGAAAAAGGAAAGGAAAGCTTCCCGGAGGTCCCAGAACGCGAAAATTGGACTAAATAGGCCGAGACCACCGTCCTAGAGTTGGGACGGCCGTCCCAACTGTCATTATGCAAGTGGGACGCGCGTCCCAAACTTGGGACGACCGTCCCAAACCCCAGGGGGTCCCAGCCTGTGTTAAATTGCATTTGGGACGACCATCCCAACCCAGACTGGCCGTCCCAGATTGGCACAACGTGGAAAACGCGTTTGGGACGGCCGTCCCAACCCAGACGGCCATCCCAAAGTTCCAGGGCGAAAAATGCTATAAATAGGAGCCTCATTTGTCTCATTCGACACCCCAGACACCTCAGAAGACTTGTCTACTTCTCTCCCTCTCTCGAATGATCTTTCTGATTGCCTTTAAAAGGTAACAATCAGTTAAGGAATTTGTATTCCGGCATTCGATTCTTCTAGAAAATTTAGTCGAGTCGAGTCTGTAATCGAGAGGAGAGTCATTGTAGAGCGAGGGACTGCCGAAAAGCGTCCTTATTGTAACAGAGTTGATATATAAAGCTTGCTACGGAGGTTCTTCTCAAATCTCTTCTCCTTTACTGCTTTATTTATTGCTTCATAAAATGTAAATAAAATCATGTAGATAGCCATATTTATTGTACGAATAAAATAAGGGTAATCGCGTAATTTCTTATAATCTTTACTTAAATGAATTAATCCGTCATAGGGAACCCGAAAGGGGCGTTGTGGGGTGCTAACACCTTCCCCACACGTAACTAACTCCCTTACCCGACTCTGGTTATAATGGCCAAGTTGGTTTTTATTAAAATCAATGCCTTTTTCTCCTTTTCCAATGTTTATGGTCAAAACATTGGTGGCAACTCCAAAAGAACCCTTTTCGAAAACCTTGCTTCTTTTAGAGGATAGTTCAGTGTTAAGCACCTCGGAAGCAATGAACATGTTTTCAACAAAAAATGCGAGTCTCAACCATCTTTTCGCGACCGCTCGCATTAACGTTCGAGACGTCCCAGGACGTTGGAACGGACGGCGGCGACAAATGGCGACTCCGCTGGGGAAGCTAGAGAGTTGATCCCATTTAGTGACGGATAAATTCAAACTAAGTAAAGATTTGAAATTACGCCTTTACCCTTTTCCGTATGTTTTATTGTATGGCTTTAATAACTGCTATATGATTACTTCTGCAATTGTTTGAAATATAAATTGCACACAAAAACCCTTGCACACAACAGTCCCTCTATACCCGGGGGCAAGAGTGAATACCTATAGGGAGTGGGTGGCAGATACGACCGGCTTGTTGGCACATGGGGCTACAACCGTTGTCGGAAAGCACCAACTCAAGGTGATAACTCTCTTCTTTTGGTCTAAGGATGTCGCCACGGAGTTCCGTGCATGACCCGAGGACTGAGAGATTGAGAGGTCCCTATAATGGGGGCACCTTGGGGACCTTTGGCCTTGGTGAGAACAGTTAGAACCACCTAAACCAAGCACGTTTCTGCAGGAAAACCCTACCTCGTGATTAAATAAGCGTGGCTCTGCTCGTGGATGTATGAATTGTGTGTGCATACGTTTGCTGCATTTGTATTGATGCATTAGCATAGGGTAATCATATAACAGGCAAAAAAAATGAAAAACCCTAAAAATCATAAAAAGTGAAAAGATAAAAGACCTTTATCTCGGACAGTCTTCAGTTAAGCTAAGTAGTCACGTTGACCGACAGAAGAGATAAAGGGTCATAAAAAATATAAAAACAATTAAAGCCAAAAAAAAATTCCTTTTTATAATAAAAAGATTCTTGGCAAAGTCGTATCATTCATACCACCTCATCCAATAAGTGGCAAAATTAAGAGAGAAAATAAATGCACTAAGAAAGGTATGCATAAGCATCATCATAATAAAATCTCTCATACATAAACACATTCATTCTAGGATACACCAATCATTTAAAAAAAAAACTATAATAAAAATTGTTAAAATCATTTAGAAAGTGGTTGGTCTTCCGCCCGTCCTCACTCGCGCCCAGAAAGCTAAGAAGATGGAACATCTGGAGGAACAAAATCGAAAGCTCACTACTGAGCTTAATACGCTAAAAGAACAAATGGCACAGATGTTAGAAATGATGCGCCAACAAAATCTTCATAAAGAGGGTCCTCAAAGTGGACAAGCCTCCCACCAAGAAGAAGAGGAGGGACCCAATGATGAACAAGCCTAATCTGATACAAGGGCAGTGCATATTCATGCACCAAAAGTATCAAAACAACAGCTGACTGCCCTGGAAGAGTGATTGAGAGCCATGGAGGGGCATAATTTTGATGTTAAAGAGGCGACTGATATGTCCCTCGTCAAAAACATCCAATTCCCTAACAAGTTCAAAACTCCGGACTTCCCAAAATACATAGGGATGACCTGTCCAAAAAGCCATCTTACAATGTACTGCCGTAAGATGGCTGCACATGCTGATAATGAAAAACTCCTGATCCACTGCTTTCAGGAGAGCCTGGCTGAATCAGCCTTGAACTGGTATATGCAGCTGGAAGGAGGGCAAATCCAAACCTGGAGACATCTGGCAGATGCTTTTCTTCGTCGCTATAAATACAATATTGATCTGACCCCTGAAAGAGCAGATCTACAACTATTAAGCAAGAAAGACGATGAATCCTTCAAGGCATATGCCCAAAGAGGGAGGGAATTGGCAGCACAAGTAGAACCTCCTCTATCCGACAAAGAGACTACATCCATGTTCATCAATTCTTTGACTGGTCCCTATTATGACAAAATGATAGGGAACACATCAACACTCTTCGCAGATGTGGTCATTATAGGAGAAAGAGTAGAGCAAGGTTTAAAAAGCGGAAGAATTACACAGAATTCCTCCAATTCCTCTACTCAACACGTTAAAAAGAGCTTTGGAAAGAAGAAGGAAGGAACCGTGAATGCAATCAACTTCGCCACTCCTTCTTCCTCCTCGCAGCAGATCAAGCCACGCAGGCCAGAGAGGAAATTCACTCCAATCCCAACTTCCTATGGAAGCCTGCTGTCAAAATTATTGGATGCCAATCTCCTCGTACGCATCCCTCCCAAGAAGATGGAGCCACCATACCCAGAATGGTATAAACCTAATGAAAGTTGTGATTACCATTCAGGTTCTCCGGGACACTCCGTCGAAAACTGTATGGCCTTAAAACACAAGGTCCAAAGTTTGATAGAAGCAGGATGGATCACTTTTGACGCATCTACTCCAAAGGTGGACGAGCAACCCTTATCAAAGCTCGAGTAAGAGACGGGATAAGGAAGACCAGCAATTTAGGGCTCATCATTTTTACCATCTCTAAAAATGTAATAAAAAATAATAATATATAAAAATATATAGAAAAGCTTCAGATGTACTCCTCGTGATCCCCGCCCATGATCACGAGATTTTTGGTTAATAAGGGCTTTGTAAATATTTTGTTTCTATCAATACAATGAGGCATTTTTTTTAATATTCATATTCTCTTTTATTCTTTTCCCTCTTATACATTTAATAAAGAAATCTAAAACAAAGCATAACCATACGAGTCATGTCTATAATTGAAAACTCCCTGGAAGATCTGAAAGGCTGAAGACGAATGGATTGAGTCGGACGGTGAGGAGGGGACCATTTCCTCGGACATGCAAAGGCGTTAGAAAAAGAAGCTCAATCAATACAGCCCCATCGAGGAAAAAGCTGAGGCCATCAATTTGGGACAAGAAGATAATAAGAAAGAAGTAAATATTGGAACCCAAATTGACAATGATATCGAGGAGAAACTAATACAATTACTAAGAGAGTATGTGGATGTGTTTGCATGGTCCTACCATGATATGCCGGAATCGATAAAAGTATAGTAGAGCATCGATTACCATTAAAAGAGGGATTTCGACCGGTTAAGCGAAAACTCGGAAGAGTAAAGCCAGAATGGTCCTTAAAAATTAATGAAGAAGTAGAAAAACAGTTGGACGCCAATTTTCGATTGTGTCAAAATACCACGAATGGTTGGCCAACATTGTGCCAGTTGTGAAGAAAAATGGAAAAATCGAGTATGCGTAGATTACGGGACTTAATACGTGCAAGTCCAAAAGATGATTTTCCCTTACCACATATTGATATGCTTTGGTAGATCACACCGCTACAAATACTCTCTATTCTTTCATGGATGGATATGCGGGGTATAACCAAATTAAATTGGCTGTTGAAGATAGAGAAAAAACTTCCTTCATTACACAGTAGGGTACATTACTGCTATAGAGTAATGCCTTTTGGACTTAAGAATGCGAGGGCTACTTATCAAAGGGCTATGGTAACATTATTCCATGATATGATCCACAAAGAAATCGAAGTATATGTGGATGATATGATTGCCAAGTCCAAAAATGAGATAGATCACCTCCAGTACTTAAAGAAATTATTCAATCGACTTCGAAATACCAGATTAAGCTTAATCCGGCTAAATGCACGTTCGGAGTACGATCGGGAAAACTCTTGGGGTTTATTATTAGTAAAAAGGGAATTGAGGTAGACCCTGATAAAACAAAGGCAATCGTAGAAATGCCCCCACCAAGGACAGAAAAAGAAATCAGAGGGTTCTTGGGCCGAATAAACTACATCGCACGGTTCATCGCGCAATTAACGGACAAGTGCACGCCTATCTTCAAGTTATTGCGTAAAAACCAACCGAAAGTTTGGAACGACCAATGTCAACAAGCTTTCGAACAAATCAAAATGTGCCTAACCAATCCCCCGGTACTGGTACCACCTGTAAAAGAAAAGCCCGTCGAGGTCAAAGGCCGAGACAAGAAAATAAAAGGGCAAAATACCCGGCAGGAAACCCACAAAGGGGGCTGCACAAAAGTTAGGGTAAACCCGGCAGGAGACCCGAACAATAATAAAGGGTAACCTGGGCAAAAGTTAGGGTTATTAAAAGTCCGCTAGGTATTCCTTAAAAATAAATACAAAAAAAGGGGAAACCTAGACAAAAGTTAGGACATAAGCATAACATCCTAGGCTGAAAACCCGAAAGGGCGGACTAGGGAAGTTAGTCAATCACAAAAAAGGGCGCCATAAATCAGTAAACAACGACGCCACTTCATAAGAATGAAACGGTTATCTAAACTAGCCTAAACACAGACTGACCCTGGCTAGCCATTCTTACAAAAACCTCTATTATAAAAAATATCCCTCTAAAACACAAGCCTTTGTTGTAAATCCTTTTCTTTCTCTTCTCTTGACCATTTCACTATAAAGCATTCAAGTAATAAAGGGGAATGTGGTAACATAGTGATCAATAGGAAGGTCGAAATCCCTAAGGAAAGGAAGGAGGGCATTGATATGGCAGTTACCCTACGAACGGAAGATAGTTCTTCAGCCATAGCAAAGAAAATCCCAAGATGGCAAATCAGTACAGCTTAGCTTGTTGATCAAAAAATAAAATGACATGAAGGCACACCACCAAGAATGCGCCCGAAGTTAAAGCACATCAGTTAAAACTTTCAAAATATTAACTGAAATAGATCATAGAATGCATATCATGAAGCATTGCATGCATTAAAGCATAAATGAAGGGAATCCTATCTTCAAATTCATCAAAAAGCACGAAAATTAACTCAAAAAAATCAAAAACCAGCTTCAGAAGCTTGAGACGGCCGTCCCAAAGCCCAGACGGCCGTCCCAAGTGCCAATTTTTGTTTGAGACGCGCGTCTCAGGTGGGGGTTGGGCCATGAACAAATTTGCCATTTGAGACGGCCATCCCAAACTCCCTTGCGCGGCCTATATATGTGGGGCGCGGGATTGAGCTTTGGTACCTCACTCCAAAGCTTCCTATCTTGCTTTTTCTCCTTCTCTATACATTTTTAGCATTCCTGAAAGAATAGAGCTCACAATGGAGCGTGGAGAAGCCTCGTCCAGGAGAAAGCGCACTAGGACTGCTGCTAGAAGAACTCCTGTCACCAGCATGATGATGGCAGAGGCGCATCAACAACGACTGGCAAATATCCAACAATTTGCCTGGTATCCTATGCTGCGACTAGATTTCGAGATCCTTGCTACATTTGGCTGGGAGCAAGATGTCAAAAGGTTCATCCACAACATAGGATGGGACTTTCTGCTCCGTGAGCCATCTACTCGAATCCATCGCACCGCTACAATGGAGTTTCTTGCCTCTGTCAACATGATGGAAATGCCATCTGCAATTCCTGGAGTGCCACCAACACAAGTTGTCTCCTATTGGATGGATGGAGCCTACCGGACCACTGCCCTGGATGACTTCAACGTCATCATGGGTTTCTGCCAACGAGCAGACACAAGGACACCAGAATATCGGTCCGCATATCTAGAGAAGCCTACCGTTCTCACCACCACCAGTATGTGGAAGGAGATTACTGGAGCTATCAATCTCCCATCTAATCTGAAGGGTGCAGCCTTCAATCCCCCTCTTCGCATTTGCCACAAATTGCTTGCTGGGACCATTCACAGCAGGAAGGAAAGCCAGGGAAAGGTCATGCTGGCTGATCTTTTTATAGTCTACTGCATGCATCAGGGACACCGATGCAACCCGGGATATGCATTCCTGAAGGCCATAAAGGAATGCGGTACTCGAGGACCAGCAGGAGCTATCATGATAGCTCCCCTCCTTACCCCTTTGGCTGAGTATTGGGGATGTACTGACGGAGAAGACCTCCCTGTTGAACTCCAACCAGAGCCGATCAACGGAGGAGTGCTGACGCACATGAATATCCTCAGCAAAGAAGGGACAGGGTTCATCTTAAACCCTATCATCTCGATTTCATGGGATATGCGCGACTTCGGTACGTCGCAAGACATCCCTACTACCTCAGAATCCCAGCAGCAGTCACGAGATTCTGATTTCCCCGGCCTGTACCGACACCTGGACGAGGAGCATGCATACATGGAAGGAGAGTTCCAGTTCATACGCCAGCAGTTTAGTCATCTGACTATTAGGCAAGACAGGACGGACCGCCAGATAAAATTAAATCGCGATAGAAAAAGGCAAAATCAAAATTATCTTCAGCAAAATAAAGAGCTTCAAGGAAACTAGCTCTAACCTTCTATCCCAATAAAAGAAGGTACATCAACATAGAAAAGCCAATGGAAAGGCTCGATAATCCCCAAGCGGATCCTTTCCTACTCCAAAGGCAACACAAAAATTATTTCATGACTCAGCATCACCACTTGGGTCATCAAACATAAATCATTTAAAGCCTCAATCAACATCCTTCCATCCAAGGAAGAAGGAAACCATCAAAATGAAAAAGCCAATGGAAAGGCTCGGTCATCCCCAAGAGGATCCTTGCTTACTACAGAGGCAAGACAAAAAGATTACCTCACGACTCAGCTTCGTCGCCACATGAGTCATCAAGCACACTCATGCAAGAGTCTCCGCTTCATTCCCCAAAGGAGAATAAGGGCTACACAAGAGCCCATCATACGGAGTCAAATCCTCCACATCACCTGGGGGCAATAGAAGGAAAAGAAAAAAAAACTTTCCATCCCCTAACAGAGGCCATCACAGAAAAAGGCTGCACGAAAATCCCCAAGAAGAATATATCAAGAAAATCTACAAAAAGAGGAAAACAAAATTTTTCCATCTTCCAGCTCAAATAAGAAGCTTCACAAAGCCAGGGGCCAGGACTCGGTCATCAAATTTGGATCCCCGGAAACCAACGAGACTCCTCGGTGAATCCCAAAAAAGAGAAAAAAAGAAAATCTCTTCATCCCGCTCAATAAAGAGCTTCACTAAAAAACAGGAGCTCAAGACTCCATCATCATGAAAAATCAAATCAAAGATTAGATCTCCAAAGAGAAAAATTCCCAGGGATCACAAAAAAGAAAAGAGAAAAATATCTTTTCATCCAAAAAACCAATGTGCATAAAAAAGCACACATGTGTAAAAAACCAACTCGCGAAAAAAGAAGTTCGAATCGCGAGGAGAAAAAATAAAAACCCATTCCCCAGCAGGAATAAGAGCATAGGCAAAGCCAGCTCAAAACAGCAAACATCCAATAAGGAGTCGAAAAACTCCATTTCTCCCTAGGGGGGCAATTCAAAATAGATCTCCGGAATGAAATTAATTCTCCAGTGGATCATCAAAAAGAAAAATCCCCAGCAAGTCTACCAGCAAAGGCAAACTACAAATTCATATCCTCAGGGAGTTAACCATCTGGAACACCCAATATGAATATCCCCAGCGAAGTGCAAAACCTTCACTCCCAAGAAGGGCCTCTGCCTAAGGTAAGCAAAAAACTGATATCCCCAAGAAATGGGAAATCAACCTATAAGAGGTAATACAAGCACAAAGCTTTAAAAAAGCATCCACCTACTCAGAGGTATTATCAAGAACAAATATCCTCAAGTAGAACATCAGCCTATTCAGAGGCGAAAAACAACAAGTAAAAAGCCTTCACCATTATTGAAGCACCTGCCTAATCAAGAGGCACAATCAAAAAATCAACAAATCCCCAGTGGATTCCCGCCTAATCAAGAGGCACAACAAAATCCCCAAGTGGCTCGTCGCCTAATCAAAAGGCACAATCAATAAGAGAATTCAAAATCCCCAGAGGATTCCCGCCTAAAAAGAGGCAATCGACAAAATCCCCGGCAAAGACCGGATGGCTAAAAGGAAAAGCCAAAACCCAAAGAATCCCCGGCAAAAGCCGGATGGCTAAAAGAAAAAGCCAAAATCAAAGAATCCCCGGCAAAAGCCGGATGGCTAAAATAAAAAGCCAAAACAATGAAATCCCCTGTAAAAACCGGATGACTAGAAAGTGAAGAAGAAAAACCAAATCATTCCCCAAGGAATAGGCGCATGATCAAAGACAATAAGCCGCCAAACACATCTCTAAAACCAGATGACCATAGGATGGATTACAAAAGAATACATCCTAAAGAACCTAGTCCATATGCAGGTTCGCACCCAATGGGGGTGTAAAATCCATTAGAACCTAGTCAATATGCAGGTTCGCACCCAGTGGGGGTGTAAAAAACACTAGAGCCTAGTCAATATGCAGGTTCGCACCCAATGGGGGTGTAAAATCCATTAGAATCTAGTCAATATGCAGGTTCGCACCCAGTGGGGGTGTAAAAACCATTATAACCTAGTCAATATGTAGGTTCGCACCCAGTGGGGGTGTAAAAACCACTAGAGCCTAGTCAATATGCAGGTTCGCACCCAATGGGGGTAAAATCCATTAGAGCCTAGTCAATATGCAGGTTCGCACCCAGTGGGGGTGTAAAAACCACTAGAGCCTAGTCAATATGCAGGTTCGCACCCAATGGGGGTGTAAAATCCATTAGAACCTAGTCAATATGCAGGTTCGCACCCAATGGGAGTGGAAAATCCATTAGAACCTAGTCAATATGCAGGTTCGCACCCAATGGGGGTGTAAAATCCATTAGAACCTAGTCAATATGCAGGTTCGCACCCAATGGGGGTGTAAAATCCATTAGAACCTAGTCAATATGCAGGTTCGCACCCAATGGGGGTGTAAAATCCATTAGGACCTAGTCAATATGCAGGTTCGCACCCAATGGGGGTATAAAATCCATTAGAACCTAGTCATTATGCAGGTTCACACCAAGTGGAAATGTAAAAACCACTAGAATCTAGCAAAAATGCAGATTCGTACTAGGTGGGGGTAGGTACCCACCAAAACCTTAAAAATAAGGTTTTCTTTACCAGATGAGGGAAGGTACTCATCAAAATTTAGCAGAATGCATTAGGTGGAGTAAAATACTCACCTAAGCATTACAAAAATGGGTTGCAAAGACCTTACTCCTATTAGAGGATAGTTCAGTGTTGAGCACCTCGGGAGTAGGTACCCACAAGAGTTTAGCAAAATGCAAACTCATACCGGGTGAGGGTAGGTACTCACCAAAACCTTGTTAAACAAGGTTCACACCTAGTGGGGGTAGATACTCACAAAAGTCTAGTAAAATATAGACTTATACCGGGTGAGGGTAAGTACTCACCAGAGCTTTATAAAAGGAGGCTCAAACCAGATAGGGGTTGGTACCTATCAAAATATTTATCATCCGGAGGATCAGCAAAGGAGCAGCATCCGAAGGATAACCGGGCAAAAGGGTTAACTCCTTCCCCTCCCTACCAACTAACTTTGTCGGTATATTAAACCAACAAATTAGTTTGGCAGGTGAAGGGGGGGCAGCTGTAGACCCCTAATTTTGTCCGGCCTCTCAAATAAAAGCTAGGGGAATTTCACACAAAGACAAAGTTCACCCGGCTTCCCAAATAAAAGAAAAGAAGACTTCTCGCAATAAGACAGAGATCGCCCATCCACACAATAAAGGCAAAGGAGACTTCCTACACAGAGATAAAGCTCGCCCGACACTTAAAAAGACTTCCTACATGAAGATAAAGCTTCAACGGACACACATCGGCATCAATCTACGTCCGAAAAAGGAAAGGAAAGCTTCTCGGAGGTCCCAGAACGCGAAAATTGGACTAAACAGGCCGAGACCACCGTCCCAGAGTTGGGACGGCCGTCCCAACTGTCATTATGCAAGTGGGACGCGCGTCCCAAACTTGGGACGGCCGTCCCAAACCCCAGGGGGTCCCAGCCTGTGTTAAATTGCATTTGGGACGGCCATCCCAAAGTTCCAGGGCGAAAAATGCTATAAATAGGAGCCTCATTTGTCTCATTCGACACCCCAGACAACTCAGAAGACTTTTCTACTTCTCTCCCTCTCTCGAATGATCTTTCTGATTGCCTTTAAAAGGTAACAATCAGTTAAGGAATTTGTATTCCGGCATTCGATTCTTCTAGAAAATTTAGTCGAGTCGAGTCTGTAATCGAGAGGAGAGTCATTGTAGAGCGAGGGACTGCCGAAAAGTGTCCTTATTGTAACAGAGTTGATATATAAAGCTTGCTACGGAGGTTCTTCTCAAATCTCTTCTCCTTTACTGCTTTATTTATTGCTTCATAAAATGTAAATAAAATCATGTAGATAGCCATATTTATTGTACGAATAAAATAAGGGTAATCGTGTAATTTCTTATAATCTTTACTTAAATGAATTAATCCGTCATAGGAAACCCGAAAGGGGCATTGTGGGGTGCTAACACCTTCCCCACACGTAACTAACTCCCTTACTCGACTCTGGTTATAATGGCCAAGTTGGTTTTTATTAAAATCAATGCCTTTTTCTCCTTTTCCAATGTTTATGGTCAAAACATTGGTGGCGACTCCAAAAGAACCCTTTTCGAAAACCTTGCTTCTTTTAGAGGATAGTTCAGTGTTGATCACCTCGGAAGCAATGAACATGTTTTAAACAAAAAATGCGAGTCTCAACCATCTTTTCGCGACCGCTCGCATTAACGTTCGAGACGTCCCAGGACGTCGGAACGGACGGCGGCGACAAGCAGCATAACAAACAAGCTTTCTGCATGGTAGTAAATGGCGAGCACGACCGAAATCCCTGGTGTCGCCGCCGTCCCATCCGACGTCCGGAGGACGTCTGGAAACGTTTATGCGAGCGGTCACGAAAAGATGGTTTGGACTCGCGTATTTGTTTTAAAATGTGTTCATTGCTTCCGAGGTGTTTGACAATTGAATTATCCTCTAATAAAAGCAAGGTTTTCGAAAAGGGGTTCTTATGGAGTCGCCACCAATATTTTGACCAGAAACATTGGAAAAGGAAAAAAAGAAAGAAAGGCGTTGATTTTATAAAATAAACAACTTGGTCGTTATAACCAGAGTTGGGTAAGGGAGTTAGTTACGTGTGGGGAAGGTGTTAGCACCCCACAACGCCCCTTTCGGGTTCCCTATGACAGATCAATTCAATTAAAGAGAAGATTTCGAGAAATTACGCGATTACCCTATTTTATTGCACAATATTGAAATGACTATCAACATAATTTTATATAAATAAAGCTAAATAAAGCAATAAAAGAGATATTAAAATGACTATCTACATGATTCTATCCTACATGACATAATAAAGCTAAATAAAACAATAAATAAAACAATAAAAGAGAAGGGAATTGAAAAGAACCTCCGTAGCAAGCTTTATATTGAGAATCTCGAACTGTGAGGATGCGTTTTGGCAACCCCTCTCTCTACACAGTCTCTCCTCACCAATACAAGATCGACTCTACTAAAAATTTTAAGAAGAATCGAATGCCGGAATATAATTCCTTAACCGATTGTTACCTCTTTAAGGCAATCGGAAAGATCATTCGAGAGAGGGAGAGAAATAGACAAGTGCTCTAAAGTGTTTCAGAGCTCTCTGGAGTGTCTGTGGTGTGAAAAAGTGGCAAATGAGCCTCCTATTTATAGTTTTTCGCAGCTGGCACACTTTGGGACGGCCGTCTGGGTTGGGACGGCCGTCTGGATTGGGATGGCCGTCCCAAATGGCAAATTTACACAGAGCGGGACCCCCAGGAAGGCCGGGACGGCCGTCCCACTTAAACTGGGTTTGGGACGGCCGTCCCACATTCGGGACGCGCGTCCCAACTGCTTAATTGCAGTTGGGACGGCCGTCCCACTTTTGGGACCGTGGTCCCGGCCTGTTTTGTCCAGTCTTCGCGTTTCGGGACCCCGGGAAGCTTTCCTTGCCGTTTTAGGACGTAGATTGATGCTGATGTGTGTCCGTTGAAGCTTTATCTTCATATAGGAAGTCTTCTTGGCCTTCATTAAGATGCCGGGCGAGCTTTGTCTTTGTGTAGGAAGTCTCTTTTGGCTTTTATTGAATGAACTCCGTCTTTTGTTGTGGGAGGTCCTTCTCGTTTTGGGAAACCGGATGAACTCCATCTTCGGGTGAAGTTCCTCTAGCTTTTATTTTGAGAGGCCGGGCTAAATTAGGGGTCTACACCTGGTATCATGACATCAAACAATATCTCATGAGGGGAAAATATCCCGAAGGAATCAATGATAATGATAAGCGAACCATTCGTAAGAGGGCAGTAGGGTTCAGGCTGATTGAAGGAACCCTCCACAAAAGAGTCTCGATTCCACTCTCTTAAGGTGTGTGGACCATGAAGAAGCCCAGACCTTAATAAGAGAAATCCACAAAGGAACTTTCGGGACCCACGCACCTGGGCACGTCATGGCGAAGAGGATCTTAAGGGCAGGATATTTTTGGTCCATAATGGAAGCCGATTGTCACCAGTACACTAAAAAGTGCCACAAATGCTAAATCTACGCTGATAATATCCATGTGCCACCCGCACCTCTCAGTACCCTGGCTACCCCATGGTCATTCTCTATGTGGGGCATGGACGTCATCGAACCCATTGAGCCTAAAGCATCCAATGGTCATCGATTTATCTTGGTGGCCATTGACTATTTCACCAAATGGGTTGAGGTAGCATCGTATGCGCACGTGACTCGGAAAGTGGTGACCACCTTCATCAAGAAAAATATTATATGTTGCTACGGTATTCCCCATAAGCTCATTATTGATAATGGGACTGTAGATCCCAAATCTTGCCCGACCTCCAAATAAAGAGTAGAAGACTTCCTATTTGAAGATGGACGAAGCCTAACAAGCCACTAGGAGAGACTATTAGGCCCCATACTAGGATAGGAAGGATTTTCGGCACAAAAATAAGGTTTCTCACCTTTTGGGGATGAGATCGCCGTCTCGAAATCGAGACCGCCGTCTCGCCTCATGCAAATGGCAAGACCGCCGTCTCTCCAAACGAGACGGCGGTCTCGCCACCTGTGAATGGCGAGACGGCGGTCTCGCTTTCCCAGACGGCGGTCTCGCCACCTACGAAGGACGAGACGGCGGTCTCGTTTGGCGAGACGGCGGTATCGACCCTGTCAGACGAGAACGGCGGTCTCGCCACTGTCAGGCGCGAAAACCTATAAATAGGGGCTCGCTCCCCTCATTTAAACACACCACACAACATTCTCTCCTCCTTCTCTCTAGGATTTCTCTCTCTAGAATCCCTCCGACGCATTTCCGGAGCTTCTGAGTGTCTTTAGAGTGATTTCTGAGCATTTCGAGAGGTTTCCGGCGCTGTAGAGTGAAGGGTTGCCACAAAGCACCCTCTTTTTTAAGAGAATTAATAGAAGAAGTGTGCTTCGGAGGTTTACATTCTCCCTCTCCACTTTTACCGCTTTATTTAAATTACGCAATAGATAGGGCCATGTAGTCATAATATTTTAATTTCGCAAATAAAAGGGTAAAAGCGTATTTTCCGGTTTATTTATCAATAAAAATAGCTAGCCTATCATAGGGAACCCGAAAGGGGCGTCGTAAAGGAACTAATACTTCCTTTGCACGTAACTAACTCCCTTACCCAACTCTGGTTCTAATGACCAAAGTTGGTTTTTCGAAAACCAACGCCTTTTAAACTCCTTTTCCGATGTTTCCGGTAAAAACATCGGTGGCCACTCCACAGAACCCTTCAAAAATTAGTCCTTGGGTTAGCCCGATTATCGGACAACCCAAGGACGACCTTTCGAAAACCTCGCCCCTAGGTTAGCCTGGTTATTGGACAACCTAAAGGCGTTGTAACCACCCATAAAAAAATGCGAAAATCAAGAGGGTCAAAACCATCGTGTCGCTCTGACTGCCTCTCTTTTTGACGGCGGCGACAGGGACCAATCTCAATAATAAAATGATGGAAGAACAATGTCAAAACTTCAAAATTCAACACCACAATTCTTCTCAATACCGACCAAAGATGAACGGTGCAGTAGAGGTAGCCAATAAGAATATTAAGAAAATCATCCAGAAGATGGTAGTAACCTACAAAGATTGGCATGAAATGCTTCCCTTCGCCTTACACGGCTACCGAACGTCAATACGAACCTCCACAGGGGCTACTCCGTTTTCCCTCGTATACGGAATGGAGGCCATACTACTAGTAGATGTTGAAATACCCTCCTTGCGAGTTGTTAGGGAAGCAAAATTAACAGAAGCCGAATGGGTCCAAAGTCGGTACGATCAGCTGAACCTAATCGAAGAAAAACGGCTGGATGCCATATGTCAGGGGCAGGTTTACCAAAAGAAGATCAAGAAAGCCTACGACAAGAAGGTCAATCCCTGCACCTTCCAAGAAGGGGATCTAGTGGTGAAGAAATTGCTACCAGTCCAGAAAGACAAAATCGGGAAATGTACAGCAAATTACGAAGGACCCTTTGTGGTCAAGCGAGCCTTCTCAGGAGGAGCCCTCATCCTCACCAGCATGGATGGAGGAGAGCTTCGACATCCTGTCGACTCAGATGCAGTAAAGAAATACTACGCCTGAAGACATTGCTCATGACCTGTCAGGATGAAAACTCGCAAAGAGCGTCCTGAGCAAAAGATAGGGTCCACATTCCTCGCTAGGACACGTCCTAGGCAAAAATTAGAGGTTTAAAAAAAACAAAAAAAGAAAAGAGCAATGATTACCTTAACCGAAAACCGCAAAGGAGACTAAGGTAATACCTTCACAGAAGCAAGCAGACTTCGCATGATCTTCACTCCAAGCACGAGCATCTTAATTGAAGCAACCAGGAAAAATAGAGAAACAAAAATCACGAGCATGATTGTTATATCCTATACAGTTTAGCCAACCTTGGCCAGCCCTGCTTATAAAATCCGTTGTAAATCCTCCTGTAAAAAAAATAAATCATTCGTTTATATCAATAAAATTGTCTTTTTTTCTCTTCACCTACTTGAAAGAATGCCTCTGTATTAACGAAACATGAGCATGCATAAAACAAGAAATACAGGAAAGCATAAGAAAGAAAAAGAAATCAAAGACCAAAATAAACAGCGCCTGCTAGGACAGTCTCAAGCAAAAATAGGGTCGCCTGCTAGATCAAAAACCTGCAAAGGGCGGTCTAGGCAAAAGTTAAGGCCTTCATAAAAAAGAAAAAGGCTGCTAAGACGTCCTAGGCAAAAAAAAAAATAATAATAATAGGAAAGCCAACTAGATCGAAAACCTGCAAAAGGCGGTCTAGGCAAAAGATAGGGCCAAAACAAAATTTCAAAAGAATAATGACAGGAGAATGGAAAAGAAAGCACCAGTCACTTTCTAGATGCCCCCAACTAAAATAGATTGCATGGAGAACATCTACACACAAATAGTTGCATAAAATGACTTTGTCTAAATTAAAACGAACAAACATATTTCAAACAAATAAAAAATAAAATAAAAACATTCAGCTTTATGCTTGCATCCGAAAATATGAAGCACTCAGAAGTATCCCGGTAAGACTTCACAAAAATGCATCAACCAGCAATTTTCGAAAACCAAACAGAAGTCAAGTAAAGAAAACAAGATTGCCCGACAACCAGCAAAGTCGGACGACCACCATCAAAAGATCAAAACAAAGAATCCCCAGCAACCAACAAGGCTGGATGAACACCAACAAAATCCCTTAAAATCGAGATGGTTGTCTCGCATTTCCAGACTGGACGACCAAATCTCAGAAAAGACAAAGACAAGAGAACACATCTTAACATCGGCGCATGAGCTAGAGCAGTAAGCCGCCACCACAACTAAAGGATTGGCTACCTCAAGAAGGAGCATCTAGAGGCATAACACCAGATGGGGGTGAATACTCATCAGGCCTTACAAAAGGGGGCTTACCGGACGGGGGTTCATACTCGTCAAACACTAGATGGGGGTGTATACTCATCAGGCCTTACAAAAGGGGGCTTACCGGGCGAGGGTTCATACTCGTCAAACCAGATGGGGGTTCATACTCATCAGCCGAAAGGATCAGCTACCGCCAGAAAGAGCATCCTGGAAGCACACTTTTTCCCGGAAGATCAACCGCCACAAAGACGAAACATCTGAAGGACAACCGGGAAAGAGGGTCAACTCCTTTACCCTCCAGTCGATCTCCTTGGCACAACAGGCTAGCAGTCGACTAGTCGGGTAAAGGGGGGGCAGCTGTAGACCCCAAATCTTGCTCGACCTCATAATAAAGACCAGAAGACCTCCTTTTTGAAGATGGATGAAGCCTAAGAAGCCATTAGGAGAGACTATTAAAATAGGAGGGATTTTCTGCATGTAAATAAGGATTTTTGCCTGTAGACCCCAAATCTTGCCCGGACCCCTAATAAAGCCAAAGATCGCCCATTCCGAAGATGGTTAAGACTTTATCAAGTCCTTAGTAGCTTGTTCTAGGTTCCATTTAGGATAGGAAGGATTTTTAGAGGCATTAAAAATGGGGAAATCCGTCGGAGACAGCAGATGGCTGTCCAGAACAGACGGATGGCCGTCCAGAATAGGCAGACGGCCGTCCAGGACAAGCAGATGGCCGTCCATGGCAACTTTAAGGCCATGGACGGCCGTGCACTTAGCATGGACGGCCGTCCACCTTTTTCAGGTCCGAATCCCTATAAATAGGAGCCTCATTTCTCCGATTTTTCTCACCTTTCACACTCCTCCACTCTCTTGGAAGCTTTTTGGCACTTGAGAGTGACCCTGAGCATTATTCCGAGGTTCGAGGGAGCTTTTCGATTTCCATTAAAGTTGAAATCGGTTAAGGAAGTCTCTTTTTGAGACATCCGACCCTCGGTAGAGTGACTTTTCTTTATTTTTGCGAGAGGAGTGTGTTTGTAGAGTGCGGGGACTGCCAAAAAGCGTCCTTACGTTTTCGAAGAGTTAATATAAAGCTCGCTTCGGAGGTTCCTTCTCTATTCTCTGTCTTTTTTACTACTTTCTTTATCGCTTTCTTTGTGTGCATTAGATAATAGAGCCACGTAGATATTTAAATTTTGCAAGTAGATGAAATAATAGGGTAAAAATGTAATTTCTTTAAGCGTTTATTTTCTAAGCTAGTCCATCATAGGGAACCCGAAAGGGGCGTTGTGGGGGTGCTAACACCTTCCCCACACGTAACTAACTCCCTTACCCGACTCTAGTTGTAATGGCCAAAGTTGATTTTTTCTAAAACCACTGCCTTTTTCTTTTTTACCTTTTTCAATGTTTAAGGTTAAAACACTGATGGCGACTCCTCGAACCTATTCGAAAACCTCGCCTTTAGGTCTAGCCCGATTATCGGACGGCCTAAAGGCGTTGAACCGTTTCTTTCAAAGAAAACGCGAGTCATATAAAAACCATCACGTCGCTCCGACCGCCTCTTCTGACGGCGGCGACAGATGGCGACTTCACTGGGGAAGCTAGAGAGTTGATCCCATTTAGTGATGGACTAGTTTAGGAAATAAAAACAATAAATTATGCTTTTACCCTTTCTTGCTTTTATAACATGTTTTACTGTTTGGCTTTAATAATTGTTGTATGATAATTTTCTGCAATTGTCTGAAATAAACTGTACACAACCCTTGCACACTACAGTCCCTCTATACCCGGGGGCAAGAGAGAATACACATAGGGAGTGGGTGGCAGGTACGACCGACCATGGTAATGGCCCTAGTGCCAGCAGGTCGTTGTCAGAAACCACCACTCAAGGTGATAACTTTCTTTTTCTTGGTCTAAGAATGTCGACACGGACATCCGTGCATGATTCGAAGACTCAGAAATTGAAGGGTCCCTATAATGGGGGCACCTTGGGGGCCTGGCCTTGGTGAGAACAGTTAGAACCTACCTTTGCCGATGCACTTTTCTGCAGGAAACCCCTACCTCGTAATTAAACATCACTCTGTTCGCGGATGAGTGAATTGTTTGTGCATTTGTTTGTTGCATTTGTTTGTTGCATAGCATAATCATACAACAACAAAAAAAAATAAAAAATATAAAACAAAATCTCATAAATATTTTCACAATAAACACCCTTATCTCGGACAGTCTGCTTTTTAGCTAGCCCGTAAGGGATGCTAAAACCTTTCTTTCGCAATAATCATTTTTATCTCGGACGGTTTGCCTTTTAGCTAGCTTGGTTTCGGGTTCTTTGTAAGCTAAGTAGCCACGCGAGTCCGACAGAAGAGATAAAAGGCTAAAAACAAAAATAAAAAAATAATAAAGAAACAAAAAAATAATAATAATAACAGAATCAAAACATTTATAAAAAGAATTTTGACAAAGTCGTCTCATTCATATCGCATCATGTCATAAGCGGAAAAACCAAAAGAGAAAATAAATGCATAAGGAGAGTCTGCATACGCATCATTTTAATAAACCCCTAAAAAGTGGGTCTTAGAAGCGTTTTTTGGGAAAAATTTTGGGCCAAATCCCCTTTGAAATTTGCAGCCTTGTTCTTCACCCTTTTTTTTTCGTTTTGATATGTTGTGCGTCCAAATCGGACATCCCAGTCAAAAGTTATGCCACTTTGAACATTTGTTGCCCTTTTGTATTGGTGCATGCATAGATACATTCATTCTAGGGGGCATTAGATATCCCTAAGACAAAGGCAAAATAGGCCCAAGGGCACTTGTAATCTTCCATAAGGAAGAGACAAGTGTATTAAGGTATATGGTGACCTTTATGAGGAAAGAACCATTCTGCCAAAGTGGGTATGACACTCCGCAAAGCATAAACTTTAAGGATAATGTCAAAGTCATTGTCTTAAGGCATATCTATCACACACCAATCATTCATTTTTAATAAAAACCCTAATTCATATGCATTCTAGAAAGTGGCTGGTTTTCTTCCTGCTCTCACTTGCGCGCGAAAAGCCGAGACGATGGAGCAGCTAGAAGAGCAAAATCGTGAGCTCACCTTTGAGCTTAACACCATAAAGGAGCAAATGGCTCAGTTAATGGAGCACATACAAGAACAGGAATGCAAGCTCACCGTTGAGCTTAATTCCATGAAGGAGCAGATGATGCGGTTGTCGTCGCCGTCCGTTCCGACGTCTAGGGACATCTTGAACGTTTATGCGATCGGTCGCAAAAAGATGGTTTAGACTCGCGTTTTTTGTTAAAATATGTTCATTGCTTCCGAGGTGCTCAACAACTGAACTATCCTCTAATAAAAGCAAGGTTTTCGAAAAGGGGTTCTTATGGAGTCGCCACCAATGTTTTGACCATAAACATTGGAAAAGGATAAAAAGGCGTTGATTTTAATAAAAACCAAACTTGGCCATTATAACTAGAGTTAGGTAAGGGAGTTAGTTACGTGTGGGGAAGGTGTTAGCACCCCACAACGCCCCTTTCGGGTTCCCTATGACGGATTAATTCATTTAAGTGAAGATTATGAGAAATTACACGATTACCCTATTTTATTGCATAATATTAAAAATGGCTATCTACATGACTTTATTTCATATTGCATACATAAGGCAATAAATAAAGCAGTAAAAGAGAAGAGAATTGAAAAGAACCTCCGTAGCAAGCTTTGTATTGCGAATCTTTTAACTGTGAGGATGCGTTTTGGCAATCCCCCGCTCTACAAAGACTCTCCTCTCCGAATACAACATCGACTTGACTAAATTTTTACAGAAGAATCGAATGCTTGAATATAATTCCTTAACTTATTGTTACCTTATCAAGGCAATCAGAGAGTTCATTCGAAGTAGGAAGAGAAGACAAGTACTGGGAGTTGTCTGGGGTGTGAAAAAGTGGCAAATGAGCCTCCTATTTATAGTTTTCGCAGCCTGACAGCTTGGGACGGCCGTCCGGGGCTTGGAAATCAAGGATGAGCGTCTGGAGAGGTTGGGACGACCGTCTGCGATTTGGGACGACCGTCCCATTCAAATTTGATACTTGAGACGTGCGTCTCACCTTTGGGACGTGCGTCCCACTTGGCCAGGGCAGCTTGGGACGGCCGTCCCACATTTGGGACGACTGTCTCAACTTGTTTTGGCCAGCTTTTGTGTTCTGGGACCCCCGGGAAGCTTTCCTTTCTTTATTCGAACGTCGATTGATGCCGATAGATGCCCATTGAAGCTTTATCTTCATATAGGAAGCCTTCTTGGCCTTTATCGAGATGCCAGGCGAGCTTTATCTTGTTTATAGGAAGTCTCCTTAGCCTTTATTGAGTGGCCGTGCAAAATTAGGGGTCTACAGCTGCCCCCCCTTCACCTGCCTGGCTAATTTGTTGGCTTAATATGCCGACAAAATTAGTTGGTAAGGGAAGGAGTTAACCCTTTTGCCCGGTTATCCTTCAGATGCTCCTTTGCTGATCCTCCGGATGATAAATATTTTTGATAGGTACCAACCCCTATCTGGTTTGAGCCTTACTTTATAAGGCTCTAGTGAGTACTTACCCTCACCAGGTATGAGTCTGTATTTCACTAGACTCTTGTGGGTACCTACCCCCACTAGGTATGAATCTGCTCTTTGCTAGATTCTGAACCATATTCCATAAGGTTCTTGTGGGTACCTACCCCCACTTGGTATGGACCTTGTTCTGCAAGGTTTTGGTGAGTACCTACCCTCACCTGGTACGAGTTCGCATTTTGCTAGACTCTTGTGGGTACTTACTTCTAAGTTGTTCAACACTTGAACTATCCTCTAACAGAAGCAAGGTATTTGCAACCCGTTTTTGTGATGCTCTAGTGAGTATTTTACTCTACCTGACGCATTTTGCTAAGTTTTGATGAGTACCTACCCTCATCCGGTACAAACCTTATTTTATAAGGCTCTAGTGGGTATCTACCCCCACCTGGTATGAATCTGCACTTTTGCTAGATTCTGATGAGTACCTACCCTCATCCGCTATAAACCTTATTTTATAAGGCTTTGGTGGGTACCTACCCCCACCTGGTACGAATCTGCACTTTTGCTAGATTCTGATGAGTACCTACCCTCATTCGGTATAAACTTTATTTTATAAGGCTTTTGTTAGTACAAACCCTATTCTATAGGGCTTTGGTGAGTACCTACCCTCACCCGATACGAACCCTATTCTATAAGGCTCTTGTGGGTACCTACCCCCACCCGGTACGAACCCTATTCTATAAGGCTCTTGTGGGTACCTACCCCCACCCGGTACGAACCCTATTCTATAAGGCTCTTGTGGGTACCTACCCCCACCTGGTATGAACCCTATTCTATAAGGCTCTGGTGAGTACCTACCCCCACACGGTACGAACCCTATTCTATAAGGCTCTTGTGGGTACCTACCCCCACCTGGTACGAACCCTATTCTATAAGGCTCTTGTGGGAACCTACCCCCACCCGGTACGAACCCTATTCTATAAGGCTCTTGTGGGTACCTACCCCCACCTGGTACGAACCCTATTCTATAAGGCTCTTGTGGGTACCTACCCCCACCTGGTACGAACCCTATTCTATAAGGCTCTTGTGAGTACCTACCCTCACCCGGTACGAACCCTATTCTATAAGGCTCTTGTGAGTACCTACCCCCACCTGGTACGAACCCTATTCTATAAGGCTCTGGTCAGTACCTACCCTCACCTAGTACGAACCCTATTCTATAAGGCTCTTGTGGGTACCTACCCCCACCTGGTACGAACCCTATTCTATAAGGCTCTTGTGGGTACCTACCCCCACCTGGTACGAACCCTATTCTTTAAGG
Organism: Sphenostylis stenocarpa; assembly: GCA_963425845.1. Taxonomy (NCBI): domain Eukaryota; kingdom Viridiplantae; phylum Streptophyta; class Magnoliopsida; order Fabales; family Fabaceae; genus Sphenostylis; species Sphenostylis stenocarpa. The sequence goes on along the minus strand of OY731402.1, from coordinate 24,446,976 downwards.
CTCTGGTGAGTACCTACCCTCACCTGGTACGAAACCCTATTCTATAAGGCTCTTGTGGGTACCTACCCCCACCTGGTACGAACCCTATTCTATAAGGCTCTTGTGGGTACCTACCCTCACCCGGTATGAACCCTATTCTATAAGGCTCTTGTGGGTACCTACCCTCACCTGGTACGAACCCTATTCTATAAGGCTCTTGGGATGCTCTTTTTCGGCATTCAGTTTTTTGATTGATGAGTACAAACCCTCATCTGGTTTTTGGAGACACTACTGCAGAATGAGCATTCAACGTCGGGTGTAGAAGGCTTTCAACGTCGGTTCCAATGACGTCGTTGAATCAGGCGTCGTTGAATGTCAAAGGCTTCTACGTCGGTTCATCATACCCGACGTTGAAAGTGACTAAATTCTACGTCGGTTCTTGAATTAACCGACGTTGAACTCGCTCAAGCGACCGGTGTACTCGCTTGAGCGACAAAGCCTTCAAACAAAGGGGACTCGCGGGTGCTGCTTCGCTCAAGCGACCCACGTTTCGCTCAAGCGACCGGTGTAAATTCTACGTCGGTTATTGAACTAACCGATGTTGAAAGTCCTTTCTCGCTCAAGCGACCGGTCTACTCGCTTGAGCGACGAAGCATTCAAACAAAGGGGGCGCTCGGGTGCTGTTTCGCTCAAGCGACCGACTTTTCGCTCAAGCGAAAGACGTTTCAACGTCGGTTAATGCAATAACCGACGTAGAATATCCATTTTTTTTTTAAATTTTGGTCTGTTTTTGTGCTACCCTACACGACTCGCTATATAAATCTCGAGTCCAGCCAGATTTACACAATATATACACAATGTACAAAAATCTCGACCAGGTCTTTTCACATAATCACTATATATTTACACAATACACAAAAATCTCAGATCCAGCCACATTATGTACATAATACACAAAAATTATCAATCAATCCTATTATTCCTAACTACTTGTACAAACTTTTCCGCCCATTTGTTTCGAACCATGTCTACGGTATCCATAGGCAAAGGTTCTATATCTTTAAATGCCCGTAAGAAGTTCACAATAATAGAATGGTAAACCCTAAGCAATAAAAATAAAGGAATTGAATATAATAGGAAATGTCAACTTACCTCCTCCCAACTATCCCGAATGCAACAAAAAATGATGAGCCACATCCAATACATTACATAGTAGCCGCACTCGTAGCCTCCATTTTGTTTGTTACACTAAAAATGAGTAAATATGTTAAAAATAACTATTAAATTTGAACATAAATTAATAGATAGTATAATATACATAAAGGCTACTTACTTTGATAAAATTCCAATTTGGAGCTGTGCTTTTACTTGTGTGTTTTCCATCTAATGTACTACAAACCTTTAAAGCACTATATATTGAAAATAAGGGGATTAGAAATAGAATAATCAAGATGTTTAGACATAATATAATAAATACTTACTTGTTTACAATATTTTTTAGCTCCATGTCCGGTTTTCTTCCCAATGAGCAGAACCAACACACAAGATTCTTCTTTGGACAAATAACTAATAGGCTGCCGATGGTTTACGTATATACACATGATTAGAATCTATTAAAAAAACTTGTGTAAAACCGGAAGAGGCTGGGATAACTTATGAATGATGGTATGCTCCAAGGTAAATATCTCTTTTAGAGACAGTCATCCAATTCTGGATGTAACCGAGAATTTGATCACGCTTATTCCCGGACTTTTGTATGGATTGAGGCTCGAAGAATCCATACACGTGACCAATGCCACTGCTCCACTATCATTTCGTGCATCATCCTAAAATATGCCAATTTAAGTGAACTTATAGCTTATATATTTACTAAAATGAAAAGAGTCATGAAAGATATGAACTTACAATGTCCAAAATTGTAAAACAGCTATATTTAGACATTGATTGCCCATCCCAATCTCCAGGGCATCGGTGTGGGAAATGTAGAGGGGGATATTGCTAGAAGCCATCCCAAATAATGTACAATCCCATGGAACTTGGAATGACTGCATATATAATTGTGGGGAAAGAGACAAGAGATCAAAAATGGGATTTGGAGAAGTCTCCACAACTGGTGTCTTCTCCTTAGATGCGGAAGGAGTGGCAATAGCTTTACCCAAGTCTTTTGGTCTGCAGAACATCCTACATATTTTATAAAATATAATCATAAACAATAAATCAATTTATTTATGTGTTAGATGTATTATAACCATACATATACATACCTTTGCCATGATTGACCTAACTAAATGTCGGGGCCAACTAATGAAGGTCCGAAGGGCTTGGCCCATTGTCCGCACCTCTTCGGTGGGGATAGGGACACTAGCCGCGGCGTCAACCACCTTTTCAACCACTACTTTGACCAAGTTAGGATCCAAAGGCACATTGTGGATGGTTGAAGCCCCTTCATGAACTGATCCATGGGCCACTAGCCTTAGACCTTCATCTACCTCAACCCACAAGCCATATCGATCATCCTTTGTGGATTCGGGATGAATAGATGCCACCTCGAGTGTGACCTCGATAGTGGCTTCAGCACAACTGCCCTTTGTGCTAACTCTTGGACCTACAAATACGAGTAAATTCCAATAAGGACTAAGATTTTAGAAACACAAGTCAAGTACCAATCCAATTTGTGGTTGAAAATGCATCCGATGGAGGATGAGCATCGGGAAATGAAGTACCCATGGAGGACATACGCGGCAAGCTGCTCCCGCACACGTGCGGTGATCGTCTCCTCAAGTCGTGCAGCGATGGCGGGAGTCAACTCTTCCTCCAATTTTGCCACGATGGCTGGTGTCAATTTCTGCGTGAGAGCCATCTCCAAGGCGGCAATATCTTCTCGGCTCGGGGATGTGGAGGTGCGGATATCCTGTGATGGTGGTCCAAAATAATGTCGGACACCCACACCTTGGCCAACGGCTCGAACACGACCTGGATGTTACGGTCGTCCAATAGCGATGGTCAAGATATCCTGACGACCGAAGGGATGAAAGTTCCCTGTGTACATTTGCTCCTCCAAGGCATCCTACATTATAAAAGTTAATTTTATTAATGAACATGTTACATATAACTAATTCAAACTAAATTAACTTCTTTTACTTACAATCCGAGCGGCAATTTCTCGGGCTTCGAGGCGACGTCATGTCACCGGAAGGCTTTGTGCGCGCCCTCTTCCACTTACGGTGACGTTTTGGAGGAGATGGTGGAGGAATCTACTCTTCGCTTAAACCGGAAGAGGCTAACTCCGACTGTCGAAGTCTACTCTTCTCCTCCATCATCTTCCGAGTCAATAAGTCGTACCCCCACGAGACGGAAGGTGGGGGCGACATTCTTCCTCTGAATGTCTTTTGCTTTTTGTCTTCTTTCCTGCAACATAATTCAACACAATATTAGATACACAACTCATTATGAAATATTCAAGTCAATTAAGCCATATGCTATTACCTCCCACTACGAACCGAGTCCTACTATGTACAAACTTCTTCCAAGTGTCCTCATCTATGCCATATCTTTGGCAAGGGGTTAATCCCTTGCTAACTTTGTCCTCGGCATACACCCATTTAGTGGTCAATGTGGACTTGAGCTGTCTCCACATTTTTGCTATGACTTGTCATTATCTTCCTCCTCACATCCTCGAATTAACTAAATCAAAGTGTTCCTACAATAGCAAACAAGTTTTAGTTAATCAATTGATAATAATGTATAAACAATATAAACAACTAAATACACATACTTACAAGAAGATCTTGCCATAACAAGTTCTTCACGGTTTCCTCCACATGATCCCAAGTAGGATGGAGAATAGATATCTACACAACATAAACAACATAAGTATCAACAATATATTTGAAATGAAATTAACTTTGAAATAGAATAAATACCTTCTCTCTAGCTAGTGTACCCAAGTAGCTTCTAAATTGGGTATTGAAGGGACCTGACACCTTGCCGAGTCCTAGGATCAACGAAACGAGATAACTTCGGCCGGATATGTGTCTAACGGTCAAGCCTTTCAACCGTGTAGATTGTCGACTCCTCTTCTTGGAAAATGTCTTTCCGGATGCACGAGGAGATGGTGGAGATGGTGGAGGAGATGCCATTTACCCGTAATGAAAAAAACATAGAATTATATCAATACACATGCAAAGTCTCCTCAATTACATGTTAAAAAAATAAATAAATAGAAACATAACTTATATTGTATTAATATTTTCCCATATGCCTTCATCATGGTCATTGCGAGTAGCATGAACAAAGTCCTCTTCCAATTGGGATATAGCAATAGGCAACCGTGGTGAATTTTGAATGTTAATAAAATCATCTAATTCTTCTCCATTCTCATTTGTGACATCAATCATTTTTCCTTTGAGGACAACTGACCACCTATCATTTGATGGATCAGTGACATAAAACACTTGTTTTGCACTGGTATGCCATTATGAAGGGTTCTTCCTTATGACCAATCTTGTTTATATCAATCAAAGTAAATCCCATTTGGTCTCTTTGGACACCGAGTATTGCTATCAACCCATTTACATTTAAATAAAGGCACTTTGAATTTAGTATAGTCGACCTCCCAAATCTCCTCAATCACTCCAAAGTAACTAATTGATGCCATGATGGGGTTTTTGTCCTTTGCACTAGAAAAGTGCATAGATGTTGCCTCAATAGATACTCCACTATTCTGGACCGTACTTTTGTCATCTTGTGCCTTCGTATAGAATGAGTATTTGTTAATGTCATACCCTTGCCAAGTTATAACATTATGTCTAGGCCCATGTGCTAGCCATTTCGGTGTATCGGAGGCATTGTCACTTGAAAATATTTTGCTTTGAAACCAATTGATAAAGTTGTTGTTATGCTCTTTCATCAACCACCTTTCACCCATTTTGGGGTTTAGGTCCTTTAACATTGCTTTATGCGCATCTATGTAAGGAATAACCTCTTACGTATTGTTCAAAATATACAAGTGGGCGGTGGTCAACTCTACATGATCTTTTGTTTGAATTCTAATACCACGAGTTCCCTTACCATTTAGCCTATCATCATGACGATTTCTAGGTACACCCACAGTACGACTCTTGCCAAGTAATCCGAACAAAATTCTATGGCTTCTTACGCAATATACCGCTCAACAATTGAAGCTTCGGGTCTATATGGATTTTTAGAATACCCTTTGAAGATCTTCATGTATCGCTCAATTGGGTACATCCACCTCAAATAAACCGGCCCACAAATTCGTATCTCCCTCACAACATGAACGATTAAGTGAATCATTATATCAAAGAATGATGGAGGAAAATACATCTCCAATTGACATAGCTACTAACCGTAGCCTCATTTTCCAACTCATCTAGTGATTTTTCATCGATAACTTTGGCACAAATAGAATTGAAGAAAAAACATAGTCGCATAATGGCATGTCTAACATTCTTAGGCAATATGTTACGTATAGCCACGGGTAACAAGCTGTTGCATCAAAACGTGACAATCATGGGACTTTAATCCAATTAACTTCGAGATCTTTCATGGATACAAGACTCTTAATATTTGAAGAGTATCCTTGTGGCACTTTAATACTTGCAAGACAATGACATAAACTACGTTTCTCCTTCTTTGACAAGGTGTGACATGCTTGGTGGTAGATATGTTCTATTGCCTTCGGGCCTTGGATGTAATTCGGGACGTATTCCCATCTCACAAAGGTCTTGACGTGCTTTGATCCCATCCTTTGACTTTCCTTGAATGTTTAACAATGTGCCAATGAGACTATCACATACATTCTTCTCCACATGCATAACATCAATACAATGTCGTATTTCTAAATGGCTCCAATATGGAAGATCAAAGAAAATTGATCTCTTCTTCCACATGTTCTTGTCGGAAGACCTTTTTTGGGTCTTTCCAAATGTAATGCTTATGTTCTTCACTCGATCGTAAACTTCTAAACCGGTCGGTGGTTCTCACGGCAATTTCATCCTCCTGTATGCCATTAAAAGCTTTCTTCGAGTCTACGGTATGGATGGTCATGCGGGAGAAATTTTACTGTGCTCGTTATAAAGCTGTCTTCTTTCCATGTTTCAATTGTATATAACTGGTCTCTTCTTCACAAATAGGACAAGCATAATGCCCCTTCACACTATACCCACTCAAGTTTCCATAGGCGGGGAAGTCATTAATGGTGCAAAATAACATTGCATGCAACTTGAACTTCTGCTGCGATACCCATCAAATGCATCTACTCCTTCCTCCCATAATAGTGTTAAGTCTTCTATCAAAGGACTCAAATACACATCTATGTCATTTCCTGGCTGTCTTGGACCTGAAATCATCATACACAACATGACATATTTGCGCTTCATGCATAACCATGGTGGAAGATTGTAAATCATCAATAAAACGGGCCATGAACTATGGTTACTACTTAAATTTCCAAAAGGATTCATCCCATCTGTTGCTAATCCAAGTCTAAGGTTTCTTGCATCACTACCAAAACTTGGAAATAGACGGTCAAAATTCTTCCATTGGGGAGAGTCGGATGGATGCCGCATTTGCCCATCACATGTTTTTCTCTTTGAATGCCAAATTAAATTTTCGGCATCTTCGTGAGCGTACAACCGCCTAAATCTTGGAATAATTGGAAGATACCATAAAACTTTTGCACGAGGACGTTTTTTACCACTCTCCGACTACAATCATCACCATCCTTCGCTTTGTAACGTGATACACCACATGTTGGACATTGGTCTAAAGATGAGAATTCTTTCCTATATAACACACAATCATTAGGGCAAGCATGTATCTTCCTATATTCTAAACCCATCGGACATAGTATCTTCTTCGCTTCATACATACGGTCCAGGCAAGGTGTTATTGTCCGGGAGCATCTCCTTCAAAAGTTGGAGTAATTCATTAAAACTTGTATCACTCCAACCAAATTTGGCTTTTAGATTGACCAATCTTAACACGAGATGACAATCGTGTGAAAGTTGTACATCCGGGATACAAAGGTGTCTACGAATCGGTCCTCAATGTATCATATATAGATGCATGTGCTTCAAGAAACCTCTCTTGACCCACATCACAAAGCATGTCCTCTATTCGATCTTCGCGAGGTTACATCATCCTCAATAGTTTGTGATACTTGTTGGAATATGAACCACTTCACGGTGCCATGTCCATATTGTGTAATTCTTCATCATCCCATCGCAAATAAGATGCTCCGCGTTGTGTCCATCTCTTGTACTCTGCCATTTACACAATTAACGCATGGGCGGTAGATTTTTCCATTCATTTTGGGAGCATTTTGTTTGGCAAATTTCAAAAAGGAGTCAACTCCATTCTCATACTCTTCGACATACGACTTGCATTGACCCAAGTTCGATCCATCTAACTACACAAGAAGGCTTGCCTAGATATTCAAGGTTTATTAGAAAAGGTTTAACAAAACAATACAAAAAAACGTGTACATTGCCTAACAATGCTCTAATGTTCCATACATGCTCTAATGTTCCATATACCACTTCGAAAGCTAAACCTAAACCTAAACCTAAACCTAAACGAAACCTAATGTTCCATATACCACTTCGAAACCTAAATGAACCTAGATCAAATCAAACCATATATACAAAATCATCCATCATCTTTCTAATGTTCATACGCAGGAAATGCTCTAAATAATCCATATTTATGTTAAATGCATGCTTGTAAATCATCCATACAACTTAATCTAACTTGATGAGAGCGCGGCGAGTGGGCGGCGAAGGAGGTAGCAGCGCGAGGAGGCGGAGCACGGCGAGTGGGCGGTGAGTGGAGCGGCGAGACAACAGCGAATGAGGTAGCGGCGAGAGCGGAAAGCGAGAGCGCGAAAGAGCGCGAGAGGCGGCGAGGGCGCGGTGACGAGCGAGGCACAACGAAGAAGAAGCAGAAGGAGGGAATATGTAGGACGAAGAAGAAATTGAATAAGCGCGGGCCTTAGATAGGACATTCAACGTCGGGTAAATCATGTAGCGACGTTGATTTTGGGAATTCAACGTCGGTTATACATAGCAGACGTTGAAACTCGATTTATCTCCGAGTCATGCATATGTTTTAATCGATTGAAACGAGATTTAATCGATTAAAATAGTTACTGATCGGTCATAGCTAGATCTCGATCGATCATCCGACCCTTTAAGTCATTTTAATCGATTGAAAAGTGTTTTTAATCGATTGAAAAGACTCGATCGCTCATAACTAAAATCGATCGATCACATTTGAGTCTGATCGGTCATATTTGTATTACGATCGGTCATAATGAAAGCGAGATTCATCTCCAGTCATATGTTTTAATCGATTGAAACGAGATTTAATCGATTAAAATAGTTACGATCGGTCATAAGCTGGATTCGATCGATCATCCCGACCCTTTAAGAGATTTTAATCGATTGAAGCGTGTTTTTAATCGATTGAAATGAGTTTAGAAGGGTTTTCAACGTCGGGTGAGGGCATAACCGACGTCGAAAGCCTACTTTCCACGTCGTGCATGCTAAAACGACATAGAATATCGACTTTCGACGTCGGTTGGTGACCAACCGACGTTGAAAGCATGTTCAACGTCGGCTAAGATGTAACCGACGTTAAACAGCGACGTTGAAAGTATATTTTCTAGTAGTGAGATGTGTTAGCGGCTTATTGTCTTTGATCATGCGCCTATTCCATGGGGAGTGATTGATTTTTCTTTTTGACTTTTCTTTTTTTTAGTCATCCAGTTTTACCGGGGATTTTTTTTTTTGGCTTTTCTTTTTAGCCATCCAGCTTTGCCGGGGATTCTTGTTGGTTTCCTCTTATTTTAGGCAAGAATCTCCTGGGGATTTGTGGTTTTTCGATTGTGCCTCTTGTTTTTAGGCATGCGCTTCAGCGATAGTGAAGACTTTACTGTTTTTCGCCTCTGAATAGGCCGATGTTCTGCTTGAGGATATTTGCTCTTGATAATACCTCTGACTAGGCAGATGCTTTATTGGAAGCTTTGTGCTTTGGACTTGTATTACCTCTTATATAGGTTGATTTCCCGTTTCTTGGGGATATCGGTTTTTTGCTTGCCTTAGGCAGAGGCTTTCTTGGGAGTGAAGGCTTTGCATTTCACTAGGGATATCCACATTGGGCGTTATAGGCGATTAACTCCCTGAGGATATGAATTTGTAGTTTTACCTTTGCTAGTAGGCTCGCTGGGGGTTTTTCTTTTTGGTGATCTACCAGGGATTTGATAATTTTCCTGAGATCTATTTTGAATTGCCCCCTCGGGAGGGATGGAGTTTTTGACTCCTTTGTTTTGAGCTGGTTTTGCCTATGCTCTTATTCCTACTGGGGAAGGGGTTTTTACCTTTTTCTCGCGATTTGTATCTCTTTTTCGCAATTTGGCTTTTACATATGTGCGCCTTTTATGCACATTGGCTTTTTCTTTTGAGGAAAAGATATCTTTTTCCTCTTTTCTTTTTGGTGATCCCAGGGACTTTATTGACTTCTTGGGGATCCAACTTTGATGATGGAGTCTTGAGCTCCTGGTCTTTTGTGAAGCTCTCTATTGAGCGGGATGAAGAGATTTTCTTCCCCTTGTCTTTTTGTAGACTTTTCTTGATATGCTTCTACTTGGAGATTTTTATTTGGCCCTTTTTCGTTGTGGCCTCTATTGGGGAATGAAAGTTTTTCTTTTCTTTCTTTTTGTTGCCCCCTGGTGATATGGAGGATTTGACCCCGTATTTTCTTTGATGGACTCTTGTGTAGTCCTTATTCTCCTTTGGGGAATGAAGCGGAGATTCTTGCATGAGTGTGCTTGATGACTCATGTGGTGATGCCGCTGAGTCGTGAGGTAGTTTTTTTATTTTGCCTCTGGAGTAGGCAAGGGTCCTCTTGGGGATGATCAAGCCTTTCCGTTGGCTTTTTTAGTTTGATGGCTTCCTTCTTTTTTTTGAGGGAAGGATGTTGTTTGAAGCTTCAAATGACTCTTTTTGACGACTCATGTGGTGATGTTGAGTCGCGAAGTAATTTTTGTTTTGCCTTTGGAGTAGGCAAGGATCCATTTGGGGATCATCGAGCCTTTCCATTGGCCTTTTTCTGGTGCACCTTCGTTTATTGGGATTAGAAGGTTAGAGCTAGTTTTCCTTGAAGCTCTTTATTCTGCTGAAATAGTTCTGTTGGAATAGTCTTGATTTTGCCTTTTTCTTTCGTGACTTTGATCTTTATCGCGAGTTATTTGAAATCTGGCTTTTTAATACATCACATGTGCCTTTTATTTTATAATTTTTGTACACGTGGGCTTTTTGAAATGTAGACAGAAATAACAACGTTTATTTATTACTTCTCTTTTTTGTGATACATTCAATCATTTTCAAATTACTAGAAAATATCTAAAAAATCTCCTAATCATCTGCCTCTGGACTGGAATGGGAGGATGGTGCTGGCGAAGGGATGCGGCGGAGTAGGCGGCGCTGGAATCTTGCCAGAGTCTGGACCAGATTCTCTATTTGACGGTCCGTCCTATCTTGCCTCATGGTCAGCTGACTGAACTGCTGTCGTATGAACTGGAACTCTCCTTCCATGTAAGCATGCTCGTCATCTATGCGTCGGTATAAGCCGGCGAAGTCTGGATCATATGAATGCTGCTGAGATTTCGAAGTCGCAGGGATGTCCTGTGGTGTGTCGAAATCGCGCATATCCAGCAAAATCGAGATTATGGGGTTTATAATAAACCCTGATCCTTGTCGACTATCCTTCTACCCAATAAAGGAAGGGCATAATCAACAACGGAAAGTCGATGGAAAAAGGCTTAGTCATCCTCAAGCAAATCATTGCCTACCCCCAGAGGCAAACCAAAATAAGTCGACACAGCTCAACATCACCCCCACCTAAGTCATCGAACACACTCACCCAAGGTCTCCTCTACACTCCTCAATGGAGAATAAAGACTTCAAGAGCCCATCATCATCAAGAATCAAAAGAGCCCAATCTCCATACCATCAAGGGTTCAACAAAAAGAAGAAGAGAAAAGAAAACTCTTCATCCCCAACAGATGCCCAAGAAGAAAAGGCCATGACAATGGAAGGCCAATAAATCCCCAACGGATTCCTGCCTACACCAAAAGGCAATCATCAAAATCCCCGGCAACCAACAAGTCGGACGATTGAAGATAAAGACAAAAATTAGGAATTCCATTTCCCCAGCAGAATAAGAGCTTGACGAAGCCAGCTCGCACCCATATCAATTAAGGAGCCAACACCCCCAAAAGGGAATATCAGCCTATTCAGAGGTGAAACAATACAGCCAAAAGTCTTCACTTCTGATGAAGTATCTTCCTACTCAGAGGCACCATCCTCAGAATCAACCAATTCCCAGCAGATCCCTGCCTATTCAAGAGGCATTAATCAAGAATCCCCAGCAACCAACAAAGTTGGATGGTTAAAGCCAAAAGCGAAGAATCCCCGGCATACCGAACGACTACACAAAAGTCAAGAACAATCACTCCCCATGGAATCGGCGCATGATCAGAAACAGTAAGCCGCCACCACCACTTCAGGAAACGAAAAGACCTGAAGACGAAGACCTGCACACAGGCAAAAATGGCGCATGATCAGAAACAGTAAGCCACCACCACCACTTCAGGAAACGGAAAGACCTGAAGACGAAGACCTGCACACAGGAAAAAATGGCGCATGATCAGAAACAGTAAGCCGCCACCACCACTTTAGGAAACGGAAAGACCTAAAGACGAAGACCTGCACACAGGTAAAAACGGCGCATGATCAGAAACAGTAAGCCGCCACCACCACTTCAGGAAACGGAAAGACCTGAAGATGAAGACCTGCACACAGGCAAAACTGGCACATGATCAGAAACAATAAGCCGCCACCACCATTTAAGGAAACGGAAAGACCTGAAGACGAAGACTTGCACACGGGAAAAAAAATGACGCATGATCAGAAATAGTAAGTCGCCACCACCTCTTCAGGAAAGGGAAATACCTGAAGACAAAGACCTGCACACAAGCAAAGCCGGCGCATGACCAGAAGCAGTAAGCCGCCACCACAGCCAAAGGGTCAGCTACCGCGTCGAAGGAGCATCCTGAGGTATCTAACCTGATGGGGGTTCATACTCATCAACCGAGGGGTCAGCTACCGCATCGAAGGAGCATCCGAAAATTCTCTACGTGTCAACTGAAGTTTCAGCTACCGCACCAAAGGAGCATCCTGAAGCCTCACAGCATATCGTCCGAAGGGTCAACCTCCACAGCAAGAGGAGCATCCTGAAGATAGCCGGGCAAAAGGGTTAACTCCTTCACCCGCCAATAGACCTCATGGTATGTTAACCCATGGTTAATTGGTCGGGTAAAGGGGGGGCAGTTGTAGACCCCTAATAAAGCCGAAGATCGCCCATTCCGAAGATGGTTAAGACTTTATCAAGTCCCTAGTAGCTTGTTCTAGGTTCCATTTAGGATAGGAAGGGCTTTTAGAGGCATTAAAAATCGGGAAATCCGTCGGAGACAGCAGATGGCCGTCCAAAACAGGTGGATGGCTGTCTAGAACAGGCAGACGGCCGTCTAGGACAAGCAGATGGACGGCTGTCCATGACCACATTACATGGAAATCGACGTTGAAGATAGTGGGTCCAACTTGGATTGGTAAATTAACTTCTCCCACTACTTCTCACTTTGATCCGTCGAAGGCTCGAACGATAGTGCTGCTTGGGCGCAGACGGGTCCCTTGGATAGTCAACTTGTCTAGTTTTCACTTGGGCATCACGTTCAAGGATGACCCGTTATCCACAAGAACTTTTGCGATGAGGTATTCCTTGCACTTGATTGAAATGTGCAAGGGCTTGTTGTGGTTCGACCCCTCGAGGGGTAGTTCTTCCTCTGTGAAGGTGAGGTGATCGCTTGCCATGATGTGACCGACGATCCTCTCAACCTTTTCTTGGGATATAGTGTGAGGTACATGCGCTTCGCTCAAGACCTTCAGCAGAGCGTTTCTGTGCGGTTCCGAGCTCATCATTAGAGATAACAATGTTATCTTCGCAGGTGTGTGATTGAGCTGGTCTATAATGGAATACTCGCTTTGCCTTATAAACTGGAGTAATTCTTCTGTCTCCTCCTTGGATTCCTTATTTTCTTTTTCCTCTTCAGTCTTTTTATTTTTTCCTTTATTTTTGGGGACATCTTCTTGTGAGTCCTTGGGGGAGTAGACTCTTCCGCTTCTAGTCATGCCCCCAATGCCGGCTATATTCGTGATATCCTCTTTTATTGGTGAAGATTCCCCGTATCTCCACGGTACAACTTTATTTGACTCGTAGGGGAAAGGACGTGGTGTAGACCCCTAATCTTGCCCCGCCTCATAATAGAGACCAGAAGACCTTCTATTCGAAGATGGATGAAGCCTAAGAAGCCACTAGTAGAGACTATTAGGCCCCATACTAGGATAGGAGAGATTTTTGGCCCAAAAATAAGGATTTTCGCCTTTTAAGGTCGAGACTGCCGTCTCGCCTTGCGCAAATGGCGAGACCGCCGTCTCGTTTGGCGAGACCGCCGTCTCTCCATTCCTGCAAGGCGAGACAACCGTCTCGAATGGCGAGACGGCCGCTCGACCTTGTTAGATGAGACGACCCGTCTCGACCTGACAGGCGTGAATCCCTATAAATAGGAGCGCCATTCCCCTCATTTCCCACAGTTCTTCCATTCTCTCTCTAGATATTTCTACAAATTCTCTTTCTAGAACCCCTCCGAAGCATTTTCGGAGTTTCTGAGAGTTTTCTAGAGTGTTTTATAGTGTTTTGAGTGATTTCGGCGCTGTAAAGAGTGAAGGGCTGCCAAAAAGTGCCCTAATAGCAAAGATTAATAGAAAGTTTGCTTCGGAGGTTTCTACACTCTCTCTCTCTACTTTACCGCTTTAATTTTAAATTATGCAATAGAAACTAGGGCCATATGTAGTCATAATTTTAAATTCCACAAAATAAAGGGTAAAAGCGTATTTTTCACCGGTTTATTTATTTATCCAAAGTAGCTAGCCCATCATAGGGAACCCGAAAGGGGCGTCGTAAGGGAACTAACACTTCCCTTACATGTAACTAACTCCCTTACCCAACTCTGGTTCTAATGACCAAAGTTGGTTTTTCGAAAACCAACGCCTTTTAACCCCTTTTCCGATGTTTCCGGTAAAAACGTCGGTGGCGACTCCAGAAGAACCCTTCAAAAACTAGTTCTTGGTTTAGCCTGGTTATTGGACAATCCAAGAACGCCTTTTCGAAGACCTCGCCCCTAGGTTCAGCCCGGTTATCGGACAACCTAAAGGCGTTGTAACCACACCAATAAAAAACGCGAAAAATGGAAAATCGGAACCATCGCGTCGCTCCGACCACCTCGTTTTGACGGCGGCAACAGATGGCGACTCCACTAGGGAAGCCTAGAGATTTTATCCCATTTAGTGATGGGCCAACTAAAAATAAATAAACCAAGAAAATTACGCTTTTACCCTACCTTGTATTATAACATGTTTTAATGCTTGGCTTTATTAATTGTTGTTTGTTTATACTTACGCAATTGTTTGAAATACAAACTGTACACAAACCTTTGCACACAACAGTTCCCTCTATACCCGGGGGCAAGTGAGAAATCCATAGGGAGTGGGTGGCAGGTACGGTTCGCTGTAGTGATGGCTGTCGCCGTCGTCCGTTTCGACGTCCTGGGGACATCTCGAACGTTTATGCGAGCGGTCGCGAAGAGATGGGTGAGACTCGCGTTTTTTGTTAAAATTGTGTTCATTGCTTCCGAGGTGTTCAACACTGAACTATCCTCTAATAGAAGCAAGGTTTTCGAAAAGGGGTTCTTTTGGAGTCGCCACCAATGTTTTGACCAGAAACATTGGAAAAGGAAAAAAGGCGTTGATTTTATTAAAAACCAACTTGGCCATTATAACCAGAGTTGGGTAATGGAGTTAGTTACGTGTGGGGAAGGTGTTAGCACCCCCACAACGCCCCTTTCGGGTTCCCTATGACGGATTTATTCATTAAGTGAAGATTATGAGAAATTATGCATTTACCCTTATTTTATTGATACAGTTATTTAGATATGGTTATCTACATGATTTATCTACATTGCATACAGAAAACAATAAATAAAGCAATAAAGAAGAAGAGAATTGAGAAAAACCTCCGTAGCAAGCTTTATATTATGATTCTTGTACAAAGAGGACGCATTTCGGCAGTCCTTCACTCTACAATTGTTCTCCTCTCGTCTACCCTAATCGACTCGACTAATTTTCTAGAAGAAATTGAATGCCGGAATACAAATTCCTTAACTGATTGTTACCTAAAAAAGGCAATCAGAGAGATCATTCGAGAGAGGGAGAGAAGAAGACAAGTCTCTGAGTTGTCTGGTGTCTGAGGTGTCTGGAATGAGACAAATGAGGCTCCTATTTATAGCCTTTTTCGCCCTGGAAGTTTGGGATGGCCGTCTGGGTTGGGATGGCCGTCCCAAATGCATTTTTACACATGCTGGGACCCCCTGGAAGGTTGGGATGGCCGTCTGGGTTGGGATGGCCGTCCCAAATGCATTTTTACACATACTGGGACCCCCTGCACGTTTGAGACAACCGTCCCAAATTTGGGACAGCCGTCCCAAACTTGTTCTGGCCTATTCTTGCGTTTTGGGACCCCCGGGAAGCTTTCCTTGCCGTTTTCGGACGTGGATTGCTGCCGATATATGTCCGTTGAAGCTTTATCTTCGTGTAGGAAGTCTTCTTGGCCTTCATTTGAAATGTCGGGCGAGCTTTATCTCTGTATAGGAAGTCTCCTTTGTCCTTTATCGTGCAGACGAGCGATCTCCGTGTTTGTTGCGGGAGGTTTCCTCGGTTTTGGGAAGCCGGATGAACTCCATCTTCGGGTGAAGTTCCTCTAGCTTTTATTTTGAGAGGCCGGGCAAAATTAGGGGTCTACAGCTGCCCCCACTTCACCTGCCTAACTAATTCGTTGGTTTTAATATGCCGACAAAATTAGTTGGTAGGGGAAGGAGGTAACCCTTTTGCCCGGCTATCCTTCGGATGCTGCTCCTTGCTGATCCTCCGGATGATAAATATTTTGATAGGTACTAACCCCTATCTGGTTTGAGCCTTCTTTTTCTAAGGCTTTGGTGAGTACTTACCCTCACCGGGTATAAGTCTGTATTTTTACTAGACTTTTGTGGGTACCTACCCCCACTAGGTATGAACCTTGTTCTGCAATGGTTTTGGTGAGTACCTACCCTCACCTGGTATGAGTTTACGTTTTGCTTAAACTCTTATGGGTATTTACTTCCGAGGTGTTCAACACCGAACAATCCTCTAATAGAAGCAAGGTTTTTGCACCAATTTTTTTTTTTTTTTGCAATGCTCCCGGTGAGTATTTTTACTCCACCTGATGCATTTTTGCTAGGTTTTTTTATAAGCCTCGTTCTGCAAAGCTTAGGTGAGTACGCACCCCACCCGGTGTGAATGATAAGCCTCATTCTGCAAGGCTTAGGTGAGTACACACCCCCACCCGGTGTGAATGATAAGCCTTTTTCACAAGGCTTAGGTGAGTACACACCCCCACCCGGTGTGAATGATAAGCCTTTTTCACAAGGCTTAGGTGAGTACACACCCCCACCCGGTGTGAATGATAAGCCTTTTTCACGAGGCTTAGGTGAGTACACACCCCCACCCGGTGTGAATGATAAGCCTTTTTCACGAGGCTTAGGTGAGTACACACCCCCACCCGGTGTGAATGATAAGCCTTTTTCGCAAGGCTTAGGTGAGTACACACCCCCACCCGGTGTGAATGATAAGCCTTTTTCGCAAGGCTTAGGTGAGTACACACCCCCACCCGGTGTGAATGATAAGCCTTTTTCTCAAGGCTTAGGCGAGTACACACCCCCACCCGGTGTGAATGATAAGCCTTTTTCGCAAGGCTTATAGGATGAACTTTTTTGTAATCAATCCTATGATCATCTGTTTTTGGAGATGAGTTGACGACTTACTGTTTTTGGTCATGCGTCTCTGGGGAGTAATTGATTTTTCTTTTTGACTTTTCTGTTTTAGTCATCTGGTTTTACCAGGGATTTTTGGCTTTTCTTGTTTTAGCCATCCGGCTTTTGCGGGGGATTCCTGTATTTTGGCTTTTTCTTTTAGCCATCCGGTCTTGACCGGGGATTCTTTGATTTTGGCTTTTTTGTTTAGCCATCCGGCTTTGCCGGGGATTCTTTGTTGGTTGCCTCTTGTTTAGGTAGGAATCCTTTGGGGATTTGATTTCTATTAGTTGCGCCTCTTGATTAGGCGGAAATCCACTTGGTGAGATTTTTGTTTGGTTGCGCCTCTTGCATAGGTTGATTTCTCGTTTCTTGGGGATATTGGCTTTCTGCTTGCCTGTTGGAAGTGAAGACTTTGCTTTTCACTGGGGATATCTGTATTTGGGAATTTATACGCGATTCCCTGAGGATATAAACTTGTAGTTTTGCCTTCATTTGGTAGGCTCGCTGGGGATTTTTCTTTTTGATGATCCATTGGGGAATTAATTTCATTCCGGGAATCTATTTTGAATTGCCCCCCTAGGGAGGAACGGAGTTTTTGACTCCTTATTTGACGCTGTTGTTTGAGATGGCTTTGCCTATGCTCTTATTCCTGCTGGGGAATGGATTTGTATGTGCGCCTTTTATGCACATTGGCTTTTTCTTTGGATGAAAATATATTTTTTCTCTTTTCTTTTTGGTGATCCCTGGGGAATTTTCTTTTCTTAGGGGATCTAATCCTTGATTTGATTTTTTATTATTGAGTCTTGGCTCCGACTTTTGTGAAGCTCTTATTGAGCGGAATGAAGAGATTTTCTTTTTTTTCTTGGGATTCACCGAGGAGTTTGTCAGCTTCCTGGGGATCCAAATTTGATGATGGAGTCTTGGCTCCTGGCTTTGTAAAGCTCTTATTTGAGCTGGAAGATGGAAAAATTTTGTTTTCCTTTTTGAAGATTCACCAAGGAGTTTCTCAGCTTCCTAGGGATCCAATTTTGATGATGGAGTCCTGGCTCCTAGTTTTGTGAAGCTCTTATTTGAGCTGGAAGATGGAAATTTTCTTATTTTCCTCTTTTTGTAGACTTTTCTTGATGTGCTTTACTTGGAGATTTTTTATTTGGCCTTTTTTTGTTGTGGCCTCTGTTAGGGGATGAAAAGTTTTTCTTTCTTTTCCTTTGGTTGCCCCCTAGTGATGTGGAGGATTTGATTCCGTATTTTCTTTGATGGACTCTTATGTAGTCCTTATTCTCCTTATTCTCCTTATTCTGCTTTGGGGAAGTGACGGAGACTCTTGCATGAGTGTGCTCGATGACTCATGTGGCGATGAAGCTGAGTCGTGAAGTAGTCTTTTTGTTTTGCCTTTGGAGTAGGCAAGGATCCTCTTGGGGATGGTCAAGCCTTTCCATTTGGCTTTTTCATTTTGATGGTGTCCTTCTTTCTTGGATGGAAGGATGCTGATTGCAGCTTTGAATGACTATGTTTGATGACTCATGTGGTGGTGTTGAGTCAGGGAGTATTTTTCTGCCTTTGAATAGGCGAGGATCCTCTTGAGGATGATCGAGCCTTTTCCATTGGCTTTTCTTCTCCTTCTTTTATTGGTATAGAAGGTTGATGACTTCCTTTTCCTTGGATGGAAGGATAGTGGTAGGATCTTTAAATGATTATGGTTTGATGACTCATGTGATGATGATGCTGAGTCATGGAGTAATTTTTTTGTTTTGCCTCTAGAGTAGGCAAAGATCTTCTTTGGGATCATCGGGCCTTTCCGTTGGCCTTTTTTTATGTACCCTCCTTCTATTGGGATTTGAGGAGAATGGTTGGAGCTATGGTTTTCTTAAAGCTCTTTATTATGCTGAAATGGTTTTTGATTTCGCCTTTCACGATTTTGATTTTCATTTAGACGCTAGATTTTGGCGCCTTCTATTTTCAATGACAAGCATGGAGACTATCCTCCTTATATGCATGTTTTATTATTCTTGTTTGAAGAAAATTATTTTTCTTGATTTTGACAAAGTCGTATTATGCAACTACTTTGTGTGTGAATGTCCTAAATGCAATCTAATGTTTATTTATTTTTGATGCATTTAGAAAGTAACTGGCCTTCTCCCGTTGGCTTCTTATGAATACGCCGATGGGCTCCTTCTTTATGACCATGATGATGGGCTCATTTTTACTCATCTTTTAGTTTTAGCCCTATCTTTTGCCTAGACCGCCCTTTACGGGTTTTCGATCTAGCGGGCTGCCTTAATTTTTGCCTAGAATATCTTAGGGGGATTTTGCCTTATCTTTTGCCTAGATCGTCTTTTTTGGGGTTTGCGATCTAGCAGGCTACCCTAGTTTTTACCTAAGAATATCCTAGCAGGCATTTATTCCTTTATTATTTTTTATGCTTCCCTTTTTTAGATGCATGCTTGATCTTTGATAAAAGGTCTTTGCGCATATTTATGATTTATCAATAAAGAGGCATTTCCATAATGTTTGGTCAAGAGAAAGGAAATAAAAGGGAATTTTATTGATAAATGAGCAAAAGTTTATTTCTTTTACAGAAGGATTACAAAAGGTATTTAGAAGAATGGGTAGTCAGGGTTGGCTATACTGTATAGGCTTAAACAGTCATGTCCATGATATCTGCCCCCTGGTTCTCCTAATTGCTTCAGTTGAGATGCCTAAGCTCAAAGTGAAGACCATGCAGACTGCTTGCTTTTGGAAGAATGTTACTTTAGCCGCCTTTTCGGTTTTCGACTAAAGTAACCATTGCTCTTTGTTTCTCTATTTTTTTTATTTACTTTTTTGTTTTTGAACCTCTTCTTTTTGCCTAGGACGTATCCTAACGAGGAATATGGACCCTATCTTTTGCCCAGGAATGTCCTTTGCGGATTTTCATTCCTGACGGGTCTTGAGCAATGTCTTCAAGCATAATACTTCTTCACCGTACTGGAGTTGATTAGGTGTCGAAGTTCTTTTCCATCCATATTGATGAGGATAGGAGCCCTTTCCGAGAAAGCTCATTTGACCACAAGGGGTCCTTCGTAGTTTAGTGCCCATTTTCCAATTTTATTGTTTTGGGCCGGAAGTAACTTATTTACCATTAAATCCTTATTTTGGTAAATATGAGGGTTGACCTTTTTTGTAAGCCTTTTTATTTTCCTTTGATAGGCTTGTCCGTGACATATAACATTCAGTAGTTTTTCTTCCATAAGGTTTAACTGGTTATGTTGGCTTCGAACTCGGTCGACCTACGTTAATTTTGCTTCCATCATCATGTGCTTTTATCAACATGATTAGCTGTACTAATTTGCTAGTCTTGGACTTTTCTTGCTATAACAGAAGAGTAATTATTTTGAATGTAGAGCAATTGTCATGTCAATGCCCCTCTTCCTTTCCTTAGGGATTTCAATCCTCCTATTGATCACCATATTTCCACATTTCCCGAGTCAATTACTTGAATGCTTTATGATGAAGGGTCAAGAGAATAGAAAGAAAGGGATTTATTGCAAAGGCTTGTGTTTTAGAGGGATATTTTTGTAATAAAGGTTTCTGTAAGAATGGCTAGCCAAGGTTGGTCTGTGTTTAGGCTAGTTCAAACAAACGTTTTGTTTTAATGAGGTAGCGTCTTCAGCTGATTACTTTATGACTGATTAACATTCCTAGTCTGCTTTGGATTTTGCCCTTTTATCTTTTTGTCTTGGCCTTTGACCTTGACGGGCTTCTTTTAATAATAATTTCTTTTCTCAAACATTGTCGAAACACGATTTTCTTATTCGTGTCTCTAGCTAATCAATCATGTTAACTTTGGCTTCATATGGCGTTTTGATTATTTTGACGCATTTTGGAACAAAACGTTTGTCTAAACAAGGTTATTTAATGTGGTATAGACATGTTTAGCAGGAAAAGAAGCAGATAGTAAGAATAGCATTCTTTTATAATTTCAGGGAAATGCGTGCCCTAACGATGCTCGGGGGTCGGGCACACCCGAGGAGTGATCTCTAATAGTCATTGGGTTTACATACCTTAGAATCAAAAGAAGGACATCTAATGACTAATGCTACCCTTGATGCTAATATCCCTCCTTTTTGGAAGATCGTCTTTTTAAGGTACGGAGGGGAGACTTCCCTTTTCATCGTACAACTTGTCCTTTTGTAGGGTTGTTCTTTAAAGGATTATCCTTAAAATCTAGGATGTCTCTTATTCCTTGAACATCCTTTCCAAGCCCTTGCCTGGGCTGTGTCCATATCTCTTCATTATATGGGCCACTTTTAAACTGCTAGGATGTCTTTCCATATTTTCAAATGTCTTCTTCAGCCGCATCCATTTAAGGTATGGTAGACGGTTCGCTGATTCGAATCTAGTCTTTAACTTGAACCATGATCAATTTGTCACCTACCACGAATTTGATTTTTCGGTGGAACGTTGAAGAAACTGCCTTAGCACTTTGAATCCAAGGTCTGCTCAATCTTCCCCTTGGATTTTTTCTTTTTTCTCTTCGGTTTCTTTATTTTTCCTTTGTTTTTAGGAGCATTATCTTGTAGCTCCTTGAGGGAATAAATTCATTTGCTTTTCGTCCTGCCCCCAATGCCGGCTATATTGGAGATATCTTTATCGACGATTCTTGTATGTATCTCCACGGTACAGTTTTATCCGATGTATAAGGGAAAAGACGAGGCATGAATAAGCGCAAAGGTGTTATTGCCCCTTCCCTGACATTATCAATTTGGGTATCGACATTTACTTCTTTCTTATTATCTCCTTGTCCCAAATTGATGGCCTTAAATTTTTTTTGTGATGGGGCTGTATCAATTGAGCTTATTTTTCCAACAGTCTTTGCATGTCCGAGGAAATGGTCCCCTCCTCACTGTCTGATTCAATCCATTCGTCTTTAGCTTTCAGATCTTCCAGGGAGTTTTCAATCACAGACATGACTGTTTATATGGTCTTTATTTTGGTCTAGATTTTATTTAATTATCTTGGAGTGAGAGAGAAAAGAATGAAAAGCATATGAATATTATGAAAAATGCCTCATTGTATTGATAGAAACAAAATATTTACAAAGCCCTTATTAACCAAAAATCTCGTGATCATGGGCAGGGATCACGAGGAGTACATCGGAAGCTTTTGATATATTTTCATATATTTTTTTATTACAATTTTAGAGATGGTAAAAATGATGAGCCCTAAATTGCTGGTCTTCCTTATCCCGTCTTTCATTCGGGCTTTGATAAGGGCTGCTCGTCCACCTTTGGAGTAGATGCGTCAAAGGTAATCCACCCCGCATCTATTAAATCTTGGACCTTATGTTTTAAGTTGATGCAATCTTCCACGGAATGCCCAGGAGCGCCTGAATGGTAATCGCAGTTCTCATTAGGTTTATACCATTCTGGGTAGGGTGGCTCCATCTTCTTTGGAGGGATATATGCTAGGAGATGATCCTTTATCAATTCTGGCAGCAGACTTCCATAGGAGGTTGGAATGGGAGTGAATTTCTTCTCTTGTCTGCGTGACTGCCTAGATGATTGTGAAGATGAAGAAGGGGTAGTGAGGTTTACGCTCCCCTCTTTCTTCTTGCCAAAGGACTTCTTGAATGATGCGTGGGATTTGTTAAACTTGGGAGGGAATCGAGTATTTTTGACATCGGTTACCTCCTTTACATCAAAGTTGTATCCCTCTAATGCCCTTAATCTCTCCTTTAAGGCAAAAATTCGTTGCTCAGAGACCGTATTGTGGAAGCATTGCTGATATATTAGCTCTGTCAATTGCGCCATTTGTTCCTTTATGGCCTTAAGCTCGGCGATGAGCATATGGTTCTGCTCCTCTAATTGCTCCATCTTCTTGGCTTTTTGAGCGCGAGTGAGAATAGGTAGAAGACCAGCCACTTTCTAAATGATTTAAAGATTTTTATTATTGCTTTTTTAAATGATTGGTGTATCCTAGAATGAATGTGTTTATGTATGAGAGATTTATTATAATGATGTTTATGCAGACTTTTCTTAGTGCATTTATTTTCTCTCTTGGTTTTACCACTTATTGGATGATGTGGTATGAATGATACGACTTTGCCAAGAATCTTGTAAAAAGGTATTTTTATGGCTTTAAATTGTTTTTATATTTTTTTTATGACCCTTTATCTTTTCTGTCGGTCAACGTGGCTACTTAGTTTACAAAGAACCTGAAACCAGGCTAGCTTAACTAAAGACTGTCCGAGATAAAAGTCTTTTATCTTTTCGCTTTTTGTGATTTTTAGGGTTTTTTCATTTTTTTGATTGTTGTATGATTACCCTATGCTAATGCATCAATACAAATGTAGCAAACGTATGTACACACAATTCATACATCCACGAGCAGAGCCACGCTTATTTAATCACGAGGTAGGGTTTTCCTGCAGAAACGTGTTTGGTTTAGGTGGTTCTATACTGTTCTCACCAAGGCCAAAGGTCCCCAAGGTGCCCCCATTATAGGGACCTCTCAATCTCTCAGTCCTCGGGTCATGCACGGAACTCCGTGGCGACACCCTTAGACCAAAAGAAGAGAGTTATCACCTTGAGTTGGTGGTTTTCCGACAACGGTAGTAGTCCCATGTGCCAACTAACCGATCGTATCTGCCACCCACTCCCTATAGGTATTCACTCTTGCCCCCGGGTATAGAGGGACTGTTGTGTGCAAGGGTTTTCGTGTGCAATTTATATTTCAGACAATTTGCAGAAATAATCATACAGCAGTTATTAAAGCCATACAATAAAAATACAGAAAAGGGTAAAGGCGTAATTTCAAATCTTTGCTTAATTTGAATTTATCCGTCACTAAATGGGATCAACTCTCGGACTTCCCTAGTGGAGTCGCCATCTATCGCCGCCATCCGTTCCGACGTCCTGGGGACGTCTCGAACGTTTATGCGAGCGGTCGCGAAGAGATGGGTGAGACTCGCGTTTTTTGTTAAAATTGTGTTCATTGCTTCCGAGGTGTTCAACACTGAACTATCCTCTAATAGAAGCAAGGTTTTCGAAAAGGGGTTCTTTTGGAGTCGCCACCAATGTTTTGACCAGAAACATTGGAAAAGGAAAAAAGGCGTTGATTTTATTAAAAACCAACTTGGCCATTATAACCAGAGTTGGGTAAGGGAGTTAGTTACGTGTGGGGAAGGTGTTAGCACCCCCACAACGCCCCTTTCGGGTTCCCTATGACGGATTTATTCATTAAGTGAAGATTATGAGAAATTACGCATTTACCCTTATTTTATTGATACAGTTATTTAGATATGGTTATCTACATGATTTATCTACATTGCATACAGAAAACAATAAATAAAGCAATAAAGAAGAAGAGAATTGAGAAAAACCTCCGTAGCAAGCTTTATATTATGATTCTTGTACAAAGAGGACGCGTTTCGGCAGTCCTTCACTCTATAATTGTTCTCCTCTCGTCTACCCTAATCGACTCGACTAATTTTCTAGAAGAAATCGAATGCCGGAATACAAATTCCTTAACTGATTGTTACCTAAAAAAGGCAATCAGAGAGATCATTCGAGAGAGGGAGAGAAGAAGACAAGTCTCTGAGTTGTCTGGTGTCTGAGGTGTCTAGAATGAGACAAATGAGGCTCCTATTTATAGCCTTTTTCGCCCTGGAAGTTTGGGATGGCCGTCTGGGTTGGGATGGTCGTCCCAAATGCATTTTTACACATGCTGGGACCCCCTGGAAGGTTGGGATGGCCGTCTGGGTTGGGATGGCCGTCCCAAATGCATTTTTACACATACTGGGACCCCTGCACGTTTGAGACCACCGTCCCAAATTTGGGACAGCCGTCCCAAACTTGTTACGGCCTATTCTTGCGTTTTGGGACCCCAGGAAGCTTTCCTTGCCGTTTTCGGACGTGGATTGCTTGCCGATATATGTCCGTTGAAGCTTTATCTTCGTGTAGGAAGTCTTCTTGGCCTTCATTTGAAATGTCGGGCGAGCTTTATCTCTGTATAGGAAGTCTCCTTTGTCCTTTATCGTGCAGACGAGCGATCTCCGTGTTTGTTGCAGGAGGTTTCCTCGGTTTTGGGAAGCCGGATGAACTCCATCTTTGGGTGAAGTTCCTCTAGCTTTTATTTTGAGAGGCCGGGCAAAATTAGGGGTCTACAATGGCCTTGTGCCCACTAGTGTGATCGGAAACCACCACTCAAGGTGATAACCTTCCTCTTTTGGCACAAAGACTGACTATGGCCTTAGTGCTAAGCATGGTCGCAAAGAGCAGATTCGGACCAGATGGGGGTAGGTACCCATCAGAATCTGTCAAAATGCATATTCGGACCAGGTGGGGGTAGGTACCCATCAGAATCTGTCAAAATGCATATTCGGACCAGGTGGGGATAGGTACCCATCAGAATCTGTCAAAATGCAGATTCAGACCAGGTGGGGGTAGGTACCCATCAGAATCTGTCAAAATGCAGATTCGGACTGGGTGGGGGTAGGTACCCATCAGAATCTGTCAAAATGCAGATTTGGACCAGGTGGGGGTAGGTACCCACCAAAACCTTATAAAATAAGGTTTATACCAGATGAGGGTAGGTACTCATCAAAACTTAGCAAAATGCATCAGGTAGAGTAAAATATTCACCAGAAGCATTACAAAAATGGGTGCAAAAACTCTGCTTCTATTAGAGGATAGTTCAGTGTTGAGCACCTCGGAAGTAAGTACCCACAAGAGTTTAGCAAAATGCGAACTCATACCAGGTGAGGGTAGGTACTCACCAAAACCTTGCAGAACAAGGTTCATACCTAGTGGGGGTAGGTACTCACTAAAGTCTAGTAAAATACAGACATATACCTAGTGAGGGTAAATACTCACCAGAGCCTTATAAAAGAAGGCTCAAACCAGATAGGGGTTGGTACCTATCAAAATATTTATCATCCAAAGGAGCAGCATCCGAAGGATGACCGGGCAAAAGGGTTAACTCCTTCCCCTACCAACTAATTTTTCGGCATATCAAGCCAAAAAGTTAGCTAGGCAGGTGAAGGGGGGGTAGCTGTAGACCCCTAATTTTGCCCGACCTCTCAATAAAAGCTAGGGAAACGTCACACGAAGATAAAGATCGCCCAACTTATCAATAAACACCAAGAAGACCTCCTACAATCACACGGAGTTCATCCAATTCCTCGACAAAGGCCGAAGAGACCTCCTATAAACAAAGATAAAAGTTCATCCGACATCTCAATAAGGGTCAAAAATACTTCCCATATAAAGATAAAGCTTCAGGGGACATCTATCGGCATCAAACAATGTCCAAAAATAGCAAGGAAAGCTTCCCGGGGTCCCAGAACAAAAAAACTGGACAAAACAGGTCGAGACCACCGTCCCAGAGTTGGGACGGCCGTCCCAACTATCCTGGGACAAGTGAGACGCGCGTCCCACATGTGGTACGGCTGTCCCACTTCCCAGGGGGTCCCAGCCTGTGTAAAAAATGCATTTGGGACGGCCGTCCCAACCCAGACGGCCGTCCCAGATGTGCCAGGCAGTGAAAACTATAAATAGGAGGCTCATTTGGCACTTTTTGACACCTCAGACACTCCAGACAACTCAGAGCACTTGTCTACTTCTCTCCCTCTTTCGAATGATCTTTCTGATTGCCTGATATAGGTAACAATCAGTTAAGGAATTAGATTCTGGCATTCGATTCTTCTAGAAAATTTTAGTCGAGTCGAGTTTTGTCGTGAGGAGAGTCGTTGTAGAGCGAGGGACTGCCGAAACGCGTCCTTATTGTAACAGAGTTGCTATATAAAGCTTGCTACGGAGGTTCTTCTCAAATCTCTTCTCTTTTACCGCTTTATTTATTGCTTTATAAAATGTAAATAAAATCATGTCGATAGCCATATTTATTGTACGAATAAAATAGGGTAATAGCGTAATTTCTTGTAATCTCTACTTAAATGAATTAATCCGTCATAGGGAACCCGAAGGAGGCGTTGTGGCGTGCTAACACCTTCCCCACATGTAACTAACTCCCTTACCCAACTCTGGTTATAATGGCCAAGTTTGGTTTTTATTAAAATCAATGCCTTTTTCTCCTTTTCCAATGTTTATGGTCAAAACATTGGTGGCGACTCCAGAAGAACCCTTTTCGAAAACCTTGCTTCTATTAGAGGAGAGTTCAGTGTTGAGCGCCTCGGAAGGAATGAACATATTTTTTACAAAAAACGTGAGTCCAAACCATCTTTTCGCGACCGCTCGCATTAAACGTTTGAGATGTCCATGGACGTCAGAACGGACGGCGGCGACAGTGAGTACTTACCCTCACCCGGTATGAGTTTGCATTTCGCTAGACTCTTGTGGGTACCTACTCCCACTAGGTATAAACCTTGTTTTACAAGGCTTTGGTGAGTACCTACCCTCACCCGGTATGAGTTCGAATTTTCCTAAACTCTTGTGGGTACTTACTTCCGAGGTGCTCAACACTGAACTATCCTCTAATAGAAGTAAGGTCTTTGCAACCCATTTTTGTAATGCTTAGGTGAGTATTTTACTCCACCTAATGCATTCTGCTAAGTTTTGATGAGTACCTACCCTCATCCGGTACAAGCTTTATTTTATAAGGCTCTGGTGGGTACCTACCCCCACCTGGTACGAATTTGCATTTTTGCTAGATTCTGATGAGTACCTACCCTCATCTGGTATAAACCTTATTTTGTAAGGCTCTGGTGGGTACCTACCCCCACCTGGTACGAATCTGCATTTTTGCTAGATTATGATGAGTACCTACCCTCATCCGGTATAAACCTTATTTTATAAGGCTTTGGTGGGTACCTACCCCCACCTGGTACGAATCTGCATTTTTTGCTAGATTCTGATGAGTACCTACCCTCATCCGGTATAAACCTTATTTTATAAGGCTTTGGTGGGTACCTACACCCACCGGTACGAATCTGCATTTTTGCTAGATTCGATGAGTACCTACCCTCATCCGAGTATAAACCTTATTTTATAAGGCTCCGGTGGGTACCTACCCCCACCTCGTACGAATCTGCATTTTTGCTAGATTCGATGAGTACCTACCCTCATCCGGTATAAACCTTATTTTATAAGGTTACGGTGGGTACCTACCCCCACCTAGTACGAATCTGCATTTTTGCTAGATTCGATGAGTACCTACCCTCATCCGGTATAAACCTTATTTTATAAGGCTTTGGTGGGTACCTACCCCCACCTGGTACGAATCTGCATTTTTTGCTAGATTCTTATGAGTACCTACCCTCATCCGGTATAAGCCTTATTTTATAAGGCTTTGGTGGGTACCTACCCCCACCTGGTACGAATCTTCATTTTTTGCTAGATTCTGATGAGTACCTACCCTCATCCGGTATGAACCCTGTTCTGCAAGGCTCTGATGGGTATCTACCCCCACCTGGTCCGAACTCCGTTCTGCAAGGCTCTGATGGGTACCTACCCCCACCTGGTCCGAACCCCGTTCTACAAGGCTCGATGGGTACCTACCCCCACCTGGTCCGAACCCCGTTACTGCAAGGCTCGATGGGTACCTACCCCCACCCGGTCCGAACCCCGTTACGCAAGGCTCGATGGGTACCTACCCCCACCTGGTCCGAACCCCGTTCCGCAAGGCTCGATGGGTACCTACCCCCACCTTGTCCGAACCCCGTTCTGCAAGGCTCTTGTGGGTACCTACCCCCACCTGGTCCTATCCCCGGTTCCGCAAGGCTCGATGGGTACCTACCCCCACCTGGTCCGAACCCCGTTCCGCAAGGCTCGGATGGGTACCTACCCCTACCCGGTCAGAACCTCGTTACGCAAGGCTCGATGGGTACCTACCCCTACCTTGTCCGAACCCCGTTCTGCAAGGCTCTTGTGGGTACCTACCCCCACCTGGTCCTATCCCCGTTACGCAACGCTCCGATGGGTACCTACCCCCACCCAGTCCGAACCCGGTTCCGCAAGGCTCCGATGGGTACCTACCCCCACCTTGTCCGAACCCCGTTCCGCAAGGCTCTTGTGGGTACCTACCCCCACCTAGTCCTATCCCCGTTCTGCAAGGCTCTTGTGGGTACCTACCCCCACCCGGTCCTATCCCCGTTCCGCAAGGCTCGATGGGTACCTACCCCCACCCGGTCCGAACCCCGTTCCGCAAGGCTCGGATGGGTACCTACCCCCACCTGGTCCGAACCCCGTTCTGCAAGGCTCTGATGGGTACCTACCCCCACCTGGTCTGAACCCCGTTCTGCAAGGCTCTGATGGGTACCTACCCCCACCTGGTCCGAACCTCGTTCTGCAAGGCTCTGAATAAGCCCCGTTTTGCAAGGCTTTTAGGATGACTTTTTGATAGTCAATCCTGTGGTCTTCTAGTTATGAAGATGTGTTGGCGGCTTATTGTTTGTTATCATGCACCCTGTAGACCCCAAATCTTGCCCGGGCTCCAAATAAAGTCAGAAGATCCCCTATTTTGAAGACGGCTGAAGCCTAACAAGCCACTAGGAGAGACTATTAGGCTCCCGTACCAAGATAGGAAGATTTTTTGGGCCGAAAAATAAGTTTTCTCGCCTCGAAGGGACGAGACCGCCTTCTGGATGACCCAGACCGCCGTTTCGCCTCGCGTAGCAAGCGAGACCGGGGTCTCGTCTAACGAGACCGGGGTCTTGTCTAACGAGACTGGGGTCTCGTCTAACGAGACCGGGGTCTCGTTGCCTACGAAAACGAGACCGCGGTCTCGTTCACCCAAACCGGGGTCTCGTTGACTACGAAAACGAGACCGCGGTCTCGTTCATCCAGACCGGGGTCTCGTTGCCAGTAAAAAACGAGACGGCAGTCTCGTTCACCCAGACCGGGGTCTCGTTGCCAGTAAAGAACAAGACGGCGGTCTCGTTGGACGAGACCGGGGTCTCGTTGCCAGTAAAGAACGAGACGGCGGTCTCGTTGGACGAGACGGCGGTCTCGACCCTGTCGAGCGAGACCGGCGGTCTCGCCATCCGACGGCGCGAAAACCTATAAATAGGGGCTCTCCCCCCTCATTTTCGAGACACCACAGCTGCATAGCTCTCCCTTCTCTCTAGAACTTCTCTCTAGAATCCCTCCGACGCATTTCCGGAGTTTCTGAGTGTTTTAAAGAGTGATTTTCGGCGTTCGAGAGGTTTCCGACGTCTTGTAGAGTGAAGGGCTGCCATAAAGCACCCTATTTTTCCAAGAGAATTAATATAAAAAGCGTGCTTCGGAGGTTCAAATTCTCTCCTTCCACCTTTACCGCTTTTATTTTAAATTATGCGGTAGACATTAGGGCCATGTAGTCATACTTTTAAATTCGCGAATAAAAAGGGCGAAAGTGTATTTTTCTAGTTTATCAATAAAATAAGCCGGCCTATCATAGGGAACCCGAAAGGGGCGTCGTAAAGGGACTAATACTCCCTTTGCACGTAACCAACTCCCTTACCCAACTCCGGTTCTAATGACCAAAGTTGGTTTTCGAAAACCAACGCCTTTTTAAAACCCCTTTTCCGATGTTTATGGTAAAAATATCGGTGGCGACTCCATAGAACCCAAAATAAATAAGTCCTTGGGTTAGCCCGGTTGTCGGACAACTCAAGGACACTTTTCGAAAACCTCGTCTCTAGGTTAGCCCGGTTATCGGACAACCTAAGGACGTTGTAACCACCAATAAAAACGCGAAAACAAGAGGGTCGATAAAACCATCGCGTCGCTCTGACCGCCTCGTTTTTGACGGCGGCGACAGATGGCGACTCCACTGGGGAAGCCTAGAGAGTTAATCCCATTTAGTGATGGGCCGGCTTAAACAATAAATAAACCAAGAAAATAACACTTTTGCCCTTAATTTGTATTTATAACATGTTTTATTGTTTGGCTTTCAATAAACTGTTGTTTGTTTATACTTACGCAATTGATTGAGATATAAACTGCACACAATCCCTTGCACACTACAGTTCCTCCTATACCGGGGGCAAGTGAGATAACCATAGGGAGTGGGTGGCGAGTACGGTTCAGCTGCGGTTAGGGCCGTGTGCCCACCGGTGTGATCGGAAACCACCACTCAAGGTGATAACCTTCCTCTTTTGGCAACAAGACCGACTCGACCTTAGTGTTGAGCATGGTCGGACGGCTGGAGAGTGGGGACCCTATAATGGGGGCACCTTGGGGGCCTTAGCCTGGTGAGAACAGTTAGAACCTACCCTAAACCAATGCACTTTTCTGCAGGAAAACCCTACCTCGTGATAAAAACGAAATCTCGCCGGTTCGGGGATGGTCGAATTGTGTGTGCATATGTTTGTCGCATTTGTATGTTGCATAGCATAAACAAACAACAAAACAAAAAAACCAAAAAATATTTTTCAAATAAACACCCTTATCTCGGACAGTCTGCCTTTTAGCTAGCCTAGTTTCAGGTTCTTTGTAAGCTAAGTAGCCACGCAGTTCCGACAGAAGAGATAAGGGACGATAAATATTCTTTCATAAAGCCATATTTTATCTCGGACAGTCTGCCTTTTAGCTAGCCTGGTTTCAGGTTCTTTGTAAGCTAAGTAGCCACGCAGTTCCGACAGAAGAGATAAAAGGCTATAAAAATAAAAAGTGATAAAAATCAAAATAAAAATACCAAATAATCAATAAACTTCTGACAAAGTCAAATCATTCATACCACATCATATCATGTGTAAAGAAAAACCATGAGAGAAAATAAAAATGAGAGCACATTCAGCATCATTTAAATAAAAACTCTCATGCATAAGCATATCCCATGTTAGTTTAAGCACTCAACATGCATTAATAAAACTTTTTCGGACATTCTAGAAAGTGGCTGGTCCTTTTCCTACCCGTACTCGCGCGCAAAAGGCTAAGGCAATGGAAAATCTAGAGGAGCAAAACCGGAAGCTCACTGCAGAAGTTAACACCCTCCGAGAGCAGTTGGCCCAACTAATGGAAGTCGTACGCCAAGGCCAGAGCAAGGGAGGCGAGGGCCAGGCTGAGCATATCCCTCCTCATGAGGAAGAGGAGGAGGAGTACTATTTCGGCGATAAGGACGCTAAAACTGCACGCGTCCTTACCCCAGAGGTGTCTAAACAACAACTCTCCGCCCTGGAGGAGAGGCTGAAGGCGGTCGAAGGGCATAACTTCGACGTCAAGGAGGTGGCTGATATGTGCCTTGTGAAGGACATCCGCTTCCCTCCAAAATTCAAGATCCCGGACTTCCCCAAGTACGCCGGGCTTACCTGCCCTAAGAACCATCTAACGATGTATTGCCGTAAGATGGCCGCCCATGCCGACAACGAGAAACTCCCGATCCATTGCTTTCGGGAGAGTTTGGCGGACACGGCTCTCAAGCTGGTATATGCGGTTAGAGAGGGCGGAGTCCAAAGCTGGAAGCAGCGCGAGATGCTTTCCTCCGTCGTTACCGTTATAACATCGATCGACACCGACGAGATCCGATCTTAGAAGTTTGAGCAAACGGGACGACGAGGCCTTCAAAGCATACGCCCGAGAGATGGAGGGAATTGGCTGCCCAAATAGAGCCTCCCTTGACGGACAAGGAGACGGTGGCTATGTTCATCGACTCAGCGGCTCGGAGCGTACTACGACAAGGCAATAGCCGGTACCTCCAACCTCTTCTCGGACATAGTCACCGTAGGCGAGAGGGTGGAGCAAGGATTAAGGAGCGGGAAGATCGCACGGTCTTCCCAAGCTGGTGTCTCCTTCGGGAAGCCCGCCGGCAAGAAGAAGGACGAGTCCGTACACGCAATCAACTTTGCCACTCCTTCTTCTACCCCACAAACGCCCAAGCAGCCCCGCAAGAAAGAGAGGAAGTTCACTCCTATCACCACTTCCTACGGGCTGCTGCTGCCTCAGCTGTTGGAGGCTAAGCTCCTGACCTGCGCTCCTCCCAAGAAGCAATTGGAGCCTCCCTACCCCGAATGGTATAAGCCGAACGAAAAATGTGCTTACCATTCAGGTGCACCCGGTCATTCTACAGAGAACTGCTTGACCCTTAAGTACCGGGTTCAAGAATTAATCGACGCCGGGTGGATTACTTTTGACACCTCTGCTTCTAGCACCGATGACAAACCGCTGTCAAAGCCAGAGTAGCGAAGAGGAAGGATTGGGAGGACCGGCCCTAGGGTTTCCTTTTAAAAGCTTTCTATATATTTCCTGCGGTCCCCGCCCGTGGCCGCAGGAATTTTGATTAAAAGGGCTTGTAAATACATTATCATTTTCCTTAATGTACGAGGCATTTTTCGACAACATTCATTCCATTCATTCTTTTCTCTCTTACATTTATTATTCCTTCAGAAATAAATTGAATAATAAAATCTATGACTAAAACAGAACCTAAAACGCATCATGTCTATGATTGATGAATCCTCATGGACTCCGAAAACGGAAGATGAATGGACTGAGTCCGACAGTGAGCAGGAGACCATTTCTCCGGATATGCAAAGGATGCTTGGAAAAAGAAACACGTATCATACAACCGCATCGGGAGGAAATAGAAGCTGTCAATTTGGGAAAAGAGGAGGAAGATAAAAAGGTGAACATCGGCACCGAATGGAAAATAGTACGAAGAAGGGATTAATACTTGCTCCTAAAAGAATATATGGATGTATTCGCCTGGTCATACCACGACATGCGGGAGCTGGACACGAGCATAGTGGAACACGGATTGCCACTAAAAGAGGGGTTTCGACCTGTAAAACAAAAGCTCAGGAGAATTAAACCCGACTGGTCCTTAATGATAAAGGAAGAGATGCAAAGGCAGTTGGATGCCAATTTCCTGGTAGTTTCCAAGTACCCAGAATGGTTGGCCAACATAGTACCCATCATCAAAAAGACCCGGAAGGTCAGGGTCTGCGTGGATTATAGGGACCTCAATCGAGCAAGTCCAAAGGACGACTTTCCCCTACCACATATAGACACGCTGGTGGACCATACCGCTACCAACACGTTGTATTCCTTCATGGATGGGTACGCAGGGTACAACCAGATCAAATTGGCCGTGGAGGATAGAGAAAAAACCTCCTTCATTACACCGTGGGGTACCTTTTGTTATCGCGTAATGCCTTTCGGACTCAAGAATGCGGGGGCAACCTATCAGAGGGCTATGGTTACATTATTCCATGACATGATCCACAAGGAAATAGAAGTATATGTGGACGACATGATAGCCAAGTCCAGAAATGAAATGGACCACATCCAATATCTCCGAAAACTCTTTGATCGACTCCGGAAGTATCAACTTAAGCTAAACCCGGCAAAATGTACTTTCGGAGTGCGGTCAGGAAAACTTCTAGGGTTCATTGTCAGTGAAAGAGGAATCGAGGTGGATCCCGACAAAACAAAGGCAATTTTGGAAATGCCCCCACCAAGCACGGAAAAGGAGGTCGGAGGTTTTCGGGTCGGATAAACTACATTGCCCGTTTCATTGCACGGTTAACGAGATAAATGTATCCCCAACTTTAAGCCGTTGCGCAAAAACCGACCAACGGTGTGGAACGAAGAATGCCAATAGGCGTTTGATAAAATCAAAGCTTGTTTAACCAATCCACCAGTATTGGTACCACCTGTTGAAAGGAGACCTCGATCCTATATTTGTCGGTCCTCGAAGAGTCAATGGGATGCGTGCTCGGCCAACATGATGAAACCGGAAAGAAGGAACGAGCCATTTATTATCTCGATAAAAAATTCTCGAGACTATGAAACCCGTTATACACCATTCGAGAAAACATGTTGCGCATTGGTGTGGGTCACTCGAGCGTCTCGAGACAATACATGGCTCGACATACAATATGGTTGGTCTCTAAAATGGACCCAATTAAATACCTCTTCGAGAAGCCCATTACGACTGGAAGAATAGCTAGGTGGCAAGTTCTCCTCTCGGAATTTGATATTGTCCACGTCACCCAAAAAGCTATTAAAGGAAGTCCCCTAGCGGATTATCTAGCTCATGGATCCACGAGATGAATACCAATCTCTACGAGGATGACTTCCCGGATGAGCACATTATGCACATCAACCACGAAGAGACCAAAGAAGAGATGTGGACCATGTTCTTCGATGGGGCTTCCAACATGCTTGGACACGGGATAGGCGCTATCTTGATATCCCCGAAAAGAAACACATTCCCGTAACGACCGGGCTTAATTTTGATTGCACCAATAACATGGCCGAATACGAAGCATGTGCATTGGGAATCCGAGCGACTTTAGATCATGGGGTCACTAAGCTCAAAATATTCGGCGATTCATCCCTCATTATCTATCAACTTAAGGGTGAATGGGAAACCCGAAACGCCAAATTGATCCCATATCTAGAGTACGTCCACGAGCTGGTCGCAAGAATGGAAAGTGTCACCTTCCGAGTACATCCCTAGGGAGGATAATCAGATTGTCGACGCCCTCGCCACACTATCATCCATGTTTGCCCTGGACCGGGAACATGAGATGCCAATCATTCAAGTCAAAGCTGCACGATAAGCAAGCTTTACGTATGGCGAGTAAATGACGAGCGCGATCAAAACCCCTGGTACCATGACATCAAGCGGTACCTCATGAAGGGGGAATACCCTGAGGGAATCAGTGACAATGATAAGCGAACCATTCGCAAAAGGGTCATAGGGTTCACATTGATTGAGGGAACCCTCTACAACAAAAGTCTCGATTTTACCCTCCTAAGGTGTGTGGACCGAGAAGAAGCCCAAACAACGATAAAAGAAATCCACAAAGGGACTTTTGGAACCCACGCACCGGGCATGTCATGGTAAAGAAAATCCTCGGGGCAGGGTACTATTGGTCCACGATGGAAGGCTGATTGTCACCAATATGCCAAGAAATGTCATAAGTGCCAAGTTTACGCCGATAACATTCATGTGCCGCCCGCACCTCTCGGTAACCTGGCTACACCATGGCCATTTTCTATGTGGGGCATGGATGTCATCGGACCCATCGAACCCAAAGCGTCTAACGGCCATCGCTTCATATTGGTAGCAATCGACTACTTCACCAAGTGGGTTGAAGCGGCATCATATGCGCACGTAACCCGGAAAGTGGTGACCACCTTCATCAAGAAAAACATTATATGTCGGTACGGCATTCCTCATAAGCTCATTCTCGATAATGGGACCAACCTCAACAATAAAATGATGGAGGAGTTATGCCAAGACTTCAAAATCCAACACCACAATTCCTCTCCGTGCTGACCAAAGATGAACGGTGCGGTAGAGGCGGCCAACAAAAATATCAAGAAAATTATCCGAGAAAATGGTGGTCACCTACAAGGACTGGCATGAGATGCTTCCCTTTGCCCTACACGGCTACGAGAACATCGGTACGGACCTCCACGGGGCTACTCCCTTTTCCCTCGTTTATGGAATGGAGGTCGTACTACCGGTAGAGGTTGAAATACCCTCCCTACGAGTCGTCATGGAAGCCAAATTGACGGAAGTCTGAATGGGTCCGGAACCAGGTATGATCGGTTGAACCTAATAGAAGAAAAACGACTGGACGCTATATGTCGGGGCAAGCTTATCAACGGAAAATCAAAAAGGCCTACGACAAGAAGGTCAATCCCGCACTTTCCACGAAGGAGATCTAGTAGTAAAGAAACTGCTCCCGACCCGGAAAGACAAAATCGGGAAATGGGCAGCCAACTACGAAGGACCCTTTGTGGTCAAGCGAGCCTTCTCAGGAGGAGCCCTTATCCTCACCAACATGGATGGAGAAGAGCTCCGATATCCCATCAACTCAGATGCGGTAAAAAAATACTACGCCTAAAGACATTGCTCATGACCCGTCAGGATGAAAACTCGCAAAGAGCGTCCTGGGCAAAAGATAGGGTCGATATTCCTTGCTAGGATACGTCTTAGGCAAAAATTAGAGGTTCAAAAAAAAAAAAAAAAAAAAAAAAAAACAGAGCAATGACTACCTTAGCCGAAAGACGCAACGGCGACGAAGGGAATATCTCCACAACAACGAAACAAACTTCTCATAGTCTTCACTCCAGTATCAGGCATCTCAACTGAAGGGACCGGGAGAAATGGGGAAACAAAGATCACAGACATGATTGTGGTACCCTCATACAAGTTTAGCCAACCCTGGCCAGCCATGCTTACAAATTCTTTTGTAAAACCCCCATGTAAAAACAAACCATCTGGTTACATCAATAAAATTGTCTTTTTCTCTTTACCTACTTGCATAAATGCCTCTATATTAACGAAATATGAGCATGCATAAAACAAGCAATTCGAGAAAGCATGAAAGCAAAAGACGTACATCACCAACTAGGGCCACCCCAAGAAAAATACAGAATAGCCTGCTAGATCGAAAACCCGCAAAGGGCGGTCTAGGCGAAAGATAAGGCTTTCGTAAAAAGAAAGAATTAAAAGCCCGCTAGATCGAAAACCCGCAAAGGGCGGTCTAGGCAAAAGATAGGGTTAAAACAAAAAGTAAAAACAAAAATCACGAGAGAACAAAAAGAGGGAAGGCACCGGTCACTTTCTAAATGTCCTCAAATAAAATTGCATTTAGAGCATCCACACACAAATAGTCGCACAATAAATGACTTTGTCAAAAGTAAAACAAACAAAATACTACAGGAAAGTAGAAAGCATTCAGTCTTATGCTTGCATTCATGAAAAACAACCAAAGGTATCCCAGTATGATTTCGCCGACCCTTTGCCTCTCTCGTAAAAGCCGGCATAACAAAAGAGAAGCTTAAAAAGGAAAAAGGCACACACTCAAGGAAAAAGCCAAAACCCTAAAACCGCGAGAAAAAGGCAGGATTAAGCCATCGCACCAACCAATAAAGTTTCGACCACCGAGCAAAAGCCAAACAAAACCAAGATCCATCCAACCAACCAGGCAGGATCGGATAATCACTACCAAAAGAACAAAAACAAAGGACCCCCGGCAATCAGCAAAGACCGATTGATCACCAACAAAATCCCCGGCGTGGCCCGGATGACTATTCAAAAAATCCGAAAAGCAGTCAAATCAATACAAGCAGCACTCTCCAGGGAGCTGCGCCTGATCTGCGCTCGAGCCGGATCAGTAAGTCGCATTACCACCCTGATGGGGGGTTCATACCCATCCGGTCCCGCACAACGGACTGTACCGCCCTGATGGGGGGCTCGTACCCATCCAGTACCGCACAACGGACTGCAACTACCAGCCTGATGGGGGGTTTATACTCATCAACCGAAGGATCGGCTACGTCAGGAGTAGTATCCGGAGGTTCCACCACGTGTCCATCGAAGGGATCGGCTACGTCAGAAGTAGTATCCTGGAAGTGCACGAGCACAGAAATCATTCCCCAAGAGAGTCGGCGCATGAGCCACCCGAGCAGTAAGCCGCCACTACCACCAGTCCTACGCAGTGGACTGTACCAGCCAGATAGGGGGTTCATACCTATCAACCAGCACACGAGAAGCGCCTAACCGGCGCATGGGCCACATGAACTGTAAGCCGCCATTACCAGCCTGATGGGGGGTTCATACCCATCCGGTCCCACACAACGGACCGTACCAGCCTGATGGGGGGTTTATACCCATCAACCGAAGGATCGGCTACGTCGGAAGTAGTATCCGGAAGTTCTACCACATGTTCATCAAAGGGATCGGCTACGTCAGAAATAGTATCTCGGAGGTACATGACCACAACATCTCCTCAGAGGATCATCCGCCACAAGACGGCAGTCCGAAGGGTAACCGGGCAAGAGGGTCAACTCCTTTACCTTCCTGTCAATCTGTCTGGCACAACAGGCCAACAGTCGACTAGTCAGGTAAAGGGGGGGCAGCTGTAGACCCCAAATCTTGCCCGGGCTCCAAATAAAGTCAGAAGATCCCCTATTTTGAAGACGGCTGAAGCCTAACAAGCCACTAGGAGAGACTATTAGGCTCCCGTACCAAGATAGGAAGATTTTTTGGGCCGAAAAATAAGTTTTCTCGCCTCGAAGGGACGAGACCGCCTTCTGGATGACCCAGACCGCCGTTTCGCCTCGCGTAGCAAGCGAGACCGGGGTCTCGTCTAACGAGACCGGGGTCTCGTCTAACGAGACCGGGGTCTCGTTGCCTACGAAAACGAGACCGCGGTCTCGTTCACCCAAACCGGGGTCTCGTTGACTACGAAAACGAGACGGCGGTCTCGTTCATCCAGACCGGGGTCTCGTTGCCAGTAAAAAACGAGACAGCGGTCTCGTTCACCCAGACCGGGGTCTCGTTGCCAGTAAAGAACGAGACGGCGGTCTCGTTGCCAGTAAAGAACGAGACGGCGGTCTCGTTGCCAGTAAAGAACGAGACGGCGGTCTCGTTGGACGAGACGGCGGTCTCGACCCTGTTAGACGAGACCGGCGGTCTCGCCATCTGACAGCGCGAAAACCTATAAATAGGGGCTCTCCCCCCCTCATTTTCAGACACCACAGCTGCATAGCTCTCCCTTCTCTCTAGAACTTCTCTCTAGAATCCCTCCGACGCATTTCCGGAGTTTCTGAGTGTTTTAAAGAGTGATTTTTGGCGTTCGAGAGGTTTCCGACGTCTTGTAGAGTGAAGGGCTGCCATAAAGCACCCTATTTTTCCAAGAGAATTAATATAAAAAGCGTGCTTCGGAGGTTCAAATTCTCTCCTTCCACCTTTACCGCTTTTATTTTAAATTATGCAGTAGACATTAGGGCCATGTAGTCATACTTTTAAATTCCGCAGAATAAAAAGGGCGAAAGTGTATTTTTCTAGTTTATCAATAAAATAACCCGGCCTATCATAGGGAACCCTAAAGGGGCGTCGTAAAGGGACTAATACTCCCTTTGCACGTAACCAACTCCCTTACCCAACTCTGGTTCTAATGACCAAAGTTGGTTTTCGAAAACCAACGCCTTTTTAAAACCCCTTTTCCGATGTTTATGGTAAAAATATCGGTGGCGACTCCATAGAACCCAAAATAAATAAGTCCTTGGGTTAGCCCGGTTGTCGGACAACTCAAGGACACTTTTCGAAAACCTCGTCTCTAGGTTAGCCCGGTTATCGGACAACCTAAGGACGTTGTAACCACCAATAAAAACGCGAAAACAAGAGGGTCGATAAAACCATCGCATCGCTCCGACCGCCTCGTTTTTGACGGCGGCGACACACCCATTCCGTGGGGAATATTTGATTTGACTTTTTTTGTTAGTCGTCCGGTTTTACCGGGGATTCTTTGTTTTTGGCTTTTCCGTTTAGCCATCCGGCTTTGCCAGGGATTTTTTTTTTTGGCTTTTCTTGTTTAGCCATCCGGCTTTGCCGGGGATTTTTATTGGTTGCCTCTTATTTAGGCAGGAATCCAATGGGGATTTTTGGTTTGATTGCACCTCTTGATTAGGCAGATGCTTCAATAGTGGTGAAGGCTTTGTTGTTTTTTCGCCTCTGAATAGGCTGATATTCTACTTGAGGATATTTGTTCTTGATAATACCTCTGAGTAGGCAGATGCTTTTTTGAAAGCTTTGTGCTTGTATTGCCTCTTGCATAGGTTGATTTCCCATATCTTGGGGATATCAGCTCTTTGCTTGCCTCTGAGTAGGCATAGGCATTCTTGGGAGTGAAGGTTTTGCCTTTCACTAGGGATATTCATATTGGGTGTTATAATCGATTAACTCCCTAAGGATATGAATTTGTATTTTGCCTTTTGCTGGTAGGCTCGCTGGGGATTTTTCCTTTTTGGTGATCCACTAGGGATTTGGTTATTTTATGGGGATCTATTTTGAATTGTCCCCTAGGGAGGAATGGAGTTTTTGACTCCTTATTGGACGGTGTTGTTTGAGCTGGCTTTTCCTATGCTCTTATTCCTGCTGGGGAATGGGTTTTTATCTTTTCCTCGCGATTTGAATTTCTTTTTTTCGCGATTTGGTTTTTACATATGTGCGCCTTTTTATGCACATTGGCTTTTTTTCTTTAGATGAAAAGATATCTTTTTCTCTTTTCTTTTTAGCGATCCTTGGGGAGTTTTTCTTGGGGATCCAAATTTGATGATGGAGTCTCGGCTCCTGGTCTTGTGAGGCTCTTTTATTGAGTGGAATGAAGAAATTTTCTTCATTTCTCTATTTTGGGATTCACCGAGGAGTCTGTCGGTTTCTTGGGGATCCAAATTTGATGATGGAGTCCTGTCTCCTAGCTTTGTGAAGCTCTTATTTAAGCTGGAAGATGGAAATTTTTGTTTTCCTCTTTTTGTAGATTTTCTGGATATACTCTACTTGGAGATTTTTATTCGGCCTTTTTCGTTGTGGCCTCTTTTTGGGGAATGAAAGTTTTTCTTTTCTTTTTTTTTGTTGCCCCCTAGTGATATGGAGGATTTGACTCCGTATTTTCTTTGATGAACTCTTGTGTAGTATTTATTCTCCTTATTCTCCTTTGGGGAAGTGGCGGAGATTCAGGATGAGTTTGCTTGATGACTCATGTGGCGATGAAGCTGAGTCGTGAGGTAATCTTTTTGTCTTGCCTCTGGCGTAAGCAAGGATCCTCTTGGGGATGATCAAGCCTTTCCGTTGGCTTTTCTACGTTGATGGCTTCCTTCTTTTTAGATGGAAGGATGTTGATTGAGGCTTCAAATGACTGTGGTTAACCACTCATGTGATGATGATGCTGAGTCGTGGAGTAATTTTTGTTTTGCCTCGAGAGTAGGCAAGGATCCGCTTGGGGATCATCAAGCCTTTCCGTTAGCCTTTTTTCTTTGGTGCACCTTCTTTTATTGGGATAGAAGGTTAAAGCTAGTTTGCTTGAAGCTCTTTATTCTGCTGAAATGGTTTTGATTTCGCCTTTTTCTCTCGCGATTTTTTATCTTTATCGCGAGTTATTTAAAATCTGGCTTTTTATCACGTGTGCCTTTTATTTTATAATTTTTGTACACGTGGGCTTTTTGGAATGTAAACAGAAATAACAATGTTTATTCATTACTTCTTTTTTTTTTTTTTTGTGATACATTCAAAACATTTTCAAATTACTAGAAAATATTTAAAAGGAAACTATCTCCTAATCATCTGCCTCTGGACTGGAATGGGCAGATGGTGCTAGCGAAGGGATGCGGCGGAGCAAGCGACGCTGGAACCTTGCTTGGGTCTGGACCAGATTCTCTATCTGTCGGTCCGTCCTATCTTGCCTCATAGTCAGCTGACTGAACTACTGCCGTATGAACTGGAACTCTCCTTCCATATAGGCGTGCTCGTCGTCTATCCGTCGGTACAAGCCGGCGAAGTCTGGATCATATGACTGCAGCTGCGATTCTGTAGTCGAAGGGATGTCCTGAGGCATGTCGAAATCGCGCTTATCCAGCGAAATCGAGATAATGGGGTTTAAGATAATCCCTGATCCCTGTCGACTGAGGATGTTCATATGAACCAGCATTCCTCCGCTAATCGGCTCTCATCGGAGGCTAGCTGGGAGGTCTTCTCCGTCAGTGCAACCCCAATATTCAGCTAAAGGAGTGAGAAAGGGAGCTATTATGATGGCTCCTGCTGAGCCGCGGGTTCCGTAATCTTTTACGGCTTTCAGAAAGGCATATCCTGGGT
Organism: Sphenostylis stenocarpa; assembly: GCA_963425845.1. Classification (NCBI taxonomy): domain Eukaryota; kingdom Viridiplantae; phylum Streptophyta; class Magnoliopsida; order Fabales; family Fabaceae; genus Sphenostylis; species Sphenostylis stenocarpa. The sequence continues at coordinate 24,404,423 of OY731402.1, read as the reverse complement.
TGCATCGCAGCCCTTGATGCATACAGTAAATAATGAAGAGGTCAGCCAGCGTTACCTTCCCTTGGCTCTCCTTTCGGCTGTGTAAAGTCCCAGCTAGCAATTTATGGCATATGCGGAGCGGAGGAGAGAAAGCTGCGCCCTTCAGGTTTGACGGCAGAGTGTGAGCTCCAGTGATCTCTCTCCACATGCTAGTGGTGGTGAGAGCAGCAGGTTTTTCCAAATATGCGGACCGATATTCTGGTGTTCTTGTATCTGCTCGTTGGCAGAAATCCATTATGACATTAAAGTCATCCAGAACAGTGGTCTGGTAGGCTCCATCCATCTAGCAGGAGATGGCCTGAGTCGGTGGCACTCCGGGAATTGCAGATGGCATTTCCACCATGTTGACTGAGGCAAGAAATTCCAGTGTGGCAGTGCGGTGGATCCGAGTAGGTGGCTCTCGGAGCAGAAAGTCCCATCCTATGTTGTGGATGAACCTTCTGACGTCTTGTTCCCAGCCAAATGTAGCTAGGATTTCAAAATCCAACCGCAGTGTAGGATACTAGGAATATTGCTGGATATTTGCCAGTCGCTGTTGATGTGATTCTGCTAGTAGAGCGTTAGTAGTAGGAGTTCCTCTAGCAGGGTTTCTAGTGCATTTTCTCCTAGATGAGGCTTCTCCATGCTCCATTGTATGTAGTATTCACTTAAGAATGCTAGAAGTGTGTAAAAAGGGAAGAGAAGCAAGGTAGAATGCTTGGAATGGGGTACCAAAGGCCAAATCCGCGCACAACACATATAGGGGATGCCAGGAAGTTTGGGACGGCCGTCTGGGTTGGGACGGCCGTCCCAACTGAATTTTTCCTTCATGGGCCATCAGTTGACAAGTGAGACGGCCGTCCCACCTGGGACGCGCGTCTCAACTGAAAATGGGGATTTGGGACGGCCGTCTCGACTTTGGGACGGCCGTCTCGAGCTTCCTGAGTGGATTTTTTTATTTTTTTTGTTGAAAAAGGGATAGGACTCCATTCATTGATGCTTTAATTCATATAATGTTTCATGATATGCATCCTATGATCTATTTCAGTTAATATTTCGAAAGTTTTAACTGATGTGCTTTGACTTCGGGCGCATTCTTGGTGTTGTACCTTTCTGTCATCATGTTTCTTCTGATTAACAATCTTGGTTGTACCTAATTTGCCGTCTTAGACTTTTTCTTGCTATAGCCGAAGAGCCATCTGTTGTTTATAGGGTAACTGCCATATCAATGCCCCCCTTCCTTTCCTTAGGGATTTCGACCTTCCTATTGATCACTATATTTCCACATTCCCCTTATTACTTGAATGCTTTATAGTGAAATGGTCAAGAGAAGAGAAAGAAAAGGATTTACAACAAGGGTTTGTGTTTTAGAGGGATATTTTTCGTAATAGAGGTTTCTGTAAGAATGGCTAGCCAGGGTTGGTTTGTGTTTAGGCTAGTTTAGGTAAACGTTTTGTTCTTATGATGTGGCGTCTTCATTTTACTGATTTGTGGTGCCTTTTTGTGATTGATTAGCTTTCCTAGTCCGCCCTTTCGGGTTTTCAGCCTAGGATGTTATGCTTATGTCCTAACTTTTGTCTAGGTTTCCTTTTTTATTTATTTTTTTAGGAATACCTAGCGGACTTTTTGTAACCCTAACTTTTGCCCAGGCTACCCTTTATTATTGTTCGGGTCTCCTGCCGGGTTTACCCTAACTTTTGCGCAGCCCCCTTTTGTGGGTTTCCTGCCGGGTATTTTGCCCTTTTATTTTCTTGTCTTGGCCTTTGGCCTTGACGGGCTCTCCTTTTTTGTATATATGTATATTTTTTGCATAACATTGTCGAAACTTGATTTTATCGAGATAAATTTTATCCGTGTTTCTAGTTAATCAATCATATTTGACTTGCTTTATGACGCTTTGATTGTTCTGACGCATTTTGGAACAAAACGTCTATCTAAACCTTGTTTATTAAAAATGGGGTATAGACATATTTAGCAAGAAAAGAAGCAGATAGTAAGAATAGCATTCTTTTGTAATTTTGGGGAAATGTGTGCCCTAGAAATGCTCGAGGTCCGGGCATACCCCGAGGAGTGATCTCTAATAGTCACTAGGTTTACATCCCTTAGAATTGGAAGAAGGACACCTAATGACTAACGCTACCCTTTGCACTAATATCCCTCCTTTTCGGAATATCGTCTTTGAGGGATAAGACTTCCCTGTTTTCCGTATGGTTTGATCTTTTGTGGGGTCGTACCCTAAACCATATTTTAAAGGATTATCTTTGAAATCCGGTGGCTCTTTTATTCCTTAAGTATTCTTTCCGAGCCCCTATCCTGGGCGATATCCATATCTTTTCATCATATGGGCCACCTTTATATTACAGGGAAGTTTTTCTATGTTGGCAATTTCGAGCGCTTGAAAAGATGTTTCAAGAGCTTCTTTAGCCGCATCCACATATGGTTGGACAGACGGTTTGCTAATTAGAAAGTCTTCTTCAGCTTGAACTATGACGAGTTTATCATTTGTCACAAACTTGACTGTAGACCCCAAGTCTTGCCCGGCCTCAGAATAAAGCTAGAAAGCTTCCTATTTGAAGACGGCCGAAGCCTAACAAGCCACTAGGAGAGACCATTAGGCCCCCGTACTAAGATAGGAGGGTTTTTTGGCCCGAAAAATAAGGTTTCTCGCCCTAAAGGGACGAGACCGCCGTCTGGGAAGACCAGACCGCCGTCTCGCCTCACGCCAGGGACGAGACCGCCATTTCGCTTGTCCAGACGGCGGTCTCACCACTGCAAAGGTCGAGACGGCGGTCTGGGTTTTCCAGACGGCGGTCTCGACCCCCTGCATGGTCGAGACGGCGGTCTGGATTGTCCAGACGGCGATCTCGACCTTGTCAGACGAGACTGGCGGTCTCGCCACTGTCAGGCGCGAAAATCTATAAATAGGGGCTCCCTCCCCTCATTTCCACACACCAAGCACAGTATCTCTCCCTTCTCTCCAGATTTCCTCTCTCTAGAACCCCTCCGAAGCATTTCCGGAGTTTCTGAGTGTCTCTAGGCATAAATTGAGCGTTCTAAACCTTCTTTAGAATCCCTCCGAGGCATTTCCGGAGTTTCTGAGAGTTTGTAGAGTGAAGGGTTGCCAAAAAGCACCCATTCTTTAAAGAGAAATACAAAAAGCTTGCTTTGGAGGTACACCCTCTCTCTTTTTAATTTTACTGCTTTCATTTAGAATTATGAAATAGACGCTAGGGCCATGTAGTCATAATCTTTAAATACCGCACAATAAAAGGGTAAAAGCGCAATTTTCCAGTTTAATTATTTATCCAAAGTAGTCGGCCTGTCATAGGGAACCCGGAAGGGGCGTCGTAAAGGAACTAACACTTCCTCTACACGTAACGAACTCCCTTACCCAACTCTGGTTCTAATGACCAAAGTTGGTTTGCGAAAACCAACGCCTTTTTAAACCCCTTTTTCCGATGTTTCCGATAAAAACATCGGTGGCGACTCCGCGAACCCTTCAAAACCCGTTCTTGGGTTAGCCCGGTTATCGGACAACCCAAGAACACTTTTCGAAAACCTCGTCTCTAGGTTAGCCCGGTTATCGGACAACCTAAGGACGTTGTACCCACCCATAAAAAACGCGAAAATCAAAGAGGGTCAAAAAAACCATCGCGTCGCTCCGACCGCCTCGTTTTGACGGCGACGACAGATGGCGACTCCACTGGGGAAGCCTAGAGAAATGATCCAATTTAGTAATGGGCTGGCTTAAAAATAATTAAACCAAGAAAATAGCACTTTTACCCTGAGTTGTATTATAACATGCTTTATTGTCTGGCTTTCAAATAACTGTTGCTTGTTTATACTTATGCAATTGATTGAAATATAAATTGCACACAAACCCTTGCACACTACAGTTCCCTCTATACCCGGGGGCAAGTGAGATAACCATAGGGTGTGGGTGGCAGGTACGGTTCGCTGTAGTTAGGGCCTTGTGCCCACCAGTGTGATCGGAAACCACCACTCAAGGTGATAACCTTCCTCTTTTGGCAACAAGACCGACTCTGGCCTTAGTGTTGAGCATGGTCGGACGGTTGGAGAGTGGGGACCCTATAATGGGGGCACCTTGGGGGCCTTAGCCTGGTGAGAACAGTTAGAACCTACCCTGACCAATGCACTTTTCTGCAGGAAAACCCTACCTCGTGATAAAAACGAAATCTCGCTTGTTCGGGGATGATCGAATTGTGTGCGCATATGATTGTTGCATTTGTATGTTGCATAGCATGAACAAACAACAGAACAAAATTACAAAATATTTTACAAATAAACACCCTTATCTCGGACAGTCTGCCTTTTAGCTAGCCTGGTTTCAGGTTCTTTGTAAGCTAAGTAGCCACGCAGTTCCGACAAAAGAGATAAGGGACGCTAAATATTCTTTCACATAAAGCCATATTTTATCTCGGACAGTCTGCCTTTTAGCTAGCCTGGTTTCAGGTTCTTTGTAAGCTAAGTAGTCACGCAGTTCCGACAGAAGAGATAAAAGGCTATAAAATAAACAAATAAAAATAAAAAAAACAAATCCATTTCTTTCCAAAGTTCATAAATAAGATCTGGTCCAAAAATTACACTCATAAAACATTCATATAGATAGTTTACTTTTTCAAAAAAAATATATACGCAAATACCATACATCATGTAGAAAAACATGATAAATAGAAAATAAACACTCACATTCATTCAAATAAGCATCATTTTCATCAAACATGCATACTTGTTCTAGAAAATGGAGGGGACAAGTAGACAAGTGGGGAAGGTGGATATTCTCCAAAACCATACTGGGAAGCTGGAACGGCTTAGTGCAGCAATGCCACCAGAGGTCCGCACCGATTTTGAAAAGTCCTATGGACGAATTTTGGACCTCTTAAAGATCAGTGTCGATCAGGTCTTCCTCAGGGTACTGATTCATTTTTGGAACTCCAGTCTGCGGTGCTTTGAATTTTCGCAGTTCGACATGGTGCCCACCTTGGAGGAGTATGAAACTATGTTAAAATGGCCTAAATCAGCCGGGGTCCATATTCGCCACGAGGCGTATACTCCTGCAGCATCAGTCGTTGCCCTTATCCATCTACCGTTCCGACAGAGTACCCTGATAGGAAGAGGGAACACCCAGGGGTGGAAAGTATCGATGTTAGAAGACCACTTGTCCTACCTGGCTGAAAGGACAGAGTGGGTCGCCTTCAACAAAACCCTGGCACTCATAATTTTTGGAACAATCCTGTTCCCCTTCCACCTCGACACAATAGATCAAGCCGTCATGGACGCCTTCTTCGCTTGGGACGTGTACTCGAAGAGTCCCTTGCCTGCTATTCTTGCCGACACCTTGCTCTCGGTGAATTTTTGCCATCAGAAGCAAGGAAGAACACTCCGCTGCTGCTCTTCATTACTATACGTGTGGAGCATCACGCATCTTTACGCCTCCAGTCACATGGGGATATTCCCCGACCCTTTGAGAAGTTTCTCCAAGATCCCCCTCCAACGATGCCTGACTATAGAATGGAGGGATGAGTTAGAACGAAATGACGCCAATAGTATATCTTGGGTCTGCCCTTGGTTCCGACCTGGCCCCGTTCTCATCAGATGTGGGGACTATCCGAACATACCCTTGATAGGACTCAGGGGTTGCATAGCCTACTCACCTAGAGTAGCTATGAGGCAACTCATGAGGACCCAAACTACTATTTCCCGAAGGGAGCTCGGAGGACTGTGCTTCTTTGGAGACCCGTGCATGATCACCAACTCATCAACCATGAGAAAAGCATGGGAGAGGCCAGTCTACATGGGAGACAGAGAGCTAGGAAAAGCTCGGGTAACTGTCACCAGTGACTATGAGGCGTGGAGAAGAAAGAGAGGGATGGCTCAACCATCCACCACACCCGTGCAGATCGCCAACAACGAAGAGCTACAGGCACAAGTCAAATCCTTGACCCAGAGGGTAGAGATCATGGGATCCCAGATACGGGCCCTTGAGGAAAAAGAGCAAGCATCTATCCTCACGATCGACGGTCTACAAAGGCAAGGCAAGAAAAAGGATCATGAAATAGAGCGCCTCAAGGACCAATGTGCTGATGCTAACGAGCAAGCTATCCGAGCATCCAAAACTGCCAGAACCAGTTCGGATAGCCAACTGCAAGAAATAACCGCCAAAACAGCACACCTTGAGGCCGAATCAGCTAAGCAGGCACAAACGATCAAGGAGTTGTCGGAAGGGCTCCTTGACTCGGTTAGACATCCGCCAAGAGCGAGAGGCCAACAGGAGACTCACCAAAAGTCTCTCTGAGCTACGCCTTAAAGAAAAAGAAGGGCTGGCTCAGTACGGTCAAATACTGCAAGAGAAAGACCGAGCCGTTGCAAAGCTCAATGAACTACAAGCTTTGGTCGTTCATCAAGAAGCGAAAATCAAAGAGGCTCAGAAGTACAGTGAAGATATGAGCCAGGCAGTCCACAAGCAAAGCGAAGAGCTCACTCACCATGTCCGGGAAGCCGAGAGAGAACTACATAGGAATCAAGACCCGCCTGTGGGTTTCTTTAGGCTTTTCCGTTTTTTCCAAAAGACGCTTCGTAGTATGGAATAGGAGAATGTACACCTTCCAATGAATTAATGAAATCTTTTTCCTTATTCAACAATTGTCTACTTGCATACATAAGCATGCATTTGCATATCTAATTTCCCCTCCTTCACGATTAATAAATAAGATAATAAGAAGGAAGGATTAACTAACACGTCTTCCAACTCAGAAGAATGGAGAAAAAGCCACTCCTAATAAAGCTCACCCCAACGGTCGAATCATTGCAAAAGGGAAATAAACCTCGACCGTTGGTCCTCAAGAGTAAAGAAGAGGGGGCAAGGATGCTAGTGCGACTTTTTATGCCACGTCCTTTCCCCTACGAGTCAAATAAAGCTGTACCGTGGAGATATGGGGAATCTTCACCGATAAAAGAAGAAATAACAAACATAGCCGGCATTGGGGGCACAACTAGAAGTGGAAGAATCTACTCCCCCAAGGACACACAGGAAAATGTCCTCCAAAATAAAGGAAAAAATAAAAAGACCGAAGAAGAAAAAGAAAATAAAGAATCCAAGGAGGAGACAGAGGAATTACTCCAGTTTATAAGGCAGAGTGAGTATTCCATTATTGACCAGCTCAACCGTACGCCTGCAAAGATCACATTGTTGTCTTTGATAATGAGCTCGGAACCGCACCGAAATGCCCTGTTGAAGGTCTTGAGCGAGGCGCATGCCTCACACAATATCCCAAGAAAAGGTTGAGAGGATCGTCGGTCATATCACGACAAACGATCACCTCACCTTCACAGAGGAAGAACTCCCCTTCGAGGGGCCAAAACATAACAAGCCCTTGCATATCTCAGTTAAATGCAAGGAATACCTCATCGCAAAAGTTCTTGTGGATAACGGGTCGTCCCTAAACGTAATGCCCAAGTGCACACTGGATAAGTTGACTATCCAAGGAACCTGTCTGCGCCCAAGTAGCACCATCGTTCGAGCCTTCGACGAATCAAAATGAGAAGTAGTGGGAGAGACCAGTTTGCCAATCCAGGTTGGACCCACTACCTTCAACGTCGATTTCCATGTAATGGACATTACTCCAGCATACAGCTGTCTACTCGGCAGGCCTTGGATTCATGGCGCTAAGGCAGTACCTTCGACGCTCCACCAGAAAGTCAAGTTCATAGTGGACGATAAACTGGTCACAGTCCAAGCAAAAGATGATATCCTGATCAGTGGACCGTCCACCCAACCTTATGTGGATGTGGTCTGAAGAGGCCCTTGAAACATCTTTTCAAGCGCTCGAAATTGCCGAGTATAGAGCGACTTCCCGTAAATACAAAGGTAGCCCGCATGATGTTGAAGCATGGCTACCATCCTCGGCCAAGGGTCGGGGCGATTCCCAAGGAATGAGGGAACCCCGGAATTCAAAGACAACCCTTGCAAGTATGGCTTAGGATATGACCCTACTAAGGGTCGAGCGTAAAGAAAAAAGGGAAGTCTCCCTCCGCACACTCAAGCAAGTTTTCCGAAGTGGAGGGGTGCCAGCGTCAAGAGCCACTCTAGTCATTAGGAAATCTTTTTCTTTGTTTAAGGGATGTAAACCCCATGATTGTTAGAGATTATCCCCCGGGGCGAGCCCGACCCCCGGGCATTTTAGGGCACATATTCCTGCATTAATTAATAAGAATGATTCTTTCTATCTGCTTCTCTTCCTTCTACTTCTGACTAGACCACATAAATAACCCTGTCTAAGTAAACATAAAAGAGAAGAAGAATAAGAAGCGCTTCCAAATAATCAACTTTCACCATTGCTATCATCATCAAGTTAGCTGATTAGAAGCACATAAAAATAAAGACTTCACCTTAGCCATAAAGAAAGTCACGCTTCGCCAATACTGTGAACAAAAAATAATATAAATCCACAAAAAAGAAAAAAGCCCAGAGAAGCCAAAGGCCAAAAGAAAAGGGCAAATTACCCGGTAGGAAACCCACTAAGGGGGCTACACAAAAGATAGGGTCGACCCGGTAGGATACCCGAACAACAATAAAGGGTAGCCTAGGCAAAAGTTAGGGTTACAAATAAGGTCCGCTAGGATTTCTCCAAAATTTTACAAGAGAGGGAACCTAGACAAAAGTTAGGGCCAATACACAGTATCCTAGTTCGAAAACCCAAAGGGCGATCTAGGGAAATCAGCTAGCCATTTAAAAAGCAATGGAAATAAAACCAAAGAGCGCAAATACAAAAAGAAAGGAAAAATGTTTGCTTAGACAAAGCTTAAACACCCAGGCTTAACCTTAGCCAGCCATTCTTACATATCCTTTTATCAATAAAAATCAACCCTCTAAAACACAAACCATTGATTTTTACCTTCTTTACTTCTTTTCTCTTGACCCTCAAGACAATATTCTAATAATTAATTTGGGAATATGGAGGCGTATAGTCAACAAGAGGATTGAAATCCCTAAAGCAAGGAAAAAGGGACACTACATGACAAAAGTGCTCTACAAAAAAAAAAATAAACGAAAAAAGAAAAAAAGAGAAAGAAAGAAATTACCCTTCGGTCACAAGAAGTCCGGCATGGTACAGCCACAAGTAAACACAACGAATCAGAAGGCTTTCAGCACAACAAGACACGTTGGTTAAATCCTTCTGAAAAACTAATTAAAGTAAGCATTATAGGACATCAAACATGAAAACATTTGCATGCATAAAATGTTTTTGAACTAGGTCCTATTTCTTATTAAAAAAAAAAAAACCCAGAAATTCGAGACCGCCGTCTCGATTCCCCGCAAATCGAGACCGCCGTCTCGGGAAACTAGACCGCCGTCTCGTTTTATGCAAAGTCGAGACCGCCGTCTGGAATCTCCAGACCGCCGTCTCGACCAGCAACCCAAACGAGACCGCTGTCTCGACTCCCCAGACGGCGGTCTCGATCTGAAAATTTACATATATAAGGGGGCGCGCTTGGATGGGTTTCCTCACAACTCTCCTTGCCTCCTAAGCCTCCAGAACTCACATTTCTACTACTCCAAGCCTTCCCTGCTCAAGATGTTCAGCAGAAGTGCCTCCAGGAAGAGAAGGGGCACCGCTGGTGCTAGCAGCTCAGCACCACCGCCACCCCCAGATCCTTCTCAGTTGTCACCACAGCACCAGGCCCGCCTGGACAATATTAGGAACTACCAGTGGCACTCCATGCTGACACTGGACTTCGGCGTTCTGGCCGAATTTGGATGGGAAGAAGACATCAGAGCCCACATCGACAGCATTGGGTGGGGCTTTCTGCTGCGAACACCACCCACACATGTGTACCCCCAAGCGGTACAAGAATTCTTAGCCTCCGTCTCTCTCATCGAGATCCCCTCCATGGCCTCGGGCATGCAGCCCACTAAAATGGTCAACTATTTCATGGGTGGGCAATACCACACCACCACCCTGGAAGAGTTTAATGTGTCTATTGGATTTATCTGGCCCCAGGAAGCGCTAACCCGGGAAAACCGAGAGGCCATCTGCTCTCGGCCTGCCCACCTCACCTCCGCAGATATGTGGCATGATCTCATAGGAGCAACCACACTGCCCACTTTAATGAGAGGCTCCGCACTGCAACCGGCGCTCCGCATTTGCCACAAGCTGCTGGCAGGCACAATCCATGGGAGGAAGGAAAGCCAGGGTAAGATATCCTTCCTTGATCTCTTTGCCCTCTATTGCATGCACCAGAGGCGGCGCTGCAACCCCGGGTACTTCCTCCTGAGGGCCCTTAAAGACTTCGGGAGTAGATCCACGGGGGCCATCCTCGTAGCTCCCCTCATCACCCCTCTGGCAGAGAGAATGGGGTGCCCGGGCCGGGAAGAGCTAGCCCGCAACCTACGACCCGAGCCCATCAATGGGCCAATGCTGGTCAGCATGGGAATGCTGATACGTCGAGCTGGATCTCCAGGGGCTAGTGGCAATGCAGGATATGCCTACGTCTCCCAGCTCCCAGCAGCAACAGCAGCAGCAGCAGCCACCACCGTACACAGAAGACTTTGCTGGCATGCACCAACACATGAATGATCTGAGCCAGCAGTTCGCCCAAATAGCGGTGTGGCGAGAGCAGCAGACTCAGTGGCAGCAGGCCCAGGATGCTCGCCAGCAAGCCTATCAAGCTCGCCAGGACGAGATCTACCAGGAGCAGCAGAGGTTGCGGCAGGAATGGATGACATTCCAGGAGGACTACCGTGACGAAGTCCAAGAGCAAGTAGACTTCTGATATCACGTGTACAAACAGTACCCTTACCCCGATTCCCCTGATGATAGCCCCTAGGGACCGCATTTACCTAAATAAAAGCTGTTGTAATAAAATTTTCCATGAATAAAATTTTATTCCATGCATTCCTTGCCTTCTTTTACAAAAGTCAACGTAACAAAAAAATAACTTAAAAGAGAAAAGGCATACGCTCAAGAAAAAAGCCAAAATCCAAAATCGCGAGAAAAAAGATATAAAACTGCGAGAAAAAGGCAGGATTAAGCCATCACCTCAACCAATAAAAAATCGACTACCAAGAGTCGAACACAAAGAAGAGATAACCCGACCAACCAGCAAGAGTCGGATAACTACCACCAAAAAACAAAGAATCCCCAGCAACCAACAAAGCTGGATGGACAACCAACAAAAAAACCCCGGCACAACCCGGATAAACATATCCACCAACCAACACAGAAATCACTCCCCAGTGCCTAAAATGGCGCATGAGCCACCTGAGCTATAAGCCGCCACTACCACCCTGATGGGGGGATCATACCCATCCGGTCCCACACAACGGACCATACCACCCTGATGGGGGGATCATACCCATCCGGTCCCACACAACGGACCGTACCACCCTGATGGGGGGATCATACCCATCCGGTCCCACACAACGGACCATACCAGCCTGATGGGGGGTTCATACCCATCTAGTCCCACACAACGGACTGTAACTACCAGCCTGATGGGGGGTTTATACCCATCAACCGAAGGATCGGCTACGTCAGGAGTAGTATCCAGAGGTTCTACCACGTGTCAACCAAAGGGATCGGCTACGTCAGAAGAAGTATCCCAGAGGCGCACAAATACAACATCTCCCCAGAGGATCATCCGCCACAAGACGGGACGTCCGAAGGGAAACCGGGTAAGAGGGTCAACTCCTTTACCCTCCAGTCGATCACCTCGGCACAAAAGGCCAGTAGTCGACTGGTCGGGTAAAGGGGGGGCAGCTGTAGACCCCAAGTCTTGCCCGACCTCAGAATAAAGCCAGAAAGCTTCCTATTTGAAGACGGCCGAAGCCTAACAAGCCACTAGGAGAGACTATTAGGCCCCCGTACTAAGATAGGAGGGTTTTTTGGCCCGAAAAATAAGGTTTCTCGCCTTGAAGGGCCGAGACCGCCGTCTGGGAAGACCAGACCGCCGTCTCGCCTCACACCAGGGACGAGACCGTCATTTCGCTTGTCCAGACGAAAGTCTCGCCACTGCAAAGGTCGAGACGGCGGTCTGGGTTTTCCAGACGGTGGTCTCGACCCCCTGCATGGTCGAGACGGCGGTCTGGATTATCCAGACGGCGGTCTCGACCTTGTCAGACGAGACCGGCGGTCTCGCCACTGTCAGACGCGAAAACCTATAAATAGGGGCTCCCTCCCCTCATTTCCACACACCAAGCACAGTAGCTCTCCCTTCTCTCTAGATTTTCTCTCTCTAGAACCCCTCCGAAGCATTTTCGAAGTTTCTGAGTGTCTCTAGGCATAAATTGAGCGTTCTAAACCTTCTTTAGAATCCCTCCGAGGCATTTCCGGAGTTTCTGAGAGTTTGTAGAGTGAAGGGTTGCCAAAAAGCACCCATTCTTTAAAGAGAAATACAAAAAGCTTGCTTTGGAGGTACACCCTCTCTCTTTTTAATTTTACCGCTTTCATTTAGAATTATGAAATAGACGCTAGGGCCATGTAGTCATAATCTTTAAATACCGCACAATAAAAGGGTAAAAGCGCAATTTTCCAGTTTAATTATTTATCCAAAGTAGTCGGCCTGTCATAGGGAACCCGGAAGGGGCGTCGTAAAGGAACTAACACTTCCTTTACACGTAACTAACTCCCTTACCCAACTCTTGTTCTAATGACCAAAGTTGGTTTGCGAAAACCAACGCCTTTTTAAACCCCTTTTCCGATGTTTCCGGTAAAAACATCTGTGGCGACTCCACGAACCCTTCAAAACCCGTTCTTGGGTTAGCCTGGTTATCGGACAACCCAAGAACACTTTTCGAAAACCTCGTCTCTAGGTTAGCCCGGTTATCGGACAACCTAAGGACGTTGTACCCACCCATAAAAAATGCGAAAATCAAAGAGGGTCGAAAAAACCATCGCGTCGCTCCGACCGCCTCGTTTTGATGGCGGCGACATTGACTTTCTGGTGGAGCGTTGAAGGTATTGCCTTAGCGCTATGAATCCAAGGTCTGCCAAGGAGACAACTATATGCCGGCGTGATATCCATCACGTGGAAGTCTATGTTAAAGATAGTAGGGCCAATTTGAATTGGTAGACTAATTTCTCCTACTACTTCACGTCTTGATCCGTCAAAGGCTCGAACAATTGTATTACTCGGGCGCATGTGGGTTCCTTGCACTGTTATCTTGTCAAGTGTGCCTTTAGGCATGACGTTTAAGGATGACCCATTATCCACCAGAACTTTGGAAATGAGATATTCCTTGCATTTGACAGAAATATGCAAGGGCTTGTTGCGATTTGACCCTTCTAAAGGGAGTTCTTCATTTGTGAAGGTAAGATGATTATTGGCTGTAATGTTACCAATAATTCCTTCAAATTTGTCCTGGGATATTGCATGCGGGACGAATGATTCATTCAAAACCTTTAACAGTGCGTTTTGATGCGGTTCCGAACTCATTATGAGTGATAACAAGGTTATCTTTGCAGGAGTGCGATTGAGTTGATCGATGATGGAGTACTCGCTTTGCCTTATGTACTGGAGTAACTCATCTGTCTCCTCCTTCGATTCTTTTTCCTCTTCGGCTTTATCTTTTCCTTATCTTTAAGAATATTATCTTGTAATTCCTTGGGGGAATATATTCTTCCGCTTCTCGTCATGCCCCCAATACCGGCTATGTTGGAGATATCTTGTGATGATTCTTCTGAATACCTCCAAGGTACAACTTTATTTGATGAATAAGGGAAAGGACGAGGCATGAATAAACGTACAGGCGTTATTGCCTCTTCCCTTTTATCGATTGGAATAACCAACGGTGCTTGTTTATTATCATCTTTGGGTCTATCGACCGTTGTAGAGATTTTGATGACGAAAGGCTTCTTTTCCATTTATTCTGATTTGTGGAAAGCACATCAATTAATCCTTCCTTTTTATTATCTTTGTTATTAAAATGAGGAGGGATGTATGAATGTATGCAACTTATGAATGCAATAGACAGTTTAAGGAAAAAAACTTTTTATTTCAACTAGAAAGTGTTTATCCTTCTATACAATGCTTCGAAGCAAGTGTTGACAAAAACGGAGAAGCTTGAAGAGTCCTATTGGTAAATTAGGCTTTCTTCGTAATTCATCTTCAGCTGTTCTCACATGATTTCTGAGCGTCTTGATTTGCTCATGTACCGTCTGACTCATATCTTCACTATATCGACGAGCCTCTTTTATCTTTTCTTCTTGATGAACGATCAAGGCATGTTGTTGGTCGAGACCTCTCTATTACTTGGTCTCTTTCACGAAGTAGTTGACCATACTTGAGCTAATCCATCTCTTTCTTTGTCATGTAGATCCTCTAGGTCTTCTCTCGTATTTTTCAGCGGTTTCCCACCACTTTTGTGCTTCGACCGAGTTTACGCTAGGTCATCCTGTATTAACTTGATCGTTTTTGCACTGTTCGCAAGCGCACTCTCAAGATGTGCTATTTCGTCACTCATGTCCCGGAATAGACTATCTTGTTCAAGCCTTGGAATTTTCAGTGCTTGTTTAGTCTCTTCTTGATAATCAGCACAATCATTCTTAAGGCGCTCTATTTCATGGTCCTTCTTTTTACATTGCCTTTTTAGACCATCTATTGTAAGGGTTGCTTCTTGTTCTTTTTCTTCGAAGGCCCTCAGTTGAGCTTCCATGATTTCTACCCTTTTATTTAAGGCATTGACCTGCAATTGTAGTGAAGCACTTGGTGGATTTGATGAAGACATAGATATAACTTAGGTTGTGGGTGTGTAGATGATTAGGGTTTTAAGTTTAAGCACTTAATCTCTTGATAGGCCATTATATTTTGTGATAAGCACCTTAAAATGATGCATCTCATTGAAAATCATTTTTCTGCATGAAAAACTTACGTTTAAGTATTAAAAGAATTAACTAAGTTTTTTTTTCAATCTGTTAAAATCACTTAACATAATAAATGGTCATACATAATCGAAAATTCAATTGATTGATTCGCGGAATCAACAAGTTAAAATAACTCAATGAATTTTCAATATCAAGTTTCGCATTTTCAATCTGTTGAAATGATTTTAAATCTGTTGAAACAGAAAGATCTTTTTCAGTCTAAGAGTTTTTAGAAAATAAATCTGTTGAAATATTTTTCAATCTGTTGAAACAGAGAGACTATTTTTCTTAAACTAAGTATTTGCAGGAATTTAATCTGTTGAAATGATTTTCAATCGATTGAAACAGAGTGCTGTCATTTTTCATTAAGTTGTTTTAATCCATTAAAACTCGAATCAATCGATTAAATGAAACTTTAAATGAAATCAATCGATTGAATCGATGTCTTAATCGATTAAAAGGAACTTTAAATGAAATCAATCGATTGAATCGATCTTTTAATCGATTGAAATAATACTCTAATCGATCATAGTTTTGTTCTAATCGATCATAACTCATTCTGATCGATCATAGTTTTATTCTGATCGATCATAACTCGGTCTAATCGATCATTCTTCGTTTTAATCGATCAGATTCTCTTCTAAACCTTGTTTCTTCGCTAACCAACTTATCTTTTGAATCTCTAAAACAGTTTTTAACGGATGAAACGTTCTGCTTTTTCTGATTTACTCTATATATACAGATTTGATTTATCTTTTGAAAAAACAATACAACACACTACTTGAGAAAACTTGTGAAATCAATCTGTGAAACTTTCATACGTGACTTTCTCTGCATTCAAGAATCTTTTTCATATCATAAGGTGCTTGTGATCAGAATTGTGGTCATTCAAAGAGAGAAAGTGCTTGATAGAATTGGTTACGGACAATTAGAAACTTCAAGTCCAGGTTTATTCTTTTCATATTCTTTTGTAAAGTTTGATTGTGCAGGTTGGATTGTAATCTGCACTTGGTACGATGCTTGGATTTGGTTCTTGGGTGGTTTTCAAGATTCTGTCTTGTGGGTTTTGCAAGATAGTTCTTGGGGTATATTGGTGAGTATCTACTTGGTTGTAATTTTCACTTGGTATTAGTGAAACTTGACTGGTTTGTCAAGAAGCTGGATGTAGCTCTGGATTAGAGTGAACCGAGTATAAACTTGTGTGTTAATATTCTTCTTTCATCTCTTTTAATTTCTGTCTTTAATTGTACTTGTGTTTAAATCAAATTACCTTTGCAAAGATTGAATAAAGATAACTCATTCTTCCAAAAGAAAGTAAGATTTGCGAAAAAGTTTTAAAGTTCAATTCACCCCCCTCTTGAACTCAACCATTAATTCTTTCAATTGGCATCGAGCTGGTTCTTGTAAGTTACTCAAGGAATCGGTCCAATGGGCGAGGGAAAGATGAATTTTTTAGAAGGAGCCTCCATAAACAGGCCTCCACTTTTTTACGGTGTGAATTATTCTTTACGGAAGGTTAGAATGAAAATCTTTATTGAATCTCTTGATAGAGGCATTTGGGAAACAATTATTAATGGTCCTTATAAACCAACTCATACTGTAGATGGTAAAGTAGTCGAAAAAGATTGGGCTGAATTAATCGATGTAGAAAATAGGAAAGTCCAATATGATTATACTGCAAAAAATATTATTACCTCTGCTTTAAATCTTGATGAGTTTTTCGGGGTGTCTCGGTGTGCCTCTACCAAAGAGATGTGGGAAATTTTAGAGGTTACACATGAAGGAACGTCGATGTGAAAAGGGCAAGAAAGCATGAGTTAATCGGGGACTATGAGTTGTTTAAAATGCAGCAAGGAGAAACAATTGCGGATGTGCGAGAAAAGGTTCACGCACATAGTTAATCATCTAATCGGGTTAGGAAAGACTTTTGACAAAGAAGAGTTGAACATCAAAATTTTAAAGTGTTTGGACAGAACATGGCAACCAAAGGTGACGGCAATATCGGAATCAAGAGACTTGATCGAAATGACTACCGCTTCACTTTTTGGTAAGTTGAGGGAACATGAGTTGGAAATCAATCGGTTCAAAGAACAAGAGAATGCAGAAAAGAAAACTAGAAATATTGTTCTCAAGACAATTGAAGAAAACAGTGGATCTGAAGAAGATGAATCGAGAGAACTGACTTTATTGGTTAAGAAATTTGGAAAATTTCTTAGAAGAAAGAACGAGAATTGGCCAAGTAAAAAGGTACAATGATAAAAAGACTGAATCTGTTCAAAATAATATTACTTGTTATTCTTGTGGTAAACAGGGTCACATAAAGAGTGATTGTCCGGAAAAGACCAAGAATCAGAACAAGAAAGAATCAAGATACAAAGGGAAAAAGGCTTATATAGCCTGGCAAGACAATGATTCATCTTCCGAAGACTGAATCCGAAAGTGAGGAGGTGAACCTGTGCTTGATGGTCAGTCGTGAATCCTCTTCATCACATGTAAGTTCAACTCCTACGAGAGAATGAAATGAATTACGACACATTACTAAATGCTTTCAATGAAATGCATAGTGAAGCCAGAAATTTATCTCATACAAATAATCGGTTAAAAGGATTAAATAAGCTGGTTAGAAAATAGAGTTAAAGTTCGGAAAATGAACTATTAGAAAGCAAAACAGATTTAGAACATCTAGATATAATCTATGCATCTGTCGATAATGTTGCTAATAAGAAGTGTGAAAAGTGTATTATTCTGCAAGATAAGGTTGATTACTTGATTAAAACTTTGTCTAAATTTACTCAAGGCAAAGAGAATTTAGATGCACTTCTTGGGTCTCAAAGCTGTGTGTTTGAACATAGTGGAATTGGATACAAACCTAAGACTGGGGTAAAAACAAAAAAATATTTGAACTTCTTTTCATACGGAAAAACAACGAGCATCCCCTTTCTCATCTTGTCATTCTTGCATGAAGAAAGGACATACTATAAAATTCTGTCATGCTAGAAAATACTTTGTGCCGCAAGGTAAGAAAAGATGGGTTCCAAAACATGTTAAACGAGAAAAATTGACTCCTAAGGACCCAAAATACGTAAGGGTACCAAATACTTGATGTTTGATCTTTCGAGAACAGCAACAAGAGTCCCTTTGGTATCTAGACAGCGGATGCTCAAGGCACATGACAGGTGACATTTCAAAATTCCGGAAGTTTGAAATTGAAGAATGGAGGTCATGTGACTTATGGAGACAACAACGAGAGGAAGAATTCTAGGTTACTGGAGATATTGGTGATGGTGAATCGGTAATCATTCACAATGTTCTTCCGGTTGAAGGTCTCAAGCACAATCGATAAGCATAAGTCGGTTATGTGATCTTGGTCACAAAGTCATTTTCAAACCGAGAAAAGTGCCTTATTTGTGAGCCGAGAATCGATACGGTAATGTTGGTAGGTAAGAGGTTAAACAATATATACATGTTAGATATCAAACAGTCTATATCATCTCAAAGTTGTCTTCTTACTAAAGAAGAAGAATCTTGGTTGTGGCATAGAAGACTTGCTCATATACATCTTAAACATCTTGACAAGCTGATTTCAAAAGATTTAGTTTTGAGGCTGCCTAAGCTTCAGATCTTGAAAGACAAAATCTGTGAAGCTTGTTTGAAAGGCAAACAAACTAGAAAATCTTTTTCAAACAAAAATATTGTTTCAACTTCTAAACCTTTGGAACTGCTTCACATGGATTTGGTTGGTCCTTCAAGGAATAAAAGCCTAGGTGGTAATCTTTATATCATGGTAATTGTTGATGACTTTTCCAGATTTACCTGGACTATTTTTCTTAAAGCCAAATCTGATTCTTACAAATCTTTCAAAAAGCTTGCCAAGGTTTTACACAATGAAAAAGGGTATTTTATTACATCAATTCAAAGTGACAATGGTGGAGAATTTGTAAATGAAAAGTTTGAATCATTTTGTGAAAAGTTTGGTATAAAACACAATTTTTACTGCTCCAAGAACTCCTCAACGAACGGTGTTGTGGAAAGAAAGAACAGATCTATTGTAGAACTTGCTAGAACAATGTTGTGTGAAAATTCTTTACCTAAATACTTTTGGGCAGATGCGGTAAACACTTGCTTGTCATGTTTTGAATAGAGTCTTGATTAGACCCATGCTTAAGAAAACCCCATATGAAGCTGTACAAAGGAAGAAAACCCAACTTAAACTATTTCGAGTTTTTGGATGTACATGTTTCGTTTTAAACAATGGGAAAGAAAATATTGGCAAGTTTGATGAAAAATCGATAAAGGAATTTTTCTTGGTTACTCAACTCACGGTCATGCATATAGAGTTTACAATTTAAGACTTAAATCTGTTGAAGAATCGAGTACATGTTGTGTTTAATGAGTCTCCTCGAGTAGTGCGGAATAAAACAACAGTATTGCAGATGAAGAAGATTTAAGCGATAATTCTTATCGGTTGAAACATGCCGATAACACGAGATCGACGTCTTGTTGAAGAAGATGATCCATCGGTGGACCCAAGCAAAAGCTAATTCTCCAACAATTGCGAAGAACGGGAAGAAGATGTTCGGAAGAGCTTCCTAAAGAGTGGATTGTCCCAAGAAATCTCTCTCTAGACAATGTCATCGGGCAAATTAATAAGGGAGTATCTACTAGACATTCTCTTAATCAATTACAGTAATCATATGGCATTCATTTCACAAATAGAGCCTAAGACAGTTAAAGAAGCATTAAATGATGAATACTGGGTTAGTGCCATGCATGATGAGCTTAATCAATTTGAAAGAAATAAAGTGTGGGAATTAGTTCCTAAAATCAAAGATATCAATATAATTGGTACTAAGTGGGTATTCAAAAACAAGCTAGATGAACACGGCATTATTACTAGAAATAAAGCTAGATTGGTAGCCAAAGGGTATAACCAACAAGAGGGTATTGATTTTGATGAAACCTTTGCACCTGTAGCTAGACTTGAAGTCGTTAGATTGTTATTAGCTTATGCCTGCTTAAGTGGTTTCGGATTACTACGAGATGGATGTAAAGAGTGCCTTTCGAATGGACTCATCAATGAAGAAGTATATGTTTCTCAACCTCCTGGGTTTGAAGATCACAAGCATCCCGACCATGTCTACAAATTAAAAAAGGCCCTTTATGGTTTAAAGCAAGCACCTAGACAATGGTATGAGAGGTTAAGTAACTTCCTAATTGATCAAGGGTACAAGCGAGGTGAGGTTGATAAAACTCCGTTCATTAAGAAATGCTGAGACCGACATTATTCTAGTGCGAGTGTATGTGGATGATATCATTTTCGGTTCCACTAATAATGCCATGTGTAATAAGTTTGTAAAAGAAATGCAAAGTGAATTTGAAATGTCCATGATGGGAGAATTAAATTTCTTCCTTGGTCTCCAGGTTAAACAATTAAGGAATGGCATTTTTCTTAGTCAATCTAAATAATGCAATGAATTGTTAAAGAAATTTGATATGCAAAACTGCAAGGTGTCTTCTACACCCATGTCTACTAAGCTGTTGTCTAGACTTAGATGAAAAAGGAAAACACTGTTGATCAAACTAAATATAGAGGTTTGATTGGTTCACTATTGTATCTAGCGCTAGTAGACACGACATTATGTTTAGTGTGTGTCTTTGTGCAAGATTTCGAGGCAAATCCAAAGGAATCTCATCTTACCGTCTGCCAAAAGGATTCCGAAATACCTCAAGGGAACGAGTTAATGTTGGACTATGGTATCCCGAGGGTGCATCCCTTAAACTTGTTGGATTTTCCGATTCGACTTTGCGGGATGTAGATTGGACGAGAAAAAGTACCTCCGGTACTTGTCATCTACTAGGGAGCAGTCTTATATCGTGGCACGACAAAAAGCAAGTGTGTGTTGCTCATGTCAACTGCAGAAGCTGAATACATTGCAGTTAGGAGGCTGTTGTGCTCAAAGCATTTATCTCAAGCAACAACTAACAGATTATGGAGTAACTCTAAACAAGGTACCTACGGTTTGTGACAATACTAGTGCAATAAACTTAACTAAGAATCCTATTCAACACTCTAGAACTAAGCATATTGAAATTAGACATCACTTTATTAGAGAACACGTATCTAGGGGTGATTGTGAGATTTTATTCGTTGAATCTAAAAAGCAGTTAGTTGATTTATTCACTAAACCACTTCCTAGAGATAGACTTAATATGCTTAGGACTGAATTAGGAATTCTAGATATATCTAGTATTGCATAACTAATTCGTTACGAGTGATTGTATGCTTTTTAACGAGTTGATAACAAGTTCAATCGATTAATAATTGCATGAATAACTTGATATTATTTGTTTCAATCGATTGAAATTGTGAAATAATCTGTTGATTTTCTGATTCTTACTCATTGATATTGATGTGTTAGTAGTTCAATCGATTAAATAAGTTTTTAATCGATTTATTTCATTAATCTTGTTGCTCTGCACATTTTCTTCTATAAATCAATCGATTAAATCTTCGATTCAATCGATTGAATTCACTAATGGTACTTCGAATAATTTTCTTTTACAAAATAATCGATTTAATTTTTGATTCAATCGGTGTATTTCACTTATAAGTATCTACGATTACAAAATCAGTTGGTTTCACGAAATATCAATTGATTATTTTTCTTCTAGGGCTAGTTGTATGTACTTTGTCTCTAACCGATTTACTGCGAGTAAAGCGAAAGCATTTACAACAAGATAAACTTCAACTACTCTCTTAAATATCAAAGATATCCAATAAAAGTTGAATAACTCGATTGGATATCGGATGTGTGGATAATTAAAGTGTACGGTAGCAATTCTCTCTCCTCTTTATCATCACTGCACATAAACAATAAATCAGTAAAGACAAAAATTTTTTTAAGTCGATAAAGATTGTGTACTCTCATTCCTATAGTATTATTTTCTTCTTTGAGCTTCTCTTTTCTCGGTTCTTCTCACGTTCGTTCATTCCAAAAATCAAATATGTTCAAGCGCACAAAGTCCGGTAGGAAGAAGTCCAGCGGAGGCGAGTCCTCTACGGCAAGGCAAGAACGAGAATGTTGGAGGAAGGATTGAAACTTGGTTCAATGGGGACCAAGAGAAAATGGATTTGTTTATCCATGAATTAAGCAGGAAGCAAGTCAACATTCCAAAAATGTTAAAGTTCTCTTGGTTTGATGCCGAAGGATTCGAGGCATTCGGAAGTTACTTGCAACATCAAAAACTTCGATCGTTTCTTGAGTTGAATGGTAGAATTTACCACGACTTAATTAAAGTTTTCTTCACAAATTTATCCTTTGAAGGTTCCACTTTGTCAACCCAAGTTAAAGGAGTAGACATTGAGATAACACCTAATGTCCGGAAGGAAGTTCTTTGGAATAAAAGATGTAGGTGTGAAAGTCACCAAAGGGTGTACTTCGGATGTTGAAGAATTTAATAAAGTTCGAGTATTTCCGCTCTTGCTCGAAGAATAGGCATGATTCTATAAGTTCATTCAACACTTGGAAAGTTGAAGCTGGAAGAAAGGATTCTCGCTTTCATCGTTTCTTGGCGACTTACACCCAGGGGGAGCAATCATGCGGTGCTAAATGAAGGAGATTTAGTTCGATGTACTGCATTCATCACGGAATACGTGTGAAGCTGGGTCTTTGTCATCAAGGATCACATGATCAAAGCCAAGAGACTTAGTGACTTCGAGTATCCCTATGCTATTCTGATTTCTAAATTTTTAACACATTTTGGTGTTGATGTTGAAGGAGAACTTGTTGAAACCGTCCGACCAACAAATGAAATAAACAATTCCGTTCTTCACAAAATGGGATTTATTAAAGTTGATGGTGAATGGATCTCGAAAGAAGATCTTTGGGAGAAGTGAAGAAAGTGAAGAAGAAGAGCAAGAGGAAGGAATCAACAACGATAATATTCACGGAACTTCGCGAGCACGTTCGTCCGATCCAATGGAAGAAGTGAACCCAATGGAGATGATTCCATACAATCCACCGCTGACCAGTGGCACTCCTCTGTCTCGGTTCGAAAGAACAATGTTACATCAAATGAGCGAACTGCAACCTGACCAAAGGAGGCATATGGAGATGACTAGCTGCTCCGAGGGCTCGGCGACATTATTTGGATGAAAATTTCATTGCAACGTTCCAGCATATTGATAATCAACTAGAAGATATTTACAACGAGATTGTGGAAGCTGCAATTCAATCAAGGCCCGGGGACGAATGAAGATTTTCTATGTTTACGTTATTCTGTTTTCTTTTCATTTTTTTATGTTCGGTTTTTATTTGGGGTTCCCACGTGGACCCATTGGACTGTAACTACAACAATCTATTTGATGCGAGTCAAATAGGGGAGAAGTATTTTGCTTAAAGCTGTCACTACACACACACCACAAAATATATGTCTACGGTGCAGTATTTTTGTTTTGCGGGTGCGAGTGGTTATTTGTCTCCATCAAATAGGGGAGATTGAAGCACTTGGTGGATTTGATGAAGACATAGATATAACTTAGGTTGTGGGTGTGTAGATGATTAGGGTTTTAAGTTTAAGCACTTAATCTCTTGATAGGCCATTATATTTTGTGATAAGCACCTTAAAATGATGCATCTCATTGAAAATCATTTTTCTGCATGAAAAACTTACGTTTAAGTATTAAAAGAATTAACTAAGTTTTTTTTTCAATCTGTTAAAATCACTTAACATAATAAATGGTCATACATAATCGAAAATTCAATTGATTGATTCGCGGAATCAACAAGTTAAAATAACTCAATGAATTTTCAATATCAAGTTTCGCATTTTCAATCTGTTGAAATGATTTTAAATCTATTGAAACAGAAAGATCTTTTCGAGTCTAAGAGTTTTTAGAAAATAAATCTGTTGAAATATTTTTCAATCTGTTGAAACAGAGAGACTATTTTTCTTAAACTAAGTATTTGCGAGAATTTAATCTGTTGAAATGATTTTCAATCGATTGAAGCGAGTGCTTGTCATTTTTCATTAAGTTGTTTTAATCCATTAAAACTCGAATCAATCGATTAAATGAAACTTTAAATGAAATCAATCGATTGAATCGATGTCTTAATCGATTAAAAGGAACTTTAAATGAAATCAATCGATTGAATCGATCTTTTAATCGATTGAAATAATACTCTAATCGATCATAGTTTTGTTCTAATCAATCATAACTCATTCGATCGATCATAGTTTTATTCCGATCGATCATAACTCGGTCTAATCGATCATTCTTCCGTTTTAATCGATCAGATTCTCTTCTAAACCTGTTTTACTTGCTAACCAACTTATCTTTTGAATCTCTAAAGCAGTTTTTAACAGATGAAACGTTCGTTTTTCTGATTTACTCTATATATCTGATTTGATCTATCTTTTGAAAAACAATACAACACACTACTTGAGAAAACTTGTGAAATCAATCTGTGAAACTTTCATACGTGACTTTCTCTCCATTCAAGAATCTTTTTCATATCATAAGGTCTTGTGATCAGAATTGTGGTCATTCAAAGAGAGAAAGTCTTGATAGAATTGGTTCGGACAATTAGAAACTTCAAGTCCAGGTTTATTCTTTTCATATTCTTTTGTAAAGTTTGATTGTGCAGGTTGGATTGTAATCGCACTTGGTACGATGACTTGGATTTGGTTACTTGGGTGGTTTTCAAGATTCTGTCTTGTGGGTTTTGCAAGATAGTTCTTGGGGTAGATTGGTGAGTATCTACTGGTTGTAATTTTCACTTGGTATTAGTGAAACTTGACTGGTTTGTCAAGAACTGGATGTAGCTCTGGATTAGAGTGAACCAGTATAAACTTGTGTGTTAATATTCTTCTTTCATCTCTTTTAATTTCAGTCTTTAATTGTACTATGTTTAAATCAAATTACCTTTGCAAAGATTGAATAAAGATAACTCATTCTTCCAAAAGAAAGTAAGATTTGCGAAAAAGTTTTAAAGTTCAATTCACCCCCCCTCTTGAACTCAACCATTAATTCTTTCATGTAGCTCTTCATTAACTAATGTTGTTGTGAATGTAGCAGATGGTTGGGGTATCCTTCTATTTTTCCTCCATTCTTCATATTCATGGGACGTAGACACCTAAACCTTTCCAAGTTCTTTATCCCCTATATAGACTGGTCTTTCCCATGCTTTCCGGACAGTGGATACTTCTTCAAAGCTATGGGAGTAATGGCATAGACTCAGCCCTCTGTGCTCTTCTTGAGTTGGCACAGTCTGGGTTCTCATGAGTTGTCTCATAGCTATCTTAGGAGAGTAAGCTACACAACCGCTGAGGCCTAGTAGTGGTATGCTCAGGTAATCTCCGCATCGTATAAGAATATAATCGGGTCGGAACCAAGGGCAAACCCATGATACATGTTCTATGTTCCAATTTTCTAACTCGGTTTTCCCTTCTAAAGCTTGACGGTGCTGAAGAGGAATTTTTGCAAAACTTCTTAAAGGATCAGGGAATATGCCCATGTGGCTTGAAGAGTAGAAGTGAGTGACGCCCCATACATATAGCAATCACTACTACAGAAAACACTTACTACGACAGCATCCAACGTCGGTTTTTATGAAGACCGACGTTGTACAAGACGCGGTGGCAAACTTGTAATTAAGAAACAATATTTAATGTCGGTTATAAAAAATCCGACGTAGTAACGGACAAATAACGTCGGTTAGATGACAGACGATGTTAAATGTTTAAATTTAACGTCGGTTATGTATAACCGACGTTGAAATCCCAAAATCAACGTCGGTTCCATGATTTACCCGACGTTGAAAGCATTATCCACGTCGGGTTTTTTAATAACCGACGTTGAATGTCCTATGATACCTAGACTCCAAGGCGCGCAGTTGTTCTTCTGCTTCTTCTTCGTGCCCACATACCTCCCTCCTTCTGCTTCTTCTTCGTGCCCACATACCTCCCTCCTTCAGTCCTCACTGCCGTGCACTGCTACCTTAGTTCACTGTGGTCTGCTGCCTCAGTCCTCACTGCCGTGCTCTGCCCCCTCACCGCCCCTTCGCCGCCCACTCGCCGCGCTCTTACGCGGCGTACCCCCATTGTTGTCGTGTGTGTGGTAGCCCTCGTTTCCCTAAGGAAACCCCTTCTCATCAGGTTAGATTAAGTTGTATGGATGATTTACAGCATGCATTTAACATAAATATGGATTATTTAGAGCATTTCCTGCGTATGAACATTAGAAAGATGATGGATGATTTTGTATGGTTTGATTTGATATAGGTTCGTTTAGGCTTTTGGAAGTTTGTTTTCGGTTTCGAAGTTGTATATACTCTTTCATGTAGATGTACACGTTTTATTTTCCCAATCTTGATGTGGGAAATGAGATGTACATGTTTTTTTTGTATTGTTTTGCTAAACCTTTTCTAATAAACCTTGAATATCTAGGCAAGCCTTTTTGTGTAGTTAGATGGATCGAACTTGGGTCAATGCAAGTCACATGTCAGAAGAGTATGAGAATGGAGTTGACTCCTTTTTGAAATTTACCGAACAAAATGCTCCCAAAATGAATGGAAAAATCTATTGCCCATGCGTTAATTGTGTAAATGGCAGAGTACAAGAGATGGACACAACGCGGGAACATCTTATTTGCGATGGGATGATGAAGAATTACACCATATGGACCTGGCACGGTGAAGTGGTTGATATTCCAACAGTATCACAAACTATTGAGGATGATGTAACCTGCGAAGATCGAATAGAGGACATGCTTTGTGATGTGGGTCAAGAGAGCTTTCTTGAAGCACATGCATCTATATATGATACATTGAGGACCGATTCGAGAGACACCTTTGTATCCCGGATGTACAACTTTCACACGGTTGTCATCCGTGTTAAGATTGGTCAATCTAAAAGCAAAATTTGGTTGGAGTGATACAAGTTTTAATGAATTACTCCAACTTTTGAAGGAGATGCTCCCAGTACAATAACACCTTGCCGGACCAGTATGTATGAAGCGAAGAAGATACTATGTCCGATGGGTTTAGAATATAGGAAGATACATGCTTGCCCTAATGATTGTGTGTTATACAGGAAAGAATTCTCATCTTTAGACCAATGTCCAACATGTGGTGTATCACGTTACAAAGCGAAGGATGGTGATGATTGTAGTCGGGAGAGTGGTAAAAAACATCCTCCTGCAAAAGTTTTATGGTATCTTCCAATAATTCCAAGATTTAGGCGGTTGTACGCTCACGAAGATGCTGAAAATTTAATTTGGCATTCAAAGAGAAAAACATGTGATGGGCAAATGCGACATCCATCGACTCTCCCCAATGGAAGAATTTTGACCGTCTATTTCCAAGTTTTGGTAGTGATGCAAGAAACCTTAGACTTGGATTAGCAACAGATGGGATGAATCCTTTTGGAAATTTAAGTAGTAACCATAGTTCATGGCCCGTTTTATTGATGATTTACAATCTTCCACCATGGTTATGCATGAAGCGCAAATATGTCATGTTGTGTATGATGATTTCGGGTCCAAGACAGACCAGGAAATGACATAGATGTGTATTTGAGTCCTTTGATAGAAGACTTAACACTATTATTGGAGGAAGGAGTAGATGCATTTGATGGGTATCGGCAGCGAAGTTCAAGTTGCATGCAATGTTATTTTGTACCATTAATGACTTCCCTGCCTATGGAAACTTGAGTGGGTATAGTGTGAAGGGGCATTATGCTTGTCCTATTTGTGAAGAAGAGACCAGTTATATACAATTGAAACATGGAAAGAAGACAGGTTTATAACGAGCACGAAAAATTTCTCCCGCATGACCATCCATACCGTAGGTCGAAGAAAGCTTTTAATGGCATACGGGAGGATGAAATTGCCAGAGAACCATTGACTGGTTTAGAAGTTTACGATCGAGTGAAGAACATAAGCATTACATTTGGAAAGACCCAAAAAAGGTCTTCTGACAAGAACATGTGGAAGAAGAGATCAATTTTCTTTGATCTTCCATTGACCACTAAATGGGTGTATGTTGCGGATAAAGTTAGGAAGGGATTAACCCCTTGCCAAAGATATGGCATAGATGAGGACACTTGGAAGAAGTTTGTACATAGTAGGACTGGTTTAGAGTGGGAGGTAATGTTAATTGCTTAATTGACTTGAACATTTTATAATGAGTTGTGTATCTAATATTGTGTTCAATTATGTTGCAGGAAAGAAGACAAAAAGCAAAAGACATTCAGAGCAAGAATGTCGCCCCCACCTTCTACGTCACGTGGTGGGTACGACCTATTGACAAAGAAGATGATGGAGGAGAAGATGAGACTTCGACGAGTCGGAGTTAGCCTCTTTTGGTTTAAGCGAAGAGCAGATTCCTCCACCATCTCCTCCAAAACGTCACCAGAAGTGGAAGAGGGCTCGTACAAAGCCTTTTGGTGACATGACATCGCAGGAAGCCCGAGAAATTGCTGCTCGGATTGTAAGTAAAAGAAGTTAATTTACTTTGAATTAGTTATATGTAACTTGTTCATTAATAAAATTAACTTTTATAATGTAGGATGCCTTGGAGGAGCGGTGTACACGGGGAACTTTCATCCCTTACGGTCGTCGGGATATCTTGACCACTTGCTATTGGACGACCGGAACATCCAGGTCATGTTCGAGCTGTTGGCCAAGGTGTGGGTGTCCGACAGTATTTTGGACCACCATCACGGGATATCCACACCTCCACATCCCCGAGCCAAGAAGATATTGCTGCCTTGGAGATGGCTCTCACGAGAGAAATTGACACCGACCATCGGGGCAAAATTGGAGGAAGAGTAGACTCCTGCCATCGGCGCACGACTTGAGGAGACCATCACCGCACGTGTGCGGGAGCGATTCCTGCGTATGACCTCCATGGGTACTTCATTTGCTGATGCTCATCCTCCATCGGGTGCATTTTCAACCACAAATTGGTACTTGACTTATGTTTCTAAAATCTTAGTCCTTATTGGAATTTATCGTATTTGTAGGTCCAAGAGTTAGCACAAAGGGCAATTGTGCTTGAAGCCACTATCGAGGTCACACTCGAGGTGGCATCTATTCATCCTGAATCCACAAAGGATGATCGATATGGCTTGTGGGTTGAGGTAGATGAAGGTCTAAGGCTAGTGGCCCATGGATCAGTTCATGAAGGGGCTTCAACCATCCACAATGTGCCTTTGGATCCTAACTTGGTCAAAGTAGTGGTTGAAAAGGTGGTTGACGCTGCGGCTAGTGTCCCTATCCCCACCGAAGAGGTGCGGACGGTGGGCCAAGCCCTTCGGACCTTCATTACTTGGCCCCGACATTTAGTTAGGTCAATAATGGCAAAGGTATGTATATGTATGGTTATAATACATCTAACACATAAATAAATTGATTTATTTTTTATGATTATATTTTATAAAATATGTAGGATGTTCGGCAGCCAAAAGTCTTGGGTAAAGCTATTGCCACTCATTACGCATCTAAGGAGAAGACACCGGTTGTGGAGACTTCTCCAAATCCAATTTTTGATCTCTTGTCTCTTTCCCCACAATTGTATCTGCAGTCATTCCAAGTTCCATGGGATTGTACATTATTTGGGATGGCTTCTAGCAATATCCCCCGTACATTTCCCACACTCGATGCCCTGGAGATTGGGATGGGCAATCAATGTCTAAATATAGTCTGTTTTACAATTTTGGACATTGTAAGTTCATATCTTTCATGACTCTTTTCATTTTAGTAAATATATAAGCTATAAGTTCACTTAAATTGGCATATTTTAGGATGATGCACGAAATGATAGTGGAGCGGGGCATTGGTCATGTGTATGGATTCTTCGAGCCTCAATCCATACAAAAGTGCGGGAATAAGCGTGATCAAATTCTCGGTTACATGCGGAATTGGATCACTGATTCTAAAAGAGATATTTACCTTGGAGCATACCATCATTCGTAAGTTATCCCATCCTCTTACTGGTTTTACACAAGTTTTTTTAATAGATTCTAATCATGTGTATATACGAAACCACTGGCAGCTATTAGTTATTTGTCCAAAGCGAGAATCTTGTGTGTTGGTTCTCGCTCATTGGGAAGGAAACCTGACATGGAGCTAAAAAATATTGTAAACAAGTAAGTATTTCTTATATTATGTCTAAACATCTTGATTATTCTATTTCTAACCCCCTTCTTTTCAATATATAGTGCTCTAAAGGTTTGTAGTACATTAGGTGGAAAACACGAAGTAAAAGCACGACTCCAAATTGGAATTTTATCAAAGTAAGTAGCCTTTATATATATTATACTATCTATTAATTTATGTTCAAATTTAATAGTTATTTTTAACATATTTAGTCATTTTTAGTGTAACAAACAAAATGGAGGATACGAGTGCGGCTACTATGTAATGTATTGGATGTGGCTCATCATTTTTGGTAGCATTCGGGATAGTTGGAATGAGGTAAGTTGACATTTGCTATTATATTCAATTCCTTTATTTTTATTGCTTAGGGTTTACCATTCTATTATTGTGAACTTCTTACAGGCATTTAAAGATATAGAACCTTTGCCTATGGATACTATAGACATGGTTAGAAACAAATGGGCAGAAAAGTTTGTACAAGTAGTTAGGAATAGGATTGATTGATAATTTTTTGTGTATTTTGTACATAATTTGGCTGATTTTGACATATATATCTATCATTTTATATATTAGTGATTAGTCTGAAATAAATATACTTGTCATCGGATTGAGATTACAAGCAGGTCTGTTGGTGGCACTAAAACAGACCTACATTTTAAAAAAAAAGGATATTCTACGTCGGTTATTGCATTAACCGACGTTGTAACGTCGGTCGCTTGAGCGATACAGAGGTCGCTTGAGCGATACAGAACCCGAGAGTTCCCTTTGTTTGAAGGCTTCGTCGCTCAAGCGAGTACACTGGTTGCTTGAGCGAGAAAGGACTTTCAACGTCGGTTAGTTAAATAACCGACGTAGAATTTACTAATTTCTACGACGGACATTTGGTTAACCGACGTAGATATATATCACTTTCAACGTCGGGTATTCTGAACCGACGTAGAATCCTTTGACATTCAACGACGCCTGAATCAACGACGTCATTGGAACCGACGCTGAATGCCTTCCACACTCAACGTTGAATGATCATTTTGTAGTAGTGAATGAAGTGCAACATCTAAGTGTTTTCCCATGTTTCTGTCTGCAAAAATCTACTGAAAGCAGGGTATCAGCAAGAATTGCAGGTATAGGACTCTTAGGGTATATATCCCAGGAAAAGAATGCATCTATTGCAGCATGATCCACAATGTTCACATGAAATGGGAATAATATGATTCCGAACATTACCAATGCTAGAGTTTTGTTGAAGGTAGACCAATCTTTCTTTTTAACCAAAGAGATTAAGTGGTCTTCTATTATAGACATTTTCCAACCTCGGATGTTCCCTTTTCCCTCTAGGATGGATTGATGAGGAGGCAGTCGTATGATAGTAGCAACCTTACTCATGGCCACATATACTCCTGAGCAGACATAGACCCCGACTGATTGAGGCCATCTAACCATGAGTTCATATTCTTCTAAGGTTGGTACTAAGTCAAACTGCGAAAACTCAAAGCAGTGTAGATCGGGATTCCAAAAGTGGACCAATGCTCTAACAAAGATTGGATCGATGCTGATTTTCAGGAGGTCAAGAATTCTTCCATAAGATTTCTCAAAATTGGCACTGACCTCCGGCGGCATATATGTACTCAACTGCCTTAACTTCTCTACACGGCATAGAAGGATTTCCACTTTCTTTAATTGTCTATTACTGGATCCCTCCATTATCTAAAAGAAATGAAAATGCATGATATGAGGATGAGTCCTTGTAAATGCATGCATGTAAGTGTTTGTTTTTCTAAGTATTATCATGTTTTATTCCTAATATGATACATGGTAATACTTGGTTTTTCTTAAAAAGAAAACTATCTATATGGATGTTTATGGATTTTGATGAAGAGAGTCCTATTTTCTTCTCTTATTTTTATGAACAAAGGTTGTATGAATTATAAGACCTTTATCAAGATTTTTTTATTTTATAAAGGCATTTTTATGGCTTTAATTCGTTTTTATATTTTTTATGACCCTTTATCTCTTCTGTCGGTCAACGTGGCTACTTAGCTTACAAAGAACCTGAAACCAGGCTAGCTTAACTGAAGACTGTCCGAGATAAAGTTGGCTTATCTTATCACTTTTATGATTTTTAGGGTTTTTCATTATTTTTGTTTGTTGTATGATTACCCTATGCTAATGCATCAATACAAATGCAGCAAACGAATGCACACACAATTCATACATCCACGAGCAGAGCCACGCTACTTATGAGGTGGGGTTTTCCTGCAAAAACGTGCTTGGTTTAGGCGGTTCTAAACTGTTCTCACCAAGGCCAAAGGTCCCCAAGGTGCCCCCATTATAGGGACCTCTCAATCTCTCAGTCCTCGGGTCATGCACGGAACTCCGTGTCGACATCCTTAGACCAAAAGAAGAGAGTTATCACCTTGAGTTGGTGGTTTCCGACAACGGTTGTAGCCCTGTGTTCCAACAAGTCGGTCGTATCTGCCACCCACTCCCTATAGGTATTCACTCTTGCCCCCGGGTATAGAGGGACTGTTGTGTGCAAGGGTTTTTTTTGTGTGCAATTTATATTTCAGACAATTTGCAGAAAATAATCATACAGCAATTACTAAAGCCATACAATAAAACATACGGAAAAGGGTAAAGGCGTAATTTCAAATCTTTACTTAGTTTAAGTTTATCCGTCACTAAATGGGATCAACTCTCTAGCTTCCCCAGCGGAGTCGCCATCTGTCGCCGCCATCCATTCCGACGTCCAGGGACATCTCGAACGTTTATGCGAGCGGTCGTGAAAAGATGGTTTAGACTCGCGTTTTTGTGTTAAAATATGTTCATTGCTTCCGAGGTGCTCAACAACTGAACTATCCTCTAATAAAAGCAAGGTTTTCGAAAAAGGGTTCTTTTGGAGTCGCCACCAATGTTTTGACCATGAACATTGGAAAAGGATAAAAAGGTGTTGATTTTAATAAAAACCAAACTTGGCCATCATAACCAGAGTTAGGTAAGGGAGTTAGTTACGTGTGGGGAAGGTGTTAGCACCCCCACAACGCCCCTTTCGGGTTCCCTATGACGGACTAATTCATTTAAGTGAAGATTACAAGAAATTACGCGATTACCCTATTTTATTGCATAATATTAAAAATGGCTATCTACATGATTTTAGTTTACATTGCATACAGAAAGCAATAAATAAAGCAGTAAAAGAGAAGAGAATTAAAAAGAACCTCCGTAGCAAGCTTTGTATTGCGAATCTTTTGACTATGAGGATGTGTTTTGGCAATCCCCCGCTCTACAAAGACTCTCCTCTCCGAATACAACACTGACTCTACTAAATTTTACAGAAGAATTGAATGCTGGAATATGATTCCTTAACTGATTGTTACCTTATTAAGGCAATCAAAGAGTTCATTCGAAGAGGGAAGAGAATAGACAAGTACTGGGAGTTGTCTGGTGTGTGAAACAGTGGCAAATGAGCCTCCTATTTATAGTTTTTTCGCTGCCTGCACGTTTGGGACGACCGTCCCAACTGCCTCTTTTACAAAGGTTGAGACCACCTGAAACCTGGGACTGGCAGTCCCACTTGGGACGGCTGTCCCACTTGGCCAGGGAAGGTTGGGACGGCCGTCTCGACCTGTTTTGGCTAGCCTTTGTGTTCTGGGACCCCCGGGAAGCTTTCCTTTCTTTATTCGGACGTTGTTTGATGCCGATAAACGCCCGTTAAAGCTTTATCTTCATATAGGAAGTCTTCTTGGCCTTTATTGAGATGTCAGGCGAGCTTTGTCTTTGTTGTAGGAAGTCTCTTTAGCCTTTATTGAGAGACCGGGCAAAATTAGGGGTCTACAGAGGGGACTAGTAGACAATTGAAGAAGGTGGACATTCCCCGATACCATGCTGAAAAATTGGAACGGCTTTGCGCGATAATGCCACTAGAGGTCTGCTCCGACTTTGAAAAATCCTAAGGACGGATTCTCGACCTGCTAAAGATTTGTGTCGACCAAGTTTTCGTCAGGGTATTAGTTCATTTCTGGAACTCCAGTCTGCGCTGCTTCGAATTTCCGCAGTTTGATATGGTGCCCACCTTAGAGGAGTACGAAATCATGCTAAAATGGCCCAAATCAGCCGGGGTCCATATACGCCACGGGGCATATACTCCTGCAGCACAAGTTGCTGCCATCATTCAACTACGGTTCCACCAGACTACTCTGATAGGAAAAGGGAACATCCAGGGTTGGAAGGTCCCAATGTTAGAAGACCACCTGTCCGATTTGGCTGAAAGGACAGAATGGGTCGCTTTCAACAAAACCCTGGCCTTAATAATATTCGAAACAATCTTGTTTCCCTTCCACCTCGACACAGTGGATCAAGCCGTCATGGACGCCTTCTTCGCCTCGGACGTGCACTCAAAAAGTCCCTTGCCTGCAATTCTTGCTGACACCTTGCTCTCGGTGGATTTCTGTCACCAGAAGCAAGGAAAAACACTTTGTTGCTGCTCTTCACTACTCTTCGTGTGGGGCATTACACATTTTTACGCCTCTAGTCACCTGGGGATGTTCCCCGACCCTTTGAGGAGCTTCTCCAAAATCCCTCTCCAACGACGCCTAACTTCAGAGTGGAAGGACGAGTTGGAACGCTTGGATGCCAACAGTTTATCCTGGGTCTGCCCTTGGTTCAGATGTGGAGATTTTCCAAACGTACCCATGATAGGAGTCAGGGGTTGCATAGCCTACTCACCTAGAGTAGCTATGAGGCAGCTCATGAGGACCCAAACTACCATTTCTCAAGGGGAACTCGGAGGACTGTGTTTCTTCGGAGACCCATGCACAATCGCCAACTCACTAGCCATGAGAAAAGCATGGGAGAAACCTTTCTTTATGGGAGATATAGAGCTAGGAAAAGCTTGAGTGGCTGTCTCCAGTGACTATGAGGTGTGGAGAAAAAGAAGAGGGATGTCTCGACCATCCACCTCACTCATTACAAGCGCCAGTAGTGAAGAGCTGCAGGCTCAAGTCGATGCCTTGACCCAGAGGATAGAAATCATGGGAGCCCAGATGAGGGCCCTTGAAGAGAGAGAGCAGGAATCTATCCTCACCATTGATGGTCTACAAAGGCAATGCAAGAAAAAGGATCATGAAATAGAGCGCCTCAAGGACCAGTGTGCTGACTCTAATGAGCAAGCTATCCGAGCATCCAAAACTGCCAGGACCAGCTCGGATAGCCAACTTCAGGAGATAACTGCCAAGACAGCACACCTTCAGGTCGAATCAGCAAAACAGGCTCAGACGATCAAGTAGTTGTTGCAAGAACTCACCAAGACTCGGTTAGAAATACGCCAAGAGCGGGAGGCCAATCGGAGACTCAATGGAAGTCTCACTGAGCTACGCTGTAAAGAAAGAGACGGGCTAGCTCAGTACAGTCAAGTACTACAAGATAAGGACCGAGCCCTTGCAAAACTCGATGAACTACAAGCCTTGGTTGTCCATCAAGAGGCGAAGATCAAGGAGGCTTAAAAGTACAGCGAAGATATGAGCCAGGCAGTCCAGAAGCAAAGCGAAGCACTAGCTCATCACGTCCGGGAAGCCGAAAGAGAATTACATAGAGATCAAGACCCGCCTGTGGGTTTCTTTAGGCTTTTCCGTTTTTGCCAAAAGTTGCTTCGTAGTATGGAATAGGGGAATATACACCTTCTAACGGATAAATGAAATTTTCCTTTATTCAACAATTGTCTACTTGCATGCATATCATTCATCTGCATATTTAATTTCCCCTCCTTTCACACTTAATAAAATAAGATAATAAAAAGGAAGGATTAACTGACACGTCTTCCAAATCAGAAGAATGGAGAGAAAGTCACTCCTAATTAAGCTTTCTCCAATGGTCGACTCATCACGAGAGGAAAATAATCCTCGACCGTTGGTCCTCAAAAATAAGGAAGAGGGGGAAAGGACACCAGTGCGACTATTTATGCCACGTCCTTTCCCCTACGAGTCAAACAAAGTTGTACCGTGGAGATATGGAGAATCTTCACCAATAAAAGAGGATATCATGAATATAGCCGGCATTGGGGGCATGACTAGAAGTGAAAGAGTCTACTCCCCCAAGGACTCACAGGAAGATGTCCCCAAAAATAAAGGAAAAAATAAAAAGACCGAAGAGGAAAAAGAAAATAAGGAATCCAAGGAGGAGACAGAGGAATTACTCCAATTTATAAGGCAAAACGAGTATTCCATTATAGACCAGCTCAATTGTACACCTGCAAAGATAACATTGTTATCTCTAATGATGAGCTCGGAACCGCACAGAAACGCCCTGCTGAAGGTCTTGAGCGAAGCGCATGTACCTCACACTATATCCCAAGAAAAGGTTGAGAGGATCGTCGGTCACATTATGGCAAGCGATCACCTCACCTTCATAGAGGAAGAACTACCCCTCGAGGGGTCGAACCACAACAAGCCCTTGCACATCTCGATCAAGTGCAAGGAGTACCTCAGTGCCAAAGTTCTTGTGGATAACGGGTCATCCTTGAACGTGATGCCCAAGTGCACACTAGACAAGTTGACTATCCAAGGAACCCGTCTGCGCCCAAGCAGCACTATCGTTTGAGCCTTCGACGGATCAAAGCGAGAAGTAGTGGGAGAAGTTAATTTGCCAATCCAAGTTGGACCCACTATCTTCAACGTCGATTTCCATGTAATGGATATTACTTCAGCATACAGTTGTCTCCTCGGCAGGCCTTGGATTCATGACGCTAAGGCAGTACCTTCGACACTCCACCAGAAAGTTAAATTCATAGTGGATGACAAATTGGTCACGGTCCAAGCAGAAGATGATATCCTGATCAGTGGACCGTCCACCCAACCTTATGTGGATGCGGCTGAAGAGGCCCTTGAAACATCTTTTCAAGTGCTCGAAATTGCCAGTATAGAAAGACTTCCCAAAAGCACAAGGGTAGCCCGCATGATGATGAAGCATGGTTACCATCATGGCCAAGGACTGGGGGCAGACTCCCAAGGCATAAGGGAACCCCCAGAATTCCAAGATAATCCTTTCAAGCATGGCCTAGGATATGACCCTACTAAGGGCCGAGCAGAAAGAGGGAAAGGGAAGTCTCCCCTCCGCACACTCAAGCAAATTTTCCGAAGTGGAGGGGTGCAAGCGTCAAGAGTTACCCTAGTTATTAGGAAATCTTTTTCTTCATTTAAGGGATGTAAACCCCATGATTGTTAGAAATTATCCCCCGGGGCTAGCCCGACCCCCAGGCATTTTAGGGCACATATTCCCTTGTAGACCCCTAATTTTGCCCGACCTCTCAATAAAGGCTAAAAGAGACTTCCTATAACAAGATAAAGCTCGCCTGACATCTCAATAAAAGCCAAAGAAGACTTCCTATATGAAGATAAAGCTTCAACGGGCGTCTATCGGCATCAACCGACGTCCGAATAAAGAAAGGAAAGCTTCCCGGGGGTCCCAGAACACAAAAGCTGGCGAAAACAAGTTGAGACAGCCGTCCCAAATGTGAGACGGCTGTCCCAAGCTGCCCTGGCCAAGTGGGACGCCCGTCCCAAGTGAGACAGGCCTCTCACTCTTCAAATGGTTATCCCAATGGTGAATATTCAATTGAGATGGCCGTCCCAACCCAGACGGCCGTCCCAAATTGCCAGGCTGCGAAAACTATAAATAGGAGGCTCATTTGCCACTTTTTCACACACCAGACAACTCCCAGTACTTGTCTTCTCTTCCTACTTCGAATGAACTCTCTGATTGCCTTAATAAGGTAACAATCAGTTAAGGAATTGTATTCCAGCATTCGATTCTTCTGTAAAAATTTAGTCGAGTCGATCTTGTATTCGGAGAGGAGAGTCTTTTTGAGCGGGGGATTGCCAAAACGCATCCTCACAGTTAAAAGATTTGCAATACAAAGCTTGCTACAGAGGTTCTTTTCACTTCTCTTCTCTTTTACTGCTTTATTTATTGCTTTATGTATGAAATATGAAATAAAGCCATGTAGATAGCCATTTTTAATATTATGCAATAAAATAGGGTAATCGCGTAATTTCTTATAATCTTCACTTAAATGAATTAATCCGTCATAGGGAACCCGAAAGGGCGTCGTGGGGGTGCTAACACCTTCCCCACACGTAACTAACTCCCTTACCTAACTACGATTATAATGGCCAAGTTTGGTTTTTATTAAAATCAACGCCTTTTTATCCTTTTCCAATGTTTATGGTCAAAACATTGGTGGCGACTCCATAAGAACCCCTTTTCAAAAACCTTGCTTTTATTAGAGGATAGTTCAGTTGTTGAGCACCTCGGAAGCAATGAACATATTTTAACAACAAACGTGAGTCTAAACCATCTTTTCGCGACCGATCGCATAAACGTTCGAGATGTCCCTGGACGTCGGAACAGACGGCGGCGACATCCCTTATTAATTAATAAAGAATGCTTCTTACTATCTACTTCTTTTCTTGCTATTTCTGACTAGACCTCACAATAACCCTGTCTAAGTAAACAGAAAAAGAAAAAGAAGAATAAAAAGCGCATCCAAATAACCAAAAATTCACCATTGCCATTACGGTCAAACTAATTGATTAGAAGCACCAAATAAGACTTCACTTCACCATAAAGAGAGTCACGCTTCACCAATATTGTGAAAAAAATACACAAAAAAAAACCATAGAAGCCAAACGCCAAGAAAAATACCCGGTAGGAAACCCACCAAGGGGCTACGCAAAAGATAGGGTCAACCCGGTAGGATACCCGAACAAAAATAAAGGGTAGCCTAGGCAAAAGTTAGGGTTACAAAATAAGGTCCGCTAGGATCCCCTAAACACAAAAAAGGAACCTAGACAAAAGATAGGGCCAAAACACAATATCCTAGTTCGAAAACCCAAAGGGCGATCTAGGGAAATCAATTAGCCATAAAAAAGCAATGGAAATAAAACTAAGGCGCAAGTACAAAAAAGGGAAACACTTGCTTAGACGAAAAGCTTAAACATCTAAGCCTAACCCTGGCCAGCCGTTCTTACAAAACCTTTTTTCTAAATAAAACAAACCTTCTAAAACACAAGCCATTGAATTTACCCCTTTACTTCTCTTCTCTTGACCCTCACAACAATATTCTAATAATTAATTTGGGAATATGGAGGCGTATAGTCAACAAGAGGATTGAAACCCCTAGAATGGAGAAAAAGGGACACTACATGACAAAGAGTGCTCTACAAAAAAGAGAAAAAGGAAAAACAAGCTACCCTTCGGTCATAAGAAGCCTGGCATGGTACAGCCAAACGCAAAAACCCAGATCAGAGGACATTCGACGCTACAAAGACACGTCAGTTAAATCCTTCTGAAAAACTAATTGAAATAGGCATTATAGGACATCAAACATAAAAACATTGCATGCATAAAATGTTTTTGAACCAGGTCCTATTTTCTTTTAACACAAAAAAAAACTCCTGTAATTCGAGACGGCCGTCCAAAATTCCCAGACCGCCGTCTCAGTCTCCAAGCAAAACGGGACCGCCGTCTCGACCAACGAGACCGCCGTCTCGACTTAGCTAAAAACAAGACCACCGTCCCGCTTGGCGAGACGGCCGTCTCGTTTAAGGCCAAAGTCGAGGCCGCCGTCTCGACTTCCCAGATGGTCGTCTCGACTTGCACAAAATCGAGACCGCCGTCTCGACTTCCCAGACGGCGGTCCCGGATTGGATTTTTCCCTATAAATAGGGGAGGGGTCTTGAGGCTCTCCACAACTCCTCTGCACTCCAACTCTCAGATCTCTCACTTCCAAGCGCCTTTTTCGACAAAATGTTCCGTGGAAGTCAGTCAAGGAAGAGAAGAGGACCTGCTGGCCCTAGCAGTTCCTCAGCACCTGCTCCTCAAGACCCTGCACGGCTCTCACCGCTACACCAGGCTCGCCTACAGCACATCAGGGGGTACGCATGGCACCCCATGCTCAAGCTAGACTTCGGCATCCTCGCCGAATTTGGATGGGAGGACGACGTCCAGGCCAACATTGACAACATTGGATGGGGTTTCCTCCTGCAGTCTCCCCCCACCCATGTGTACCCTCAAGCAGTGATGGAGTTCCTGGCCTCCATCTCCTACGCCGAAACTCCCGCCATGTTCCCAGGCCTGTCACCGACGAAGATGGTGACATACTTTATGGGTGGGATGTATCGGACTACCACCCTGCATGAATTCAACGTTTCTATTGGATTCGTCCGGCCTGAAGACGTGCTGACCCGGGAGTACTAGAAGGCCATCTGCGCACGCCCCACCAACCTCACCGCCGGCGAGATGTGGGAGGAGCTCACTAGGGCACCCACATTGCCCACGCTGATGAAGGGCTCAACACTCCCCCCGACCCTCCGCATTTGCCACAAGCTGCTGGCGGGGACCATCCACGGCAAGAAGGAGAGTCAGGGTATGGTAACTCTCCCCGACCTCTTCGTCCTTTACTGCATGTGCCAGAGGCATCGATGCAACCCTGGCTACTTCTTCCTGAAGGCTCTCAAGGACTTCGGAAGCAGGCCGGTGCGAGCTGTCCTCATGGCCCCCCTCATCACCCCCCTGGCCGAAAAATGGGGGTGCAGTGCCCGGGAAGAATTGGCCTCCAGTCAACAACCCGAGTCTATCAACGGGTCGATACTGGTCAGCATGGGGATGCTCATGCGCCGCGGAACCCAGCTGGTCCTCCACCCATCGCTGGATTTCGCCTTGGACCTCCAGGACATCGTGGCAATGCACGATCTCCCAACACCTCCCGATTTCCAATAGCCACAACAGCAGCATCAGCATCAGCAGCAGTACACAGACGACTTTGCTGGCATAAACCGCAACATCTACGATCTGCGCCAACAATTTGAACAGATGTCCCTAAGACAAGAAGCCTTCGACACCAGACTAGAGATGATATACCAGTATCAAGAGGGAATGAGGCAAGACTGGGCAACGTTCCAACAAGAATACCGAGATGAAGTCCGGGACCAAGCAGAGTTTCGGAGGCACATGTACCAGCAATTCCCCTCCTACGGATCTTCTCCAGATGATGGCCCATAGTCTTAGGGATAACACTTATAGAATAGGGCTGCTTTAATAAAATCTTTCATAAATAAAAATTTTATTCCATGCATCTTTTTATCCCTTCCAAAAGTCAGCGTAATCAAAAGAAGATAGAGAGTCAAAAGACTTACGCTCAAGAAAAAAAAGCCAAAATCCAAAATCGCGAGAAAAAAGAGATAAAACTGCGAAAAAAGGCAGGATTGAAAAAAAGTCAACCACCTTGACCAACAAAACTTTGACAAACTAGGCAAGAGTCGAACACAAACAAAGCCCACCCAACCAGCCAGCAAGAGTTGGGTGATCACCATCAAAATATCAAAAACAAAGAATCCCCAGCAACCAAAAAGGCTGGATGAACACCTCAAAAATCCCTGGCACAAACCGGACGTACAAATCAAAAACAAGAAAACACACCTCAACAAATGGGCGCATGAGCCACCTGAGCAGTAAGCCGCCACTACCACCAGTCCTACACAACGGACTGTACCAGCCTGATGGGGGGTTCATACCCATCCAATCCAACACACAGTGGACTGCAAACTACCAGCCTGATTGGGGGTTCATACTCATCCAGTCTAACACACAGCGGACTGCAAACTACCAGCCTGATGGGGGGTTCATACTCATCCAGTCCAACACACAATGGACTGCAACTACCAGCCTGATGGGGGTTTATACCCATCAACCGAAGGATCGGCTACCGTCAAAAGGAGTATCCTGAGGTTCTACCACATGTCAACCAAAGGGATCGGCTACCGTCAGAAGAAGTATCCTGGATGTGCACGGCACAAACTTTCCCCAGAGGATCAACCGCCACAAGTCGGAACATCCGATGGGTAACCGGGCAAGAGGGTCAACTCCTTTACCTCCTAGTCGTTCTTCTTGGCACAACAGGCCAACAGCCGACTGGTCAGAAAAGGGGGGCAGCTGTAGACCCCTAATCTTGCCCGACCTCATAATAAAGACCAGAAGACCTTCTATTCGAAGATGGATGAAGCCTAAGAAGCCACTAGGAGAGACTATTAGGCCCCATACTAGGATAGGAGGGATTTTTGGCCCAAAAATAAGGATTTTCGCCTTTTAAGGTCAAGACCGCCGTCTCGGATTCGAGACTGCCGTCTCGCCTTGCGCAAATGGCGAGACCGCCATCTCGTTTGGCGATACCGCCGTCTCGACCTGACAGGCGCGAATCCCTATAAACAGGAGCGTCATTCCCCTCATTTCCCACAGTTCTTCCATTCTCTCTCTAGATATTTCTTCAAATTCTCTTTCTAGAACCCCTCCGAAGCATTTCCGGAGTTTCTGAGAGTTTTCTAGAGTGTTTTATAGCGTTTTGAGTGATTTCGGCGCTGTAAAGAGTGAAGGGCTGCCAAAAAGCACCGTAATGGCGAAGATTAATAGAAAGCTTGCTTCGGAGGTTTCTACACTCTCTCTCTCTACTTTACCGCTTTAATTTTAAATTATGCAATAGAAACTAGGGCCATGTAGTCATAATTTTAAATTCCGCAAAATAAAGGGTAAAAGCGTATTTTTCACCGATTTATTTATTTATCCAAAGTAGCTAGCCCATCATAGGGAACCCGAAAGGGGCATCGTAAGGGAACTAACACTTCCCTTACACGTAACTAACTCCCTTACCCAACTCTAGTTCTAATGACCAAAGTTGGTTTTTCGAAAACCAACGCCTTTTAACCCCTTTTTCGATGTTTCCGGTAAAAACGTCGGTGGCAACTCCAGAAGAACCCTTCAAAAACTAGTTCTTGGTTTAGCCCGGTTATGGGACAATCCAAGAATGTCTTTTCGAAAACCTCGCCCCTAGGTTCAGCCCGGTTATCGCACAACCTAAAGGCGTTGTAACCACACCAATAAAAAACGCGAAAATTGGAAAGTCGGAACCATCGCGTCGCTCTGACCGCCTCGTTTTGACGGTGGCGACACGTGGCATAAATAGTCGCACTGGTGTCCTTGCCCCCTCTTCCTTATTTTTGAGGACCAACGGTCGAGGCTTATTTTCCTCTTGTGATGAGTTGACCATTGGAGAAAGCTTGATTAGGAGTGGCTTTCTCTCCATTCTTCTGATTTGGAAGACGTGTCAGTTAATCCTTCCTTTTTATTATCTTATTTATTAAGCGTGAAAGGAGGGGAAATTAAATATGCAGATGAATGATATGCATGCAAGTAGACAACTGTTGAATAAAGGAAAAATTTCATTTATCTGTTGGAAGGTGTACATTCCCCTATTCCATACTACGAAGCAACTTTTGGCAAAAACGGAAAAGCCTAAAGAAACCCACAGGCGGGTCTTGATTTCTATGTAATTCCCTTTCGGCTTCCCGGACGTGACGAGCGAGTGCTTCGCTTTGCTTTTGGACTGCCTGGTTCATATCTTCGCTGTACTTTTGATCCTCTTTGATCTTCGCCTCTTGATGGACGACCAAGGCTTGTAGTTCATCGAGTTTTGCAAGGGCTCGGTCCTTTTCTTGTAGTACTTGGCCATACTGAGGTAGCCCGTCTCTTTCTTTGCAGCGTAGCTCAGTGAGACTTTTGTTGAGCCTCCGATTGGCCTCCCGCTCTTGGCGTATTTCTGACCGAGTCTTGGTGAGGTCTTGCAACAAGTCCTTGATCGTTTGAGCCTGTTTTGTTGATTCGGCCTCAAGGCGTGCTGATTTGGCAATTATTTCTTGAAGTTGGCTATCTGAGCTGTTTCTGGCAGTTTTGGATGCTCGGATAGCTTGCTCATTAGAGTCAGCACACTGGTCCTTGAGGTGCTCTATTTCATGATCCTTTTTCTTGCATTGCCTTTGCAGACCATCAATGGTGAGGATAGATTTTTGTTCTCTTTCTTCAAGGGCCCTCATCTGTGCTCCCATGATTTCTATCCTTTGGGTCAAGGTATCGACTTGAGCCTGCAACTCTTCACTATTGGCGTTTGTAATGAGTGAGGTGGATGGTTGAGACATCCCTCTTCTTTTTCTCCACACCTCAGTCACTGGAGACAGCTACTCGAGCTTTTCCTAGCTCTCTATCTCCCATAAAGACTGGTTTCTCCCATGATTTTCTCACAGCTAGTGAGTTGGCGATTGTGCATAGGTCTCCGAAGAAACACAATCCTCCGAGTTCCCCTCGAGAAATTGTAGTTTGAGTCCTCATGAGCTGCCTCATAGCTACTCTAGGTGAGTAGGCTATGCAACCCTTGAGTCCTATCAAGGGTACGTTCGGATAATCTCCACATCTGATGAGGACTGGACCAGGTCAGATCCAAGGGCAGACCTAGGATAAATTGTTGGCGTCCCAGTGTTCCAACTCGTCCTTCCATTCTAAAGTTAAGCGTCGTTGGAGAGGGATTCTGGAGAAGTTCCTCAAAGGATCGGGGAACATCCCCATGTGACTAGAGGCGTAAAAATGTATATTGCCCCACACAAAGAGTAGTGAAGAGCAGCAACGAAGTGTTTTTCCTTGCTTCTGGTGGCAGAACTCCACCGAGAGCAAGGTGTTGGCAAGAATTGCAGGCAAGGGACTCTTCGAGTTCACATCCCAGGCGAAGAAGGCGTCCATGACGGCTTGATCTACTATGTCGAGGTGGAAGGGAAACAAGATTGTTCCGAATATTATTAAAGTCAGGGTTTTGTTAAAAGCGACCCATTCTGTCCT
This sequence comes from Sphenostylis stenocarpa, assembly GCA_963425845.1. NCBI lineage: Eukaryota > Viridiplantae > Streptophyta > Magnoliopsida > Fabales > Fabaceae > Sphenostylis > Sphenostylis stenocarpa. The sequence continues at coordinate 24,359,657 of OY731402.1, read as the reverse complement.
TTCAGCCAAATCGGACAGATGGTCTTCTAACATTGAGACCTTCCAACCCTGGATGTTCCCTTTTCCTATCAGGGTGGTCTGCCGGAATGGTAGTGGAATAATGACAGCGACTTGGGCTGCAGGAGTATATGCCCCGTGGCGTATATGGACCCCAGCTGATTTGGGCCATTTCAACATGATTTCGTACTCCTCCAAGGTGGGCACCATATCAAACTGCGGGAATTCGAAGCAGCGCAGACTGGAGTTCCAGAAGTGAACTAATACCCTGAAGAAAACTTGGTCAACATAGATCTTTAGCAGGTCGAGAATCCGTCCATAGGATTTTTCAAAGTCGGAGCGGACCTCTGGTGGCATTAACGCACAAAGCCGTTCCAATTTTTCAGCATGGTATCGGGGAATGTCCACCTTCTTCAATTGTCTACTAGTCCCCTCCATTTTCTAAAACCAAAATGCATGTTTTATGAAAATGATGCTTATTGAATGAATGCGAGTGTTTATTTTTTATTTATCATGTTCTGTATGATACTTGCATATTTTTTGAAAAATAAACTACCTATATGAGGGTAATATTTTTGAACAGGGCCCCATTTATTGTTTTGGAATCGGATTTTTATATTTTTTATTTTATAGCCTTTTATCTCTTCTGTCAGACTGCGTGGCTACTTAGCTTATAAAGAACCTGAAACCAGGCTAGCTAAAAGGCAGACTGTCCGAGATAAAAAAATGGCTTTATGCGAAAGAATAGTTAACGTCCCTTATCTCTTCTGTCGGACTGCGTGGCTACTTAGCTTACAAAGAACTTGAAACCAGGCTAGCTAAAAGGCAGACTGTCCGAGATAAGGGTGTTTATTGCAAAAGAATTTTTTTTGTGATTTTTCTGTTGTTTGGTTATGATATGCAACAGACAAATGTAACAAATAGATGCACACGCAATTCGATCATCCACGAACAGGCGAGAAGTCGTTTTAATCACGAGGTAGGGTTTTCCTGCAGAAAAGTGCATTGGCGAAGGTAGGTTCTAACTGTTCTCACCAAGGCTAAGGCCCCCAAGGTGCCCCCATTATAGGGTCCCCACTCTCCAACCTTCCGACCATGCTTAGCACTAAGGCCATAGTCAGTCTTTATGCCAAAAGAGGAAGGTTATCACCTTGAGTGGTGGTTTCCGATCACACTGGTGGGCACAAGGCCATCACTACAGCGAACCGTACTTTGCCACCCACTCCCTATGGATTTCTCACTTGCCCCCAGGTATAGAGGGAACTATTGTGTGCAAGGGTTTGTGTACAGTTTGTATTTCAAACAATTGCGTAAGTATAAACAAACAACAGTTATTAAAGTCAAGCATTAAAACATGTTATAATACAAGGTGGGGTAAAAGCGTAATTTTCTTGGTTTATTTTCTTTTAAGCTGGTCCATCACTAAATGGGATCAACTCTCTAGGCTTCTCTAGCGAAGTCGCCATCTGTCGCCGCCGTCAAAACGAGGCGGTCGGAGCGACGCGATGGTTCCGACTTTCCAATTTTTGCGTTTTTATTGGTGTGGTTACAACGCCTTTAGGTTGTCCGATAACCGGGCTGAACCTAGGGGCGAGGTTTTCAAAAAGGCGTTCTTGGATTGTCCGATAATCGGGCTAAACCAAGAACTAGTTTTTGAAGGGTTCTTTTGGAGTTGCCACCGACGTTTTTACTGGAAACATCGGAAAAGGAGTAAAAAGGCGTTGGTTTTCGAAAAACCAACTTTGGTCATTAGAACCAGAGTTGGGTAAGGGAGTTAGTTACGTGTAAGGGAAGTGTTAGTTCCCTTACGACTCCCCTTTCGGGTTCCCTATGATAGGCCAGCTACTTTAAATAAATAAACCGATGAAAATACGCTTTTACCCTTTTATTTGCGGAATTTAATATTATGACTACCTGGCCCTAATATCTATTTCATAATTAAAATTAAAGCGGTAAAGTAGAGAGAGAGTATAGAAACCTCTGAAGCAAGCTTTCTATTAATTCCTTGAAATTAGGGTGCTTTTTGGCAGCCATTCACTCTTTACAGCGCCGGAATCTCTCGAAAACGCTATAAAACACTCTAGAAAGCTCTCAGAAACTCCGAAAATGCTTCAGAGGGGTTCTAGAAAGAGAATTTGAAGAATTGCCTAGAGCAAGAATGGAAGAACTGTGTGAAATGAGGGGAATGGCACGACTATTTATAGGGATTCGCGCCTGTCAGGTCGAGACGGCCGTCTCGTCTGACAAGGTCGAGACGGCGGTCTCGAATCCGAGACGGCCGTCTCGACCTTAAAAGGCGAAAATCCTTATTTTTGTGCCAAAAATCCCTCCTATCCTAGTATGGGGCCTAATAGTCTCTCCTAGTGGCTTTTTAGGCTTCATCCATATTCAAATAGAAGGTCTTCTGGTCTTTATTATGAGGCCGGGCAAGATTTGGGGTCTACAATCCCCCGGGGCTAGCCCGACCCTTGGGCATCTTTTGGGCACATATTCCCTTACTAATTAATAAAGAATACATTGCTTACCATTTGCTTGTTTTCTTGCTAATCATGTCTAAACCTCGTAATAACCATGTTTAAGCAAACGAAAAAAGGAAGAAGAGGAGCGCATCAAAATGATCAAAACACTTCTTCACAATAAGAATCAAGCTTATTGATTAGAAACACAGAATAAGGTTTTACCTCATCATAATAAATTCGTGTTTCGCTAATATTGTGTAAAAAGAACATAAATCAAAAAGCCCATAGAAGCCGAAGGCCAAAAAGAAAGGGCAAAATACCCAGTAGAAAACCCACAAAGGGGGTTACGCAAAAATTATGGTCAACCCTCTAGAAAACCCGAACAACAATAAAGGGTAGCCTAGGCAGAAGTTAGGGTTACAAAATAAGGTTCGCTAGGATTCCCAAAACAAGAAAAAAAGGAATCTAGACAAAAGTTATGACCAAAACACAATATCCTAGTCTGAAAACCCAAAGGGAGTATGGGGAAATCAATTAGCAATAGAAAGCGATAGAAATGGGCTAAGACGCGAACCCTCAAAGAAAAAACATTTGTTTAAACATCAGCTTAAACACTCGGACAAACCTTGGCCAACCATTCTTACAAAACCCATTCTAAATAAAAATCAACCGTCTAAAACACAAGCCATTGAATAAATTATCCTCTTACTCTCTTCTCTTGACCCTTACCATAATATTCTAACAATTAGTCAGGGAATATGCAGGCATATAATAAAAAAGAGCATTGAAATCCCTAGAGTAAGGAAAAAGCGCACCGACATGGCAAAGTGTGCTCCTCAAACCAACAATTATTCTTAGGTCACGTTAAGTCTGGAACGGTACAAACAAGTACAACAAAAACAACATAAGAAGGACCTCGTCTTCCAAAGACACACCAGTTAATCCTTTTGAAAAATTAATGAAATAGCATTATAGGACACAAAACATGAAAACATTGCATGCATAAATACTTTTGAACAAGGTCCTATATTTTCCTACAAAAAAAAACTTCGAAAAGTGAGACCGCCATCTCATTTATTGAGACCGCCGTCTCGCTTAACGATAATGCCATCTCGGCTTTCATTGAAAGCGAGACCACCTTCTCATATGGCGAGACTGTAGTCTCGCCATTTACAAAAAGTGAGATCATCGTCTCGCTTGGCGAGAAGGCTATCTCGCCATTTTCCAATGGCGAGACCGCCATCTCGAAATTTCAGATGGCGGTTCCGAGCTTTGAAAAAGCGAGATTGTCGTCCAAAAATCCCAGACGGCGCTCTCGACCAAAATCAAAATTTCTATATAAAGGGGGCCTTTGGGTCAGTTCTAAGCACTCCATTCCAGCATCTTCATACACATTCTCATACATTCTTGAGTGTCTTTGCCAAAATGAAATGAGGTGAATCATCTAGGCCCTAAAAGAGAGGTCGGGGCCCCGGCCAGAGCGCACCTGCAACCCCAGCTCTTCCTGACCCTACCCAGCTTACGCCACAGCATCAGGCCAGGCTGGAGCACATAAGGGGTTACTCCTGGCACCCCATGCTGAGACTAGAATTTGGTATCCTGACCGAGTTCGGTTGGGAGGAAGAAGTGCGAGGCTACATTTAGAATATCGGGTGGGACTTCCTCCTCCAGCCCCCCCAACCTGCATCTACACACAAGTCGTATTGGAGTTCCTCACCTCCATTACAAAGATCGAGATGCCCACGATGTTCCCAGGTGTCCCTCTAGTGAGGATGGTCTCGTACTATATGAATGGGACCTATCGGACGACGATGTTTAATAGTTCAATGTCGCCATAGGCTTCATATAGCCGCAGACACCCTTGAAGCACTTGTTGGATTTGATGAAGACATAAAGAGTTTATATTGATGAAGACATAAAGAGTTTATATTGATGAAGACATAAAGGGTTTATAGAGTTTAGTTTGTGGGTGTGTAGGTGAATAGGTTATAGGTTTAGAATTTAATCTCTTGATTGATCAATAGATCTTGTGATAAGCGCCTTTAAATGATGCATCTCATTGAACTTATTTTACTGCATGAAAAACCAACCTTTAAGCATTAAAGGAACAAACTGAGTTTTTCAATCTGTTAAAAAGAAGTTTCAATCTGTTAAAATCACTTAAAATAGGAAATGTTCATTTGTTGTCAAAATATTAATTGATTGAATTGCAGAATCAACAGGTTAAAATGTTCTTAATGATTTTTTCCATATTAAAGGTTTCACAATTTTAATCTGTTGAAATCAAGTTCAATCTGTTGAAACAGAGAGACATTATTTTTCACTTTAAAGTATCACAAGGATTTCAATCTGTTGAAATATATTTTAATTTGTTGAAACAGAGAGCTACCATTTTTCTTCTAACTGTTTCAATCCATTGAAAACTCGAAACAACCGATTGAATTAGTTTTTAAATGAAATCAATCGATTGAAACGTCATTTTAATCGATTTAAAAATATTCTGATCGATCACAACTCAATTCTGATTTATCATATCTGGTTCTGATCAATCATAACTCAATTCTGATCGATCATATCTTGTTCTGATCGGTCATAAAACTATTCTGATCGGTCATCTACTACTCCAAGTTATTTTTGTGATTGAATCTATCAGTTTCTCACTTTTACTCTATAAATACAGTTTTGATTTCTCTGTTGGAATAACGATATTGGAAAACATTTTGAAAGCAATCCTAGAGCTCTCATATTTGTGCCTTTCTCTATGCATTCATAAAACTTTTCATATCATAAGGCGTTTAGATCAAGATTGTTAAAAAGGTTCATCAAGAGAGAAAGTTCTGAGTTAGGGAAATTGCTTCTGGACTTCTATATTGTTAAAGCTGCAGTCCAGGTTTATTCTTTTCATACACTTGTACAAAGGTTAATTGTGTAGATTGAGTTTGAATCTGCACTGGTTACAGTAACTGGGTTTGGTTACTGGGTGGTTTAATTCAAGAGTCTATCTTGTGGTGTTGTAAGATAGTTCTTGGGGTAGATTGGTGTATATCTACCGGTTTGTATTTTCACTTGGAATTAGTGGAACTTGGCAGATTTGTCAAGAACTGGATGTAGCTCTGGGAAAGAGTGAACCAGTATAAACTCTTGTGTTGAATTTCTTCTTTCATCTCTTTTCAATTCTTGCTTATATTCTTACTTTGTTTAAAACCAAGTCTGCCTAATAAAAGATTGGATAAAGATTAACCATTCTTCCAAAAGAAAGAGTGTTTTTTTAAAAATATTTCAAAAGTTCAATTCACCCCCCCTCTTGAACTCAACCATTAATTCTTACAATTAGTACCAGAGCTGGTTCTTGTAAGTTACTCAAGAATTCGGTCCAAAGGTTTAAATGGCTGAGGGAAAGATGACTTTTTCGGAAGGAGCCTCCATTAATAGGCCTCCTCTATTTGCTGGTGTGAATTATTCTTTCTGGAAGGTTAGAATGAAAATCTTTATTGAATCTCTTGATAGGGGTATTTGGGATACAATTGTTAATGGGCCTTTCAAACCAATTCATGTAGTAGATGGTAAAATTGTTGAAAAAGACTGGGCTAAATTAAGCTGATGCGAGAAAATAGGAAAGTTCAATATGATTATACTTGCTAAGAACATTATTACCTCTCGCCTTAAATCTTGATGAGTTTTTCAGGGTTTCTCAATGTGCCTCGCCAAAGAAATGTGGGAGATTCTAGAGGTCACTCATGAGGGTACCTCGACGTGAAAAGGGCAAGAAAGCATGAATTAATTAGAGACTATGAATTGTTCAAAATGCGAGCAAGGTGAAACCATTGCAGATGTGCAGAAAAGATTCACGCATATAGTCAATCATCTACTTGGATTAGGCAAGACATTTGACAAGGAAGAGTTAAACATCAAGATTCTAAAATGTCTGGACAGAACTTGGCAACCAAAGGTGACAACTATATCAGAATCAAGAGACTTAACTGAGATGACTACTGCATCATTGTTTAGTAAGCTAAGGGAACATGAGTTGGAGATCAATAGGTTTAAAGAACAAGAAAATGCAGAAAAGAAAAGTAGAAACATTGTTCTCAAGACAATTAAAGAAAGCAGTAATTCTGAAGAAGATGAATCTGAGAATCTGACTCTGTTGGTTAAAAAGTTTGGGAAATTTCTTAGAAAGAAGAACAGAACTGGCCAGGTTAAAAGGTACACTGATAAAAGAACTGAATCTACTCAAAATACTTTTACTTGTTATTCTTGTGGTAAGCAAGGACACATAAGGAGTGAATGTCCAGAAAAATCCAAGAATCAAAACAAGAAAGAGTTAAAGTACAAAAGGAAAAAGGCCTACATAGCCTGGCAAGACAATGATTCATCCTCTAGTTCTGTATCTGAAGGTGAAGAAGTGAATCTTTGCTTAATGGCTGGCTGTGAATCCTCTTCATCTCATGTAAGTTCAACCCCCACAGAAAATGAAATGAATTACAACACATTACTAACTGCTTTCAATGAAATGCATAATGAAGCTAGGAATTTATCTCATACAAATAATCGATTAAAAGGACTAAATAACTGGTTAGAAAATAGGGTTAAAGTTCTAGAAGAAGAGTTACTAGAAAACAAGACAGATATGGAACATCTTGAAATAATCTACAATAATTCATCTGCTGGTAATGCTGCTGCTAACAACAATTGTGAAAAGTGTATCTCTCTGCAGAATAAGGTTGAGTATTTGATTAAAACTCTGTCTAAGTTTACTCAAGGTAAAGAAAATTTAGATACACTTCTTGGGTCCCAAAACTGTGTTTTTGATCATACTGGAATTGGGTACAAACCTAAGGTTGGGGTTAAAACTAAAAGATATTTGAATTTCTTTTCTTTTAGAAAATCAACAGCATCTCCTTTCTCATCTTGTCATTATTGTATGAAAAAAGGACATACTGTAAAATTCTGTCATATTAGAAAACACTTTGTGCCACAGGGTAAAATGAGATGGGTTCCAAAATATGTTAAACAGAAAATTTGACCACTAAGGACCCAAAGTAATTAAGGGTACCAAATACTTGATGTTTGATTTTTCAGGAACAACAACAAGAATCACTTTGGTACTTGGACAGCGGATGCTCAAGGCATATGACAGGTGATATTTCCAAATTCCAGAAACTGAGATTGAAGAATGGAGGACACGTGACATATGGAGACAACAACAAGGGAAGAATCTTAGGTTCTGGAGATATAGGAGATGGTGAAACCGTGACCATTCACAATGTTCTTCTTGTTGAAGGTACTGCAGATGATGACGATTTAACTGATAATTCTTATCAGTTAAAACATCCCAGTGGTTTAGATCAGCATATTGTCGAAGAAGGTGATCAGTCAATTGATCCTACAAAAGCTGATCCACCAGAAAGAATTGTTGAAGAACAGGAAGAAGATATCTTGGATGAGCTTCCTAAAGAATGGATTGTTCCAAGAGATCTTTCTCTAGACAATGTCATTGGACAGATCAATAAGGGAGTATCCACTAGGTATTCTCTTAATCAATTCTGCAATCATATGGCATTCATTTCACAAATTGAACCTAAAACTATTAAGGATGCATTAAATGATGAATATTGGTTTAGTGCCATGCATGATGAGCTTAATCAGTTTGAAAGAAATAATGTGTGGGAATTAGTTCCTAAATCCAAAGATATCAATGTAATTGGTACTAAGTGGGTATTCAAAAACAAATTAGATGAACACGGCATTATTACTAGAAATAAAGCTAGGTTGGTAGCCAAAGGATATAATCAACAGGAAGGAATTGATTTTGATGAAACCTTTGCACCAGTAGCTAGACTTGAAGTTGTTAGATTGTTATTAGCTCATGCTCTTGTATTAGTGGTTTCAGATTACTTCAGATGGATGTCAAGAGTGCCTTTCTAAATGGACTCATTAATGAAGAAGTCTATGTTGCTCAGCCTCCTAGTTTTGAAAATCACAAGCATCCTGACCATGTCTACAAGTTGAAAAAGGCTCTTTATGGATTAAAACAAGCTCCTAGACAATGGTATGAGAGGCTAAGTAATTTCTTAATTGATCAAGGCTACAAACGAGGTGAAGTTGACAAAACCTTATTCATTAAGAAATCTACATCTGACATTATTCTGGTGCAGGTTTATGTTGATGATATCATCTTTGGTTCTACTAATAAAGCCCTGTGTAATAAGTTTGTTAAGGAAATGCAAAGTGAATTTGAAATGTCTATGATGGGAGAATTGAATTTCTTCCTTGGTCTCCAAGTTAAACAATTAAGGGATGGTATTTTCCTAAATCAATCTAAATACTGTAATGAGTTGTTGAAGAAATTCGATATGCATAATTGCAAAGAATCCTCCACACCCATGTCTACTAACTGTTGTCTAGATTTAGATGAAAAAGGGAAATCAGTTGATCAAACTAAATATAGAGGTTTGATTGGATCTCTTCTATAGCTGACTGCTAGTATGCCTGACATTATGTTCAATGTTTGTCTTTGTGCTAGATTTCAGGAAAATCCAAAAGAATCTCACCTCACCGCTGCTAAAAAGATTCTCAAGTACCTTAAAGGAACCATTAATGTTGGACTATGGTATTCTGAAGGTGCATCTCTTAAACTTGTTGGATTTTCTGATTCTGACTTTGCAGGATGTAGATTGGATAGGAAAAGTACCTTTGGTACATGTCATTTACTGGGAAGCAGTCTCATATCATGGTGTAGACCCCAAATCTTGCCCAGCCTCAGAATAAAGTCAGAAAGCATCCTATTTGAAGACGATCGAAGTCTAACAAGCCATTAGGAGAGACTATTAGGCCCCCGTACTAAGATAGGAAGGTTTTTTGACCCGAAAATAAAGTTTCTCGCCCTGAAGGGACGAGACCGCCGTCTGGGAATACCAGACCGCCATCTCGTTTCAACGCCAGGACGAGACCGCCGTTTCGATTTTCCAGACGGCGGTCTCGTCACCTGCAAATTCGAGACGACGGTCTGGATTTTCCAGACGGCGATCTCGACCCGCTGCCAAGTCGAGACGGCGGTCTGGACTTTCCAGACGGCGGTCTCGACCCTATCAGCGGAGACGGCGGTCTCGACCTGTCAGGCGCGAAAAACTATAAATAGGGGCGTCATTTCTCCCTTTTCACACACCCAGCAGCAAGAGCTCTCCCTTCTCTCTAGAATTTCTCTCTCTAAGAATCCCTCCGAGGCATTTCCGGAGTTTCTGAGTGTCTTTAGGCATAAATTGAGTGCTCTAAATCTTCTTTAGAATCCCTCCGAGGCATTTCCGGAGTTTCTGAGAGTTGTAGAGTGAAGGGCTGCCAAAACGCACCCTCTCTTTTTAATATATAAAGCTTGCTTTGGAGGTGCATATTCTCCCTCTCTATTTATTTTACTGCCATTTAAATTACGCAATAGAAGCTAGGGCCATGTAGTCATAAATTTAAATACTGCATAATAAAAGGGTAAAAGCGCTATTTTCCAGTTTAATTATTTATTCAAATTAGCCAGCCTATCATAGGGAACCCAAAAGGGGCGTCGTAAAGGAACTAACACTTCCTTTACACGTAACTAACTCCCTTACCCAACTCTGGTTCTAATGACCAAAGTTGGTTTTCGAAAACCAACGCCTTTTTAACCCCTTTTCCGATGTTTATGGTAAAAATATCGGTGGCGACTCCATAGAACCCAACCAAATAAATCCCTGGGTTAGCCCGGTTATCGGACAACTCAGGGATACTTTTGAAAACCTCGCCCCTAGGTTAGCCCGGTTATCGGACAACCTAAAGGCGTTGTAACCACCAATAAAAAACGCGAAAAATCAAGAGAGTCGAAAAAAAACCATCGTGTCGCTCCGACTGCGCCCCCGCTTTCGTGGAGGCGGCGACAGATGGCGACTCCACTGGGGAAGCCTAGAGAGTTGATCCCATTTAGTGATGGGCCGACTTAAAAATAATTAAACCAAGAAAATAGCACTTTTACCCTACCTTGTATTATAACATGCTTTATTGTTTGGCTTTCAAATAACTGTTGCTTGTTTATACTTACGCAATTGATTGAAATATAAATTGCACACAAAACCTTTGCACACTACAGTTCCCTCTATACTCGGGGGCAAGTGAGATAACCATAGGGAGTGGGTGGCAGGTACGGTTCGCTGCAGTTAGGGCCTTGTGCCCACCAGTGTGATCGGAAACCACCACTCAAGGTGATAACCTTCCTCTTTTGGCAACAAGACCGACTCTGGCCTTAGTGCTGAGCATGGTTGGACGGCTGGAGAGTGGGGACCCTATAATGGGGGCACCTTGGGGGCCTTAGCCTGGTGAGAACAGTTAGAACCTACCCTAACCAAAGCACTTTTCTGCAGGAAAAACCTACCTCGTGATTAAAACGAAGTCTCGCCTGTTCGGGGATGATCGAATTGTGTGTGCATATGAGTGTTGCATTTGTATGTTGCATAGCATAAACAAACAACAGAACAAAATCACAAAAATATTTTACAAATAAACACCCTTATCTCGGACAGTCTGCCTTTTAGCTAGCCTGGTTTCAGGTTCTTTGTAAGCTAAGTAGCCACGCAGTTCCGACAGAAGAGATAAGGGACGCTAAATATTTCTTTCACATAAAGCCATATTTTATCTCGGACAGTCTGACTTTTAGCTAGCCTGGTTTCAGGTTCTTTGTAAGCTAAGTAGCCACGCAGTTCCGACAGAAGAGATAAAAAGCTATAAAATAAACAAATAAAAAATAAGAATACAAATAAAAATACATTATTCCCAAAATTCACAAATAAGACCTGGTCCAAAAATATTGCATTCATAAAACATTCATATAGATAGTTTATTCTTCCAAAAAAATAAAATACATGCAAATACCATACATCATGTAGAGAAAAAAAAAACATGACAAAATAGCAAAATAAACACTCACATTCAATAAACATCATCTTCATCAAATCATACATTTTGGTTTTAGAAAATGGAGGGGACAAGTAGACAAGTGGGGAAGGTGGATATTCTCCGAAGCCATACTGAGAAGCTAGAACGGCTTAGTGCAACGATGCCACCGGAGGTCCGCGCTGATTTTGAAAAGTCCTATGGACGAATTCTGGACCTCCTAAAGATCAGTGTCGATCAAGTCTTCCTCAGGGTACTGATTCACTTTTGGAACTCCAGTCTGCGGTGCTTTGAATTTCCGCAGTTCGACATGGTGCCCACTTTAGAGGAGTATGAAACAATGTTGAAATGGCCCAAGTCAGCCGGGGTCCATATCCGTCATGAGGCGTATACTCCTGCAGCACCAGTCGCTGCCCTTATCCATCTACCGTACCGACAAAGTACCCTGATAGGAAGAGGGAACACCCAGGGATGGAGAGTATCGATGTTAGAAGACCACCTGTCCTACCTGGCTGAGAGGGCAGAGTGGGTTGCCTTCAACAAGACCCTGGCATTGTTAATCTTCGGAACGATCCTGTTCCCCTTCCACCTTGACACAATCGACCAAGCCGTCATGGACGCTTTCTTCGCTTGGGACGTGAACTCGAAGAGTCCCCTACCTGCTATTCTTGCCGACACCTTGCTATCGGTGGATTTCTGCCATCAGAAGCAAGGGAGAACACTCCGCTGCTGCTCTTCGTTACTTTATGTGTGGAGCAACACGCACCTTTACGCCTCCAGTCACATGGGGATATTCCCTGACCCTTTGAGAAGCTTCTCCAAAATCCCCCTCCAACGGCGCCTGACTATAGAATGGAGGGATGAGTTAGAACAAAAGGACGCCAACAGCATATCTTGGGTCTGCCCTTGGTTCCGACCCGGCCCAATTCTCGTCAGATGTGGGAACTATCCGAATGTACCCTTGATAGGACTCAGGGGTTGCATAGCCTACTCACCTAGAGTGGCTATGAGGCAACTCATGAGGACTCAAACTACTATCTCCCGAGGGGAACTCGGAGGGCTGTGCTTCTTTGGAGACCCGTGCACAATCGCCAACTCACTGACTGTGAGAAAAGCATGGGAGAAGCCAGTCTACATGGGAGACAGAGAGCTAGGAAAAGCTCGGGTGACTGTCACCAGTGACTATGAGGCATGGAGGAGAAGAAGAGAGATGGCTCGACCATCCACCACACCCGCGCCAATCGCCAACAACGAAGAGCTGCAGGCACAAGTCAATGCCTTGACTCAGAGGGTAGAAATAATGGGAGCCCAGATACGGGCCCTTGAGGAAAAAGAACAAGCCTCTATCCTCACGATTGACGGTCTACAAAGGCAGGGCAAGAAAAAGGATCATGAAATAGAGCGCCTCAAGGACCAATGTGCTGACGCTAATGAACAAGCTATCCGAGCATCCAAAACTGCCAGAACCAGCTCGGATAGCCAACTGCAAGAGATAACCGCCAGATCAGTACACCTTGAGGCAGAATCAGCTCAGCAGGCTCAAAAGATCAAGGAGTTGTCAGAAGGGCTCCTCCAGGCTCAGATAGACCTCCGCCAAGAGCGAGAGAACAACAGAAGACTGAGCAGAGGTCTCTATGAGCTACGCATTAAGGAGAAAAGCGGGCTAGCTCAGTATGACCAAGTGCTTCAAGAAAAGGACCAAGTTGTTGCAAAACTTGAGGAGCTACAAGCCTTGGTCATACATCAAGAGGCAAAGATCAAAGAGGCTCAACAATACAGCGAAGAAATGAGCCAAGCGATCCACAAGCAAAGCGAAGTGCTCGCTCACCATGTCCGGGAAGCCGAGAGAGAATTACAAAAAAAACAAGACCCGCCTGTAGGTTTCTTTAGGCTTTTCCATTTTTGCCAAAAAACGCTTCGTAGTATGGAATAGGAGAATGTACACCTTCCAATGAATTAATGAAATCTTTTTCTTTATTCAACAGTTGTCTACTTGCATACATGAACATACATTTGCATATTTAATTTCCCTCCTTCACACTTAATAAATAAGATAATAAAAAGGAAGGATCAACTAACACGTCTTCCAACTCAGAAGAATGGAGAGAAAGCCACTCCTAATAAAGCTCACCCCAACGGTCGAATCACCGCAAGAGGGAAATAAACCTCGGTCGTTGGTCCTCAAGAATAAAGAAGAGGGGGCAAGGACGCCAGTGCGACTATTTATGCCACGTCCTTTCCCCTACGAGTCAAATAAAGCTGTACCGTGGAGATATGGGGAATCTTCACCAATAAAAGAAGAAATAACAAACATAGCCGGCATTGGGGGCACAACTAGAAGTGGAAGAATCTACTCCCCCAAGGACACATTGGAAAATATCCTTCAAAATAAAGGAAAAAATAAAAAGACCGAAGAAGAAAAAGAAAATAAAGAATCCAAGGAGGAGATAGAGGAATTACTCCAGTTTATAAGGCAAAGCGAGTATTCCATTATAGACCAGCTCAATCGCACACCTGCAAAGATCACGTTGCTATCTTTGATAATGAGCTCGGAACCGCACCGAAACGCCCTGCTGAAGGTCTTGAGCGAGGCGCACGTACCTCATACCATATCCCAAGAAAAGGTCGAGAGGATCGTCGGTCACATTACGGCAAGCAATCACCTCGCCTTCACAGAGGAAGAACTCCCTCTCGAAGGATCAAAGCACAACAAGCCCTTGCACATCTCAGTCAAATGCAAGGAGTACCTCATTGCCAAAGTTCTTATGGATAACGGGTCGTCCTTGAACGTGATGCCCAAGTGCACATTGGATAAGTTGACCATCCAAGGAACCCGTCTGCGTCCAAGCAGCACCATCGTTCGAGCCTTCGACGGGTCAAAGCGAGAAGTAGTGGGGGAGATCAATTTGCCAATCCAAGTTGGATCCACTACCTTCGACGTCGATTTCCATATAATGGACATTACTCCAGCATATAGCTGTCTCCTCGGCAGGCCTTGGATTCATGACGCTAAGGCAATACCTTCGACGCTCCACCAGAAAGTCAAATTCGTAGTGGATGACAAACTGGTCACGGTTCAAGTAGAAGACGATATCCTGATCAGTGGACCGTCCACCCAACCTTATGTGGATGCAGCTGAAGAGGCCCTTAAAACATCTTTTCAAGCGGTCGAAATTGCCAGTATAGAGCGACTTCCCAGAAATACAAAGGTAGCCCGCATGATGTTGAAGCATGGCTACCATCCTGGCCAAGGACTGGGGGCAAATTCCCAAGGAATGAGGGAACCCCTGGAATTCAAAGACAATCCCCACAAGTATGGCCTAGGATATAACCCTTTCAAGGGCCGAACGGGAAAAGCAAAAGGGAAGTCCCCCCTCTGCACACTCAAGTAGATTTTCCGAAGTGGAGGGGTGCAAGCGTCGAGAACCACTTTAGTCATTAGGAAATCTTTTTCTTTGTTTAAGGGATGTAAACCCCATGATTGTTAGAGATTATCCCCCGGGGCGAGCCCGACCCCCGGGCATTTCAGGGCACATATTCCCTTATTAATTAATAAAGAATGATTCTTTCTATCTGCTTCTCTTCTTTCTACTTTTGACTGGACCCCATAAATAACCCTGTCTAAGTAAACATAAAAAGAAAAGAGGAATAAGAAGCACTTCCAAATAATCAAACCTTCATCATTGCCATCATCATCATCAAGTTAGCTGATTAGAAGCACATAGAAATAAGACTTCACTTAAACCATAAAGAAAGTCACGCTTCGCCAATACTGTGAACAAAAAATGAATACAAAAAAAAACAAACAAAAAAACAAAGAAAAAGCCCAGAGAAGCCAAAGGCCAAAGAAAAGGGCAAATTACCCGGTAGGAAACCCACTAAGGGGGCTACACAAAAGATAGGGTCAACCCGGTAGGATACCCGAACAACAATAAAGGGTAACCTAGGCAAAAGTTAGGGTTACAAATAAAGGTCCGCTAGGATTCCTCCAAAATTTTACAAAAGAGAGAACCTAGACAAAAGATAGGGCCAACACACAGTATCCTAGTTCGAAAACCCAAAGGGCGATCTAGGGAAATCAGCTAGCCATTTAAAAAGCAATGGAAATAAAACCTGAGAGCGCAGATACAAAAAAAAGAAAGAGGAAAATGTTTGCTTAGACAAAGCTTAAACACCCAGGCTTAACCCTAGCCGGCCATTCTTACAAATCCTCTTATCAATAAAAATCAACCTTCTAAAACACAAACCATTGATTTTTACCCCCTTTTGCTTCTTTTCTCTTGACCCTCACGACAATATTCTAATAATTAATTTGGGAATATGGAGGCGTATAGTCAACAAGAGGATTGAAATCCCTAAAGCAAGGAAAAAGGGACACTGCATGACAAAGAGTGCTCTACAAAAAGAAAAGAGAAAGAAAGAAACTACTCTTCGGTCACAAAAAGTCCGGTATGGTACAACATGTACAAAAGCACAGATCAGGAGGCACTCGGCGCTACAAACACACGTTGGTTAAGTCCTTCTGAAATATTAAACAAAGTAAGCATTATAGGACATCAAACATGAAAGCATTTGCATGCATAAAATGTTTTTGAACCAGGTCCTATTCCTTATGCAAAAAAAAAAAAAAAATCACCCGAAATTCGAGACCGCCGTCTGGGTTTTCCAGACCGCCGTCTCGTTTCGTTGACCAAACGAGACCGCCGTCTCGAGAAACCAGACCGCCGTCTCGACTTAGGTAAAGTTGAGACCGCCGTCTGGTTTATTGAGACCGCCATCTCGATTTGTTGACCAAACGAGACCGCCGTCTTGATTTCCGAGACGGCGGTCTCGACCTAGAAAAAATTCTATATAAAGGGGGCGCGCTTGGGGGGTTTCCTCACAACTCTCCAAGCCTCCAGAGCCTCCAAAACTCCCATTCTACTACTCCAAGCCTTCCCCACTCAAGATGTTCAGTAGAGGCGGCTCCCGGAAGAGAAGGGCCACCGCTGGTGCTAGCAGTTCAGCACCACCGCCACCCCCAGACCCTTCTCAACTTCAACCACAACACCAGGCCCGCCTGGACAACCTCAGAAATTACCAATGGCACTCCCTGCTGACACTGGACTTCAGCATCTTGGTTGAGTTCGGATGGGAGGAGGACGTCCGAGCACACATTGATAACATCGGGTGGGGTTTTCTGCTACAGCCTCCACCTGTTCATGTGTACCCACAAGCGGTACTCGAGTTTCTGGCCTCGGTCTCCCTCATTGAGATCCCCTCCATGGCCTCAGGCATGCAGCCCACCAAAATGGTCAACTACTTTATGGGTGGGCAATACCACACTACCACTTTGGAGGAATTCAATGTTTCCATTGGATTCATCCGGCCCGAGGCGGCGCTAACTCGGGAGTACCGTGAGGCCATTTGCTCTAGGCCCACCAACCTCACCGCTGCTGAGATGTGGCATGAGCTCACTGGGGCCACCACATTGCCTTCATTGATGAGGGGGTCTGCACTCCCCCCACCACTCCGCATCTGCCACAAGCTGCTGGCAGGCACCATCCACGCCAGGAAAGAGAGTCAGGGGAAGATATCCCTCCCTGACCTCTTTGTCCTCTATTGCATGCACCAGAGACGACGCTGCAATCCTGGTTACTTCCTCCTAAGGGCCCTGAAGGACTTCGGGAGTAGGTCCACGGGGGCCATCCTTGTGGCTCCCCTCATCACCCCTCTAGCAGAGAGAATGGGGTGCCCCGGCCGAGAAGAGTTGGCCTGCAATCTGCGACCCGAGCCCATCAACGGGCCAATGCTGGTCAGCATGGGGATGCTGATACGCCGAGGAAGTCAGTTCGCCCTGCATCCCACCCTGGACTTTGAGCTGGACCTCCAGGGAATAGTGGCGATGCAGGATGCGCCCACATCTCCCGGCTCCCAGCAGCAGCGGCAGCAGCAGCAGCAGCAACCACCACCATACACGGAGGACTTTGCTGGCCTCCACCAACACATGAACGACCTGAGCCAGCAGCTCGGCCAAATGGCAATATGGCAGGAGCAGCAGACCTAGTGGCGGCAGGACCAAGACGTTCGCCAACAGGCCCTTCAAGAGGGCCAAAACGAGATCCGCCAAGAGCAGCAGAGGATGCGGCAGGAGTGGGCGGCGTTCCAGGAGGATTACAACGACGAACTCCAGGAACAAACCGACTTTCGCTACCACATGTATAAACATTTCCCCCACCGCACTCCTTCTGATGATGATGACTCTTAGGGACTGTACTGGTTGAAAAATCGCTGTAATAAAATTTCCTACAAATAAAATTTTATTTCCCGCATTCTCTTGCCTTCTTTTACAAAAAACCAGCGTAACAAAAAGAAGCTTAAAAAAGAAAAAGGCACACGCTCAATAAAAAGCCAGAATCCAAAATCGCGAGAAAAAAAAAAAAAAAAAAGATGAAACCGCGAGAAAAAGGCAGGATTAACCAAACAAAATTTCGACTGTCAAGCAAAAGTCGAACAAAACAAAGAAAACCCGACCAACCAGCAAGGGTCGGATAACCAACACAGAAATCAAAAGCAAAAAACCCCAGCAACCAATGAAGCTAGATGAACGGCAAACCAGATTTCCGGCAACCAGGATGACCATTCCAGAAAGGTCCAACCACAATTACCCAAACACAGAAATTACTCCCCAGTGATCCGGCGCATGATCAGAATCAGTAAGCCGCCACCATCGCCAAAGGATCAGCTACCGCAAGAAGGGGCATCCAGAGGCACCAAACCAGACGAGGGTTCGTACTCGTCAACCAAAGGATCAGCTACCGCAAGATGGAGCATCCGGAGGTCAAACACCAGATGGGGGTGCGTACTCATCGGGCCTTACAGAAGAGGGCTTACCGGACGGTGGTTCATACTCGTCAAACACCAGATGGGGGTGTGTACTCATCAGGCCTTACAGACGGGGGCTTACCGGGCGAGGGTTCATACTCGTCAAACCAGATGGGGGTTCACACTCATCAGCCGAAGGGGTTAGCTACCGCATCAAAGGAGCATCCCCGAGGCGCACAACGCAACATCTCCCCAGAGGATCTTCCGCCGCAAAGATGGAGTATCCGAAGGGAAACCGGGCAAGAGGGTCAACTCTTTTACCCTCCAGTCGATCACCTCAGCACAAAAGGCCAGCAGTCGACTGGTCGGGTAAAGGGGGGGCAGCTGTAGACCCCAAATCTTGCCCGGCCTCAGAATAAAGTCAGAAAGCATCCTATTTGAAGACGGTCGAAGCCTAACAAGCCATTAGGAGAGACTACTAGGCCCCCGTACTAAGATAGGAAGGTTTTTTGACCCGAAAATAAAGTTTCTCGCCCTGAAGGGACGAGACCGCCGTCTGGGAATACCAGACCGCCGTCTCGTTTCAACGCCAGGACGAGACCGCCGTCTCGATTTTCCAGACGGCGGTCTCGTCACCCGCAAATTCGAGACGACAGTCTGGATTTTCCAGACGGCGGTCTCGACCCGCTGCCAAGTCGAGACGGCGGTCTGGACTTTCCAGACGGCGGTCTCGACCCTGTTAGCAGAGACGGCGGTCTCGACCTGTCAGGCGCGAAAAACTATAAATAGGGGCGTCATTTCTCCCTTTTCACACACCCAGGAGCAAGAGCTCTCCCTTCTCTCTAGAATTTCTCTCTCTAAGAATCCCTCCGAGGCATTTCCGGAGTTTCTGAGTGTCTTTAGGCATAAATTGAGTGCTCTAAATCTTCTTTAGAATCCCTCCGAGGCATTTCCGAAGTTTCTGAGAGTTGTAGAGTGAAGGGCTGCCAAAACCCACCCTCTCTTTTTAATATATAAAGCTTGCTTTGGAGGTGCATATTCTCCCTCTCTATTTATTTTACTGCCATTTAAATTACGCAATAGAAGCTAGGGTCATGTAGTCATAAATTTAAATACTGCATAATAAAAGGGTAAAAGTGCTATTTTCCAATTTAATTATTTATTCAAATTAGCCAGCCTATCATAGGGAACCCGAAAGGGGCGTCGTAAAGGAACTAACACTTCCTTTACACGTAACTAACTCCCTTACCCAACTCTGGTTCTAATGACCAAAGTTGGTTTTCGAAAACCAACGCCTTTTTAACCCCTTTTCCAATGTTTATGGTAAAAATATCGGTGGCGACTCCATAGAACCCAACCAAATAAATCCCTAGGTTAGCCCGGTTATCGGACAACTCAGGGATACTTTTGAAAACCTCGCCCCTAGGTTAGCCCGGTTATCGGACAACCTAAAGGCGTTGTAACCACCAATAAAAAACGTGAAAAATCAAGAGAGTCGAAAAAAAACCATCGCGTCGCTCCGACCGCGCCCCCACTTTCGGGGAGGCGGCGACACATGGCACAGCAAAAATCAAGCATGTGTAGCTCTTTCAACTGCTGAAGCTGAATACATAGCAGCCGGGAGTTGTTGTGCTCAAAGTATCTACCTTAAACAACAATTGAAAGATTATGGAGTATTTCTCAACATGCTACCTCTGGTTTGTGATAATACTAGTGCAATTAATCTAACTAAGAATCCTATTCAACACTCTAGAACTAAGCATATTGAAATTAGACATCACTTTATTAGAGAACATGTATCTAGGGGTGATTGTGAAATTTTATTCATTGAAACTGAGAAACAATTAGCTGACTTGTTCACCAAACCACTCCCTAGAGATAGACTTAATATGCTTAGAACTGAATTAGGAATTCTGGATATATCTAGTATTGAATAATTGATTCTTTATTATGATACTGTGCCTTTTAACAGATTGAAACATGTTCAATCGATTAAATTGACTAATAATTTTGAAATTAAGTGTTTTAATCAATTGAAATTGCGAAATAATCTGTTGATTTCCTGATTCTCAATCTCTGTTCATGATGTATTACCAGTTTAATCGATTAAATCTTCCATTCAATCGATTTAATTCACTTTTGATACTTTGCATGTTCTTCTTTTACAAATCAATCGATTCAATCTTCGATTCAATCGATTTATTTTTACTTGTGATGATCTGCATCTATATCAGTAATTGAAAATCAATTGGTTAATTTTTTCTAGGGTTAGTAGTGTATGCGTTGCCTCTAATAACTTACTGTAGATTGAGATGAGTGCCTTTGCAACTAGGAACAACTTCAGCTACTCTCTTAAATGTAATAGTTATCCAATAAAAGTTGAATGACTGTGATTGGAAATCAGATGTGAAGGTAATCGAGTATCACAACAACAACTCTCTCTCTCTCTATCTTTACCATCTCTGACGCATGGAGCAGAACATCAGTAATTCACAAAAAGACAAAATTGACTATTCAAAGTAAATGAAGGGTCTCATTTCTTTTTAGCATGCAATAGTGATTCGAAAATCTTGTACTCTCTCCTTGAAAATATTCTCTCTTCTCTATTTTTTGGTTCATCTCTCAAAACAAAATGCTCAAGCGCACCAAATCTGGGAGGAAGAAGTTCAGCAAAGGAGAATCCTCAGCTGCTGTGCAAGAATCATCAGGAGGAGGGCGCATTGAATCCTGGTTCAATGGGAACCAAGAAAAGATGGACTTATTCATTCACGAAATGAGCAGGAAACAAATTAATATTCCCAAGGTTCTGAAATTTTCGTGGTTGGATGCTGAAGGATTCAGAGGTGTTCGGAAGCTGCTGCAACACCAGAAGCTTCAGAAGTTCCTTGAGCTCAATGGTAGAATCTATCCAGATCTTATTAAAGTTTTCTTCACTAATCTGTCATTTGAAGGCTCTACACTCAAAACTCAAGTTAAAGGAGTGGAAATAGAGATTACTCCCACTGTCTGGAAAGATGTTGCTGGACTCAAGGATGAAGGAGTGAAAGTCACTAAAGGGTATACCTCTGATGTACAAGAATTCAACAAAGTCCAGTACTTTCGCTCGTGTTTGAGAAATAAGCGTGACTCTGTGAGTTCCTTCAACACTGGAAAGCTTAACCTTGAAGAAAGAATTCTTGCGTTCATAGTGGCCTGGCAGCTTACTCCCAGGGGGAGCAATCATGCAGTACTGAATGAAGGGGATTTGGTACTGATGTATTGTATCCACCACAGAATCAGAGTAAACTGGGTATTTGTCATCAAGGACCATATGATCAAAGCAAAAAGGCTAAGTGATTTTAGGTATCCTTATGCAATCCTAATTTCTAAATTTCTAACTCATTTTGGTATTGACTTGGAAGGAGAATTGGCTGAAACCATTCGCCCCACAAATGAGGTTAACAACTCCATCCTTCATAAAATGCGATTCATTAAGATTGATGGTGAGTGGATTTCGAAAGAAGAAGCTGGGAGAGAAGAAGTCGAAGAAGAAGAAGAAGAGGAAAAAGATGAGAATACTGGTGCTTCGAGTACTGTTGAAGCACGACAAACAAATCCTATGGAAGATGTCATGGAAGAGCAGTCTCCATTGGAAGTGATTCCTTACATAGCACAACCTGACCGTGGCACGCCTCTTTCACAGTTCGAACGGACTATGCTGCGTCAGATGAATGAAATACAAACAAATCAAAGGAGGCACATGGAGATGACATTTGCTCTGCAAGCTCGCCAGCATCGACTCTATGAAGACTCCATTGCCAGATTTCAGCACATTGAAAATCAACTGGAGGATATCTTCAACAGAATTGGAGACCTCCAATTCAATCAGGGTCCCTGGGATTGTGATGAATGAAGTTTAGTTCTTTAAGTTCACTTGTTTTTTTTTTTGGGTACCTACATGGTACTTATGGACTGTAATTAAACACTTTTTGATGAATTCAAATAGGGGGAGAAGTATTTTCTTATAACTGACACTACACACACACACATAAGAAAATCATATATGTCTCTGTTCTGTTATTATTCATGCAGGTACAATGGTTATTTGTCTCCATCAAATAGGGGGAGATTGAAGCACTTGTTGGATTTGATGAAGACATAAAGAGTTTATATTCATGAAGACATAAATGGTTTATAGAGTTTAGTTTGTGGGTGTGTAGGTGAATAGGTTATAGGTTTAGAATTTAATCTCTCGATTGATCAATAGATCTTGTGATAAGCGCCTTTAAATGATGCATCTCATTGAACTTATTTTACTGCATGAAAAACCAACCTTTAAGCATTAAAGGAACAAACTGAGTTTTTCAATCTGTTAAAAAGAAGTTTCAATCTGTTAAAATCACTTAAAATAGGAAATGTTCATTTGCTGTCAAAATATTAATTGATTGAATCGCAGAATCAACAGGTTAAAATGTTCTTAATGATTGTTTCCATATTAAAGGTTTCGCAATTTTAATCTGTTGAAATCAAGTTCAATCTATTGAAATAGAGAGATGTTATTTTTCACTTTAAAGTATCACAAGGATTTCAATCTATTGAAATATATTTTAATCTGTTGAAACAGAGAGCTACCATTTTTCTTCTAACTGTTTCAATCCATTGAAAACTCGAAACAACCGATTGGATTAGTTTTTAAATGAAATCAATTGATTGAAAGGTCATTTTAATCGATTGAAAAATATTCTGATCGATCACAACTCAATTCTGATCGATCATATCTGGTTCTGATCGATCACAACTCAATTTTGATCAATCATATCTTGTTCTGATCGGTCATAAAACTATTATGATCGGTCATCTGCTACTGCAAGTTATTTTTGTGATTGAATCTATCAGTTTCTCACTTTTACTCTATAAATACAGTTTTGATTTCTCTGTTGGAATAATGATATTGGAAAACATTTTGAAAGAAATCTTAGAGCTCTCATATTTGTGCATTCATAAAACTTTTCATATCATAATGCGTTTAGATCAAGATTGTTAAAAAGGTTCATCAAGAGAGAAAGTACTGAGTTAGGGAAATTGCTTCTGGACTTCTATATTGTTAAAGCTGCAGTCCAGGTTTATTATTTTCATACACTTGTACAAAGGTTAATTATGTAGATTGGGTTTGAATCTGCACTGGTTACAGTAACTGTGTTTGGTTACTGGGTGGTTTAATTCAAGAGTCTATCTTGTGGTGTTGTAAGATAGTTCTTGGGGTAGATTGGTGTATATCTACTGGTTTGTATTTTCACTTGGAATTAGTGGAACTTGGCAGATTTGTCAAGAACTGGATGTAGCTCTGGGAAAGAGTGAACTAGTATATACTCTTGTGTTGAATTTCTACTTTCATCTCTTTTCAATTCTAGCTTATATTCTTGCTTTGTTTAAAACCAAATCTGCCTAATAAAAGATTGGATAAAGATGAACCATTCTTCCAAAAGAAAGAGTGTTTTTCGAAAAAGATTTCAAAAGTTCAATTCACGCCCCCTCTTGAACTCAACCATTAATTCCTACAATCCTGATGCCGGAATATCAGGGAGCCATCTGTTAGCGACCGACTGCCCTCACAACCGGTGAGATATGGGAGGATCTCACCGGGTCTCAGATTCTACCGACCCTAATGAAAGGGTCGGCACTCAACCCTCTTCTACGCATCTGCCACAAGCTGCTAGTAGGGACTATCCATGGGCAGAAGGAAAGTAAGGGGAAGATTACCCAACCCGACCTTTTGCACTGCACTGCATGCTTTACGGACGCCGGTGTAACCTCGGCTACTTCTTTCTGAAAGCTCTCAAGGACTTCGGGAGCCGCCCCGTCGGAGCCATCCTCATTGGTCCTCTCATCACCCCACTGGCCGAGAGATGGGGGTTCCCCAACGGGGAGGACATTTCCTCCACTCTCCAACCCGAGTACATAATCAGATCCATGCTTGTCAGCATGAGGATGCTTATCACACAAGGGTCCCATGTGGTCCTTCACCCTGCAATCGCCATGACCTTAGATATCCAGGATTTGGAGGCGGTGCAGGAGATCCCGATGCCCCCAGAGTTTGAGTAGCAGCAACAGTACGGGGATGACTTTCCTGGCATGCACCATCACATGGAAGACATCCGCCAGCAGCTGGACCAGATGTCCCTAAGGCAAGACGTCTTCAAGATGCGGATGGAGGAGACCTTCAACCAGGGACAAAAGGGGATGATGCAAGACCTGCGCATGATCTCCCAGCGTCAGCTCGACATGATTCGGAGCCAGGAGGAGTTCCAGAGGCATATGTTTAGGAAGTTCCCTCCTCCTGGCTCGTCTCCAGGCTCACAGTCGAGTCCGCCGCCGTCTTAGGGATATCTTTGTATCAACATAATCATTGTACAAATTTTATCACATATAAATAAAATCTTTTGATAAATTTGTTTGCCTTTATTCTTTTTTCGAAAAAGCCAGCATACCAAAAGAAACTGAAAAGTAAAAAGGCTTACACGCAATCCGAAAAAGCCAAAATCCAAATTGCAAGAAAAAAGATATACTACGGGAAAAGGTGAGATTAAAAAACATCAGCCACCATCTTCCTAACAAAAAGGAAAAGGCAAACTAGCAAAACACCCTTGTACTCAAAAGCGTTCACCAAAAATTCCCGACAGCCAGCAAAGTCGAATGACCAGAAGATCAAAAACAAAGAATCCCCAGTGTTGTCGCCGTCAAAAGAGGCGGTTGGAGCGACGCGATGGTTTACGACTTTGACTCATGTTTTTAAAGTGTGGTATAACGCCTTTAGGTTGTCTGATAACCGGGCTGGACCTAAAGGCGAGGTTTTTGAAAAAGGGTTTTGGAGTCACCGCCAATGTTTTATCTAGAAACATTGGAAAAGGAAGAAAAAGAAGGCGTTGGTTTTAGAAAACTAACTTTGGCCATTATAACCAGAGTTGGGTAAGGAAGTTAGTTACGTGTAGGGAAGGTATTAGGTTCCCTACGACTCCCCGTTCGGGTTCCCTATGATGGAATATTTATTTCATAAATAAAACTTCAAAATTACGCTTTTACCCTTTATTTATTTGCGGAATTTGAAATGTTGACTACATGGCCCTAACAGCTAATTACACAGATAGACGTAATAAAAAAGAGATAAACAAAGAGAGAAAGTGTAGGAACCTTCGAAGCAAGCTTTTGTATTGAATATTCTTGGTAAAGGATTGTCATCGTCGTCAAAAAGAGGCGGTCGAAGCGACGCGATGGTTCTGACTTTCATATTTTTGCGTTTTTATGTGTGATGTTACAACGCCTTTAGGTTGTCCGATAACCGGGTTGAACCTAGGGGCGTGGTTTTCAAAAAGATGTTCTTGAGTTGTCCGATAACCGGGCTAACCCAAGAACTAGTTTGAAGGGGTTCTTATGCAGTCGCCACCGATGTTTTTACTGGAAACATCGAAAAAGGAGGAAAAAGACGTTGGTTTTCGAAAACCAACTTTGGTCGTTAAAACCAAAGTTTAGGTAAGTGAGTTAGTTACGTGTAAGGGAAGTGTTAGTTCCCTTACGACGCCCCCTTCGGGTTCCCTATGATAGGCCAGCTATTTAATAAATAAACTTGTGAAAAGATGCTTTTACCCTATTATTTATGGAATTAAAGTAACGACTACATGACCCTAATATCTATTACAGAATTTTAATTATAAAAATAAGAGTAGTAAAAGAGAGGGAGAGAGTGAAGAAACCTCCGAAGCAAGCTTTTTAATTGATATTTTGAAGATTAGGGTGCATTTTGGCAGCCCTTCGCTCTTTACAACACCGGAAAAACTCTCGGAAACACTATAAAAACTCTTAGAAACTCTCAGAAACTCCGGAAATGCTTCAGAGGGGTTCTAGGAAGAGAATTTGAAGAAGTTGTAGAGGGGAAAGTGGAAGAACTGTGTGAAATGAAGAGGGGAGCGCTCACTATTTATAGGGATTCGTGCCTGTCAGGTCAAGACGGCCGTCTCGTCTGACAAGGTCGAGACGGCCGTCTCGACTTGCAAAAGTGGCGAGACCGCCATCTCGTTTGGCGAGAAGGCGATATCGACTTTTCCAAAAATGAGAAGGCCTTCTCGCCAAACGGGAGGCGGTCTCGCCATTTGCAAGTGGCGAGACGGCCCTCTCACCAAATGAGACAACGGTCTCGACTTGCTGGAATGGCGAGACGGCGGTCCCAAAAAGCGAGACGGTGGTCCCGAAAAGCGAGACGACGGTCCCAAAAAGCGAGACGGAGGTCTCAATCCCTGAAGGCAAAAATCCTTATTTTAATGAATAAAATCCTTCCTATCCTAGTATGGGGCCTAATAGTCTCTTCTAATGGCTTCTTAGGCTTCATCCATCTTCGAAAAGGAGGTCATCTGGTCTTTATTATGACACCAGACAAGATTTGGGGTCTACAAGGATGCTTTTTGGCAATCCCCTGCTCTACAATGTTGGTCGCTCTTCCTTGCAACACTATAGAATACTCTCTAAGAATACTAAAAAACTCCGGAAATGCTTCGGAGGGATCCTAGGAGAAGAATTTGAGAAAGTTGTAGAAGGGAAAAATGAAGATTGTTGTGAAAATGAGGGGTCGCGCTCCCCTTTCATTGGAATTTGCGCCTGTCAGGTCAAGACCGTCATCTTGCCTAAAAAGGTCGAGACTGTCGTCTCGCCAAACGGGACTACGGTCTCGCCCTTGACAAATGGCGAGATGGTGGTCTCGCCAAACAAGACGGTAGTCTCGCCATTGGCGAGTGGCGATGTAGACCCCGAATCTTGCCCGACCCCTAAAATAAGAGCAGAAGACCTCCGATTTGAAGATGGGCAAGGCCTTAAAAGCCACTAGGAGAGACTATTAGGCCCCATATTAGATTAGGAAGGTTTTTTCTGTACAAAAATAAGGATTCCCACCTTATGGGGTCGAGACCGCCGTCTCACTTTTCAGGACCGCCGTCACGTTGAATGGCAAGTCGAGACCGCCATCTCGTTTGGCGAGACGACCGTCTCACCACTTGCCATTGGCGAGACCACCCTCCCGTTTAGCGAGACGACCCTCTCATCCTTTGGCAAGTCAATACCACCGTCTCGCCAAATGAGATGGTGGTCTCACCATTTGTCAAAGTTGAGACCGCCGTCTCGAATGGTGAGACGGCGGTCCCGACCTGGCAGGCGCGAATCCCTATAAATAGGGGGCACTCTCCCCTTCATATCAGACAACTCTTCCATTCTTCCTTCTACAATTTCTTAGAATTCTTCTTTTAGAGCCCTTCTGAAGCATTTCTGGAGTTTCTGAGTGTTTTAAGAGAGTTTTTATTGAAAGTGATGAAGATCTTATTGAATTACTGTGGCAAAGATCTTGTTGATTTGATGAAGTCAAAAATGAAGTCAAATGCTACTTTGTGGTAGTCAAAGGTCACTTAGATAAAAGGGTAGTGGGATTAGTGAGTCTGCTCATTTTTATCTTTCTGCTGCATGAGGTTTCTTCATTTAAAAGATTTTGCAAATGCCTCTAAAAAATGTTTAAACTGTTAAAAACAAAGTATTTTGATAAAAGTTTTTTTAATTAACTATTTTAACTAATAGCATATAAGCTTTATCAACTAAAATGTTCTTAACACTTTTGTAACAGGTTTTTAACTGATATGTTTTCAAAATAATCGATTGTTTTCATTAAAGGAAGTTTTGAAAACCTTCTGTCAGTGTTTTAACTGATATAGTTTCGAAATAATCGATTAAAATCAATTAAAATGTTCAGGGAAGTGTTCTGGCAGTATTTTAATCAATATAACTTCGAATCAATCGATTAAAACAACTTGGAGTATTTGTTAATCAATGTAATATAGCATATGATCGATCAGAATGTGTTTTAGATCGATCAGAATGAGTTTTTGATCGATCAAAATAATTTTAATTGATTAAACTGCGATTTAATCGATTAAAACAACTTAAGAGAATTTCTATTACGCGTTTTAATCGATTAAAACATATTCGTATCAGTTAAAATCACTTAGAAAAATTTATAAGAATGTTTTGCAGTATTTTAATCGATTGAAAGATGAAACAATCGATTAAAACAGTTTGGAAGATTTTTTACAAAGGGTTTTAATTGATATAAACGGTGTCGTATCAGTTAAAACAAATCTGGAAAATAATCAAAAATGTTTTAACAGATTAAAAGAAGTTTTAACAGATTAAAACAAGACTTTTAACATATTAAAAGATTATTTTAACAGATTAAATAAACCAGCAGTTTTGAAAATCTTCTATATAAACAGAGTTGCTTGAACTTTTTAAAACACATCTTTTAGCAATCAATCAAGCAATCATAAGTGCTACTTTCAAGAGAGAATCACGCTAGTTTTTGTGAAGTTCATTAAAGTTCTTTCTTGAGGAAAAATTGCATTCTTTTGGAGAAGAAACACATACTACAGAATTGCATAAATCTGGTTTGAGCGTTCGAAGTTTCTTCAATTTGTTTCTTTACTTTCTTTTACTGTATTGTGGGTGCTTGGAATTATGGGCACTGGTTTCTGTAGCTGGAATTTGGCTGCAGGGTTGGTCAAGAACTGGAATTTGGTTCTTGGTGAAAGGTTTAGGTACAGGAACTGGAATTGTGGTTCTTGTGATAGATTGAGTGTGAGATTAGAGTTGTAATCTGTAAAACGTTCAATCTAGTGGAACCCAGCTGGAATTTGGCTAGAAACTGGACGTAGCCCTGGGATTGGGTGAACCAGTATAAATCTCGGTTGTATCTTTCTAAACCTTTCTCTTTTAATTCTGTCACTACTTTTATTTTGATTGCTTGCTGTGTGTGATTCAAGAACTGGTCAAAAATCTTAATCTTTGAAATAGATAATCTGTAAATTGCGAAAATCTTTCAAAGATCAATTCACCCCCCTCTTGATCTCAGCCTACATTTCTAACAATTGGTATCAAGAGCAAGGTTCTTGAGAATTATTCAAGTCTTTCGATCCAAATGGATGGAAATAAATTTTCGGAGGGTGCTTGTATTGATAGACCTCCACTGTTTTGTGGTACAAATTACTCTTTTTGGAAGATTAGGATGAAGATCTTTATTGAATCTGTTGGTATAAATGTTTGGAATATCATTGAACAAGGAACTTATGTTTCTAACAACGATTGGTCTAGCTTAAATGATTGTGAAAAGAAATTAATCCAAGATGATTGTATTGCTAAAAATATCATCATATCTGCACTTAACAGAAATGATTTTTTCAGGATAGCACATTGTCAAACTGCTGCACAAATGTGGAAAACCCTTGAAAAGACCTATGAAGAAACAACAGAGATATGCTTAATGGTCAATTCGGATTCTCCAATAACCAGTGTAAGTTTTGACTCAACAACTACTATGAATTATAGTTCATTACAAGATGCTTTTTATGAAATGCATGCAGTGGCTAAGAGATTAGAAACTGAAAACAAAAGATTAAAAAGCATGAATAGTTTATTAGAAAACAATATCACTCTTCTTGAAAAGAAAATAGTTGATGAAGAAACCAAGAATGAAAATTTGGAAATAGGTAATTATTCTGATATATTTTCTCCAAAACTTGATTAATCGATTGAATATCAAATTAATTGATTAAAATTTTACTTCCAGTACAGATTTAATTGTGTATTTCAATTCTGTATCATTTTGTACTGCAACTATACTAATTTCTCTTTCAGGCAAAAAAAACTGAAGATCTCTGGTACCTTGACAGTGGCTGTTCTAAACACATGACAGGTGATATTACAAAATTTTACAACTTAAAACTAAAGAATGGTGGGACTGTTGTCTATGGGGATAATAACAAAGGAAGAATCCTTGGAATAGGTGACATCAAATGCACAGAATCAGGTATTATTAACAATGTATTATATGTTGAGGGTTTAAAACATAATTTGATTAGTATTAGCCAGCTTTGTGATACAGGACACAAAGTGGTCTTTGGTCAAAATCAATGTCAAATAATCAAATTAGAGGTACTGATTACTAGTAAGAGGATCAACAATATTTACATGTTAGATACTAATTCTGCTAAAAATTGTTGCTTAATCTCTAAAGAGAATGAGTTTTGGTTATGGCATAGGAGGTTAGCTCATATTCATATGAATCATCTTAATAAAATGATTTCTAAAGATCTTGTAGTTGGCTTACCTAAACTTAAGTTTGTGAAAGACAAAGTATGTGATGCATGTCAAAAGGGGAAACAAGTAAGGAATTCTTTTTCACAGAAAAATATTGTTTCAACTTCTAGACCTCTTGAACTTTTGCACATGGATCTCTTTGGTCCTTCAAGAACTATGAGTTTAGGAGGAAATCTATATGCACTAGTTATAGTAGATGATTACTCAAGATTTACCTGGACATTATTTTTAAAACTAAAATCTGATACTTTCCATTTGTTTAAGAAATTTGCGAAACAAATTCAAAATGAAAAAGGTTATTTCATCTCTTGTATTCAAAGTGATCATGGGGGAGAATTTTCAAACGAAAATTTCAATAAATTTTGTGATAAACTTGGTATTAAGCATAATTTTTCTGCTCCTAGAACTCCTCAACAGAATGGTGTAGTTGAAAGGAAAAATCGTTCTCTTGAAGAGTTAGCTAGGACAATGCTTAATGAGAAAGCATTACCAAAATATTTTTGGGCCGATGCCGTTAGTACTGCTTTCCATGTATTAAACCGTGTTTTAATTAGACCTTTTCTTAAGAAAACCCCCTATGAATTATACAAAGGTAAAAAGCCTAACATAAACTATTTTAGAGTATTTGGAAGTCAGGTTTTTGTTTTAAACAATGGAAAGGAAAATCTTGGAAAGTTTGATTCCAAATCAGATAAAGGTATCTTCTTGGGATATTCATTGAATAGCCATGCTTATAGAATCTTTAACAAAAGGCTAAATACTGTAGAAGAATTTGTTCATGTTGTATTTGATGAGACTAACCCAAGTATGCAGAATATTTCTAAATATAGTACAGAAGATGATGTTTTAACTGATAAAATGTATCAGTTAAAACTGCCAGAATCAACAATTTTTCAAAAACAGGCCAAAAATATTGAAGAAACTGAAGAGCAGCTGCCTAAAGAATGGAAGACTCCAAGAAATCTTTCAATAGACAACATCATTGGTGAAATAAATCAGGGAGTTTCCACTAGGAGATCTTTAAATAAACTTTGCAATCACATGGCATTTGTATCACAAATTAAACCAAAAACCATATTTGATGCATTAAAGGATAATAACTGGATTAATGCTATGCATGATGAATTAAATCAATTTACAAAAAATGAAGTGTGGGAATTAATTCCAAAACCAGATAATGCAAATATTGTAGGAACAAAATGGGTTTTTAGGAATAAAATGGATGAAAATGGTATAATCACTAGAAACAAGGCCAGATTAGTTCCTAAGGGGTATAATCAGCAAGAAGGAATTGATTTTGATGAAACATATGCTCCTGTTGCTAGATTAGAGGCTGTTAGACTTTTACTTGCTTATGCTTCAATGAAAAGTTTCAGGTTATTTCAAATGGATGTCAAAAGTGCTTTCTTAAATGGTTATTTGAATGAAGAAGTTTTTGTTACACAACCACCTGGTTTTGAAGATCATATTCATCCAGAATATGTTTATAGATTAAAGAAAGCTTTGTATGGTCTTAAACAAGCCCCAAGACAATGGTATGAAAGGTTAAGTAATTTTCTCATTTCAAAGGGATATCAAAGAGGTTTGGTTGATAAAACTTTATTCTTAAAAAAATTGAATAATGATGTAATTATAGTTCAAGTATATGTTGATGACATCATATTTGGAGCCACTAATGAGTCTTTATGTAAAGATTTTATCAAAGATATGCAGGGAGAATTTGAGATGTTTATGATGGGGGAACTCAACTACTTTCTTGGATTACAAGTTAAACAACTTCAAGAAGGAAGTTTTCTTCATCAATCTAAATACTGCACAAAACTTTTAAAGAAATTTGAGATGGAACATTGCAAAGAAGCATCAACACCAATGTCCACAAATTGCTATCTTGATTCTGATGAAAAAGGAAAACCTGTTGATGAAACCAAATATAGAGGGCTTATTGGTTCTTTACTATATCTAACAGCAAGTAGACCTGACATTATGTTTAGTGTTTGTATGTGTGCCAGGTTTCAATCTGAACCAAAAGAATCCCATCTTACTGCTGCAAAAAGAATCCTCAAATATCTCAAAGGAACTTTAAATGTTGGGTTATGGTATCCTGGTGAGTCCAAACTAAATTTAATTGGATACTCTGACTCAGATTTTGCAGGTTGTAAGCTTGACAGGAAAAGTACTAGTGGCACCTGTCATCTCCTTGGAAGCAGTCTAATTTCATGGCATAGTAAAAAACAATCATGTGTTGCCCTTTCTACAGCTGAAGTTGAGTACATTGCAGCTGGAAGTTGTTGTGCTCAATCTCTTTGGATCAAACAACAGCTTGAGGATTATGGTTTAATTCTCAAAAAAATTCCTCTCTTATGTGATAATACTAGTGCCATTATGTTAACTAAAAACCCAATTCAACATTCTAGGACAAAACATATAGAAATTAGACATCATTTCATTAGAGATCATGTTTTGAAAGGTGATTGTGAAATTTTCTTTATAGAAACTGAAAAACAACTAGTAGATATTTTTACAAAACCTCTTGCTCGTGATTGGTTTTACAAAATTCAAAATGAATTAGGCATGATAGACGCATCAAACATTACTTAGTTTTCAAAACTGGTTGTTTTAATCGATACAAACAAGCTTTAAATCGACTAAAAGCACTTATACAACATTTCTCTTATTGTTTTAATCGATTAAATGTCGATTTAATCGATTAAATCAACTTATGTTTCAAACTTTTGAATTTCATCATTGTTTTAATCGATTAAAACATTATTTTAATCGATTAAAACCATTAACAAGAACTTTTTAATCGATTTAGTCCTGTTTTTAATCGATTATTACTCTAGAAAGAAAAATTAAAGGCTTTAGTTAATGGTTGTTCTTGTAACATGCTACTAAAGCGTGGTTCCATTATCTTTACACGTGTTAATTGTATTCATTACAAACGTGTTAATGAAGATAAATTTGAATCAACTTTGATTGGTCTTTCCATGGGTAAGGTATCTTGTCCAAATTTTTTTTACATACCATGCATAGTTTTTTGTTGTGTTCCTCTGTTCCCTATTTTTGATGAAGTCAAAAGGGGGAGAAATGGGAAAATGATTAATTTTTTATTACTCACTAATCTTTATATTGAAGTGACTTCTTCTACAGAGTTATTATTCAAAGAGGTGTTTGTCTTCATCAAATAGGGGGAGACTGAAAGTGATGAAGTTCTTATTGAATTACTTTGGCAAAGATCTTGTTGATTTAATGAAGTCAAAAATGAAGTCAAAGGCTACTTTGTGGCAGTCAAAGGTCACTTAGATAAAAGGGTAGTGGGATTAGTGAGTCTGCTCATTTTTATCTTTCTGCTGCATGAGGTTTCTTCATTTAAAAGATTTTGCAAATGCCTCTAAAAAATGTTTAAACGGTTAAAAACAAAGTATTCTGATAAAAGTTTTTTTAATTAACTATTTTAACTAATTGCATATAAGCTTTATCAACTAAAATGTTCTTAACACTTTTGTAACAGGTTTTTAACTGATATGTTTTCAAAATAATCGATTGTTTTTATTAAAGGAAGTTTTGAAAACCTTCTGTCAGTGTTTTAACTGATATAGTTTCGAAATAACCGATTAAAATCAATTAAAATGTTCAGGGAAGTGTTCTGGCAGTATTTTAATCGATATAACTTCGAATCAATCGATTAAAACCACTTGGAGTATTTGTTAATCGATGTAATATAGCACATGATCGATCAGAATGTGTTTTAGATCGATCAGAATGAGTTTTTGATCGATCAGAATAATTTTAATCGATTAAACAGCGATTTAATCGATTAAAACAACTTAAGAGAATTTCTATTACGTGTTTTAATCGATTAAAACAGATTCGTATCAGTTAAAATCACTTAGAAAAATTTATAAGAATGTTTTGCAGTATTTTAATCGATTGAAAGATGAAACAATCGATTAAAATAGTTTGGAAGATTTTTTACAAAGGGTTTTAATTGATATAAACGGTGTCGTATCAGTTAAAATAAATCTGGAAAATAATCAAGAATGTTTTAACAGATTAAAAGAAGTTTTAACAGATTAAAACAAGACTTTTAACAGATTAAAAGATTATTTTAACAGATTAAATAAACCAGCAGTTTTGAAAATCTTATATATAAACAGAGTTTCTTGAACTTTTTAAAACACATATTTTAGCAATAAATCAAGCAATCATAAGTGCTACTTTCAAGAGAGAATCGCGCTAGTTTTTGTGAAGTTCATTAAAGTTCTTTCTTGAGGCAAAATTGTATTCTTTTGGAGAAGAAACACATACTGCAGAACTGCATAAATCTGGTTTGAGCGTTCTAAGTTTCTTCTATTTGTTTCTTTACTTTCTTTTACTATATTGTGGGTGCCTGGAATTGTGGGCACTGGTTTCTGTAGCTGAAATTTGGCTGCAGGGTTGGTCAAGAACTGGAATTTGGTTCTTGGTGAAAGGTTTAGGTACAGGAACTGGAATTGTGGTTCTTGTGATAGATTGAGTGTGAGATTAGAGTTGTAATCTGTAAAACGTTCAATCTAGTGGAACCCAGCTGGAATTTGGCTGGAAACTGGATGTAGCCCTGGGATTAGGTGAACCAGTATAAATCTCGGTTGTATCTTTCTAAACCTTTCTCTTTTAATTCTGTCACTACTTTTATTTTGATTGCTTGTTGTGTGTGATTCAAGAACTGGTCAAAAATCTTAATCTTTGAAATAGATAATCTGTAAATTGCGAAAATCTTTCAAAGATCAATTCACCCCCCCCCCTCTTGATCTCAGCCTACATTTCTAACAATTGGTATCAAGAGCAAGGTTCTTGAGAATTATTCAAGTCTTTCGATCCAAATGGCTGGAAATAAATTTTCGGAGGGTGCTTGTATTGATAGACTTCCACTGTTTTGTGGTACAAATTACTCTTTTTGGAAGATTAGGATGAAGATCTTTATTGAATCTGTTGGTATAAATGTTTGGAATATCATTGAACAAGGAACTTATGTTTCTAACAACGATTGGTCTAGCTTAAATGATTGTGAAAAGAAATTAATCCAAGATGATTGTATTGCTAAAAATATCATCATATCTGCACTTAACAGAAATGATTTTTTCAGGATAGCACATTGTCAAACTGCTGCACAAATGTGGAAAACCCTTGAAAAGACCTATGAAGAAACAACAGAGATATGCTTAATGGTCAATTCGGATTCTCCAATAACCAGTGTAAGTTTTGACTCAACAACTACTATGAATTATAGTTCATTACAAGATGCTTTTTATGAAATGCATGCAGTGGCTAAGAGATTAGAAACTGAAAACAAAAGATTAAAAATCATGAATAGTTTATTAGAAAACAATATCACTCTTCTTGAAAAGAAAATAGTTGATGAAGAAACCAAGAATGAAAATTTGGAAATAGGTAATAACTCTGATTGGGGGCCTAAGCCTTGGTGAGAACAGTTAGAACCTACCTTTGCTAATACACTTTTCTGCAGGAAAACACTACCTCGTGATTAAAACGACTTCTCGCCTGATCGTGGATGAGTGAATTGTGTGTGCATCTGCTTGTTGCATTTGATTGCATAGCATAACCAAACAATAGAAAAATAAAAAAACAAAATATTTTCGCAATAAACACCCTTATCTCGGACAGTCTACCTTTTAGCAAGCCTGGTTTTAGGTTCTTTGTAAGCTAAGTAGCCACGCAGTCCGACAAAAGAGATAAGGGATGCTAAAATTATTCTTTCGCAATAAACCCTTTTATCTTGGACAATCTGCCTTTTAGCTAACCTGGTTTCAGGTTATTTGTAAGCTAAGTAGCCACGTAGTCCGACAGAAGAGATAAAAGAGCTATAAAATAAAAACCATGAAAAATCAAATAAAGACCCAAATCAAATAAATGAGACCTTGTTCATAAACATTAAATTCATGAAACATTCATATAGATAGTTTACTTTTTGGAAAAAAATACACAAAAATTATCATACATCATGTAGAAATAAAAAATGGTAAACATGTAGGTAAGAACAAACACTCGCATGCATACCTACAATAAGCATCATATTCATAAGCATGCATTTTGGTTTTTAGAAAATGGAGGGGACTAGTAGACAATTGAAGAAAGTGGACATTCCCCGGTACCATACTAAGAAGCTGGAACGGCTTTGCACGATAATGCCACCAGAGGTCCGTGACGAAGAAGGCGAAGAAGGCGTCCATGACGGCTTGGTCTACTGTGTCGATGTGGAAGGGAAACAAGATTGTTCCAAATATAATCAAGGCCAGGGTTTTGTTAAAAGCGGCCCATTCTGCCCTTTCAGCCAAAGAGGACAGATGGTCTTCTAACATTGAGACTTTCCAACCTTGGATGTCCCTTTTTCTATCAGGGTTGTCTACCGGAATAGCAATCTGATGATGGCAGCGACTTGTGCTGCATAAGTATATGCCTCGTGGCGAATATGGACCCCGGCTGATTTGGGCCATTTTAGCATAATCTCATACTCCTCCAAAGTAGGCACCATATCGAATTGCAGAAATTTGAAGCAGTGCAGACTAGAGTTCCAAAAATGTGTTAGAAATGTAGGTTGAGATCAAGAGGGGGGGTGAATTGATCTTTGAAAGATTTTCGCAATTTAATCGATTGAAAGATTAAATTTCAAAGATTATCTATTTCAAAGATTACGAATTCTGACCAGTTCTTGAATCAAACACAGCAAACAATCAAAGTAAAGGCAGTGACAGAATTAAAGAGAGAAAGGTTTAGAAAGATACAACCAAGATTTATACTGCTTCACCCAATCTCAGGGTTACGTCCAGTTTCTAGCCAAATTCCAGCTGGGTTCCACTAGATTGAACGTTTTACAGATTACAACTTCAATCCCACACTCAATCTACCACAAGAACCAAAATTCCAGTCCTTGCACCTAAACCATCACCAAGAACCAATTTCCAGTTGTTGACTAACCCTGTAGCCAAATTCCAGCAACAAAAAATAGTGCCCACACTTCCAGGCACCCACAATACAGAAAAGAAAAGTAAAGAAACAAAGAGAAGAAACTAGAACACCCAAACCAGGTTTATGCAGCTCTGCAGAATGAGTTTCTTCTCCAAAAGAATGCAAATATTGCCTCAAGAATGAACTTCTAAGATCTTCACAAAACTAGCGCGATTCTCTCTTGAAAGTAGCACTTATAATTGCTTGATTGATTGCCAAAAGGTGTGTTTCAAAAGGTTCAAGCAATTCTATTTTATAAAAGATTTTCCAAACTGTTGGTTTATTTATTCTATTAAAATAATCTTTTAATCTGTTAAAAGTCTTGTTTTAATCTGTTAAAACTTCCTTTAATCTGTTAAAATGTTCTTAATTATTTTCCAGATTTGTTTTAACTGATACGACAACGTTTATATCAATTAAAACTCTTTGTAAAAAATCTTCTAAATTGTTTTAATCAATTGTTTCGTCTTTCAATCGATTAAAATAC
Source organism: Sphenostylis stenocarpa (assembly GCA_963425845.1). Taxonomy (NCBI): domain Eukaryota; kingdom Viridiplantae; phylum Streptophyta; class Magnoliopsida; order Fabales; family Fabaceae; genus Sphenostylis; species Sphenostylis stenocarpa. The sequence goes on along the minus strand of OY731402.1, from coordinate 24,321,833 downwards.
TGTTAAACATTCTCATAAAATTTTCTAAGTGATTTTCACTGATAACAATCTGTTTAAATCGATTAAAACACTTTGGAAAAAGTTCACTTAGTTATTTTAATCGATTAAAACGCATTTTAATTGATTAGAATTCTGCCAAAAGATTTCATAAAACTTTCTAAGTTATTTTAACTGATAGCATGCTTGTTTTAATCGATTAAAACATTTTGAAAAAACCTCTTAGTTGTTTTAATCGATTATTTCGCATTTGTATCGATTAAAATACTGACAGGACAACTTTCAAAAAGTTTCAAGTTATTTTAATCGATTATTTCGAGTTTGTATTGATTAAAATTCTGTCAGAACACTTTTCAAAATATACTAAGTCATTTTAATCAATTATATCAATTCTATATCAGTTAAAATACTAGCAGAAGGTTTTCAAAATTCCTTCTAATGAAAACAATCGATTATTTCGAAAACATATCAGTTAAAAACCTGTTACAAAAGTGTTAAGAACATTTTAGTTGATAAAGCTCATATGCTATTAGTTAAAATAGTTACTTCAAAAACCTTTTAACAAAATACTTTGTTTTTAACAGTTTAAACATATTTTAGAGGCATTTGCAAAATCTTTTAAATGAAGAAAATCTCATGCAGCAGAGAGATAAAAATGATTATACCTAAATAAAGATGCAGACTCACTAATCACTCTACCCTTTTATCTAAGTGACCTTTGACTGAAACAAAGTAGCCTTTGACTTCATTTTTTACTTCATCAAATCAACAAGATCTTTGCTAAAGTAATTCAATAAGATCTTCATCACTTTCAGTCTCCCCCTATTTGATGAAGACAAATACCTCTTTGAATAATATCTCTGCAGAAACAGTCACTTGAATATATTGTTTAGTGAGCATTCAAAAATTAATCATTTTCCCATTTCTCCCCCTATATTGCTACTCCCCCTAAATAAGGAAAATCAATATTAAAAGCAAAGCAATTATTTCTCCCCCTTTTGACTTCATCAAAAATAGGGAACATATGAACAAAACAGATACTATGCATGATATGTATCAAAATTTAGTTTTTGAAAACAGTAAAAGATTTGAACATGACACATTACTCATATAAAGACTAATCAAAGTTGATTCAAACTTATCTTCATTAACACGTTTGTAATGAATACAATTAACACGTGTAAAGATAAGGGAACCATGCTTTAGTAGCATGTTACAAGAACAACCATTAACTAAAACCTTTAATTTTTCTTTCCAGAGTAATAATCGATTAAAAACAGGACAAAATCGATTAAAAAGTTCTTGTTACTGGTTTTAATCGATTGAAATATTGTTTTAATCGATTAAAACAATGATGAATTTAGAAAGTTAGAGACTTAAGTTCATTTAATCGATTAAATCGACATTTAATCGATGAAAATAGTAAGAAAAATGTTGTATAAGTGCTTTTAATCGATTTAATAAAGCTTGTTTTTATCGATTAAAACAACCTGTTTTGAAAATTAAGTAATGTTTGATGCATCTAAAATGCCTAATTCAGTTCGGATTTTGTAAAATCGATTATTAGAAAAATGTTTTAAGATAATATCAACTAGATTGATTAAGTTTTAACCAATAGATCCATCAAAATCATAATAGTATCTTATCTAGTTGATTTAACTGATGACATTGTATCAGGCGACGTTGAAAGTCGTAACTTTCAACGTTGGTTCTAATAAACCGACGTTGAAAGTATGATTTTTTAAATTAATAATTTTTATTTATTTACATCCCCTTTACCCCCTTTTATTTATCTAGAAGTCTCCCCATCTCTTTATATTATATTTTTATTAGGTCCCCCATCTCTTTATATTATATTTTTTAGAAGTTTATTAATTTTTTAAGAGAATTGTCATTGGCGGGATTCGAACCCAGTACCTTAGAGTTGGAGGCTCGATACTCCAACCACTAAACTACTAGAATTTTCTGATAATAACTTACAAATAAATTATATTTATATACAAATAAATATATATCTATGTAAATATATAAATACAAATATATTTATATATTTTGATATATTTATATAGTTATATATTTATATGTTGGATGTGAGGGCACACTCGAAAGTGAAAGTGTGTGTCGAGTGGGTTTTCAAAATTTGATGCTAAATTTGTGATCAGGTATCTTTATATGAGTTTGTAACTTAATGACAGAATATAATCTTTATAATTTTATTTATATAATGATATAAAATAAATTTGGGAAATGCATCATTCCCTCTCAAGCAAAAAATACCAATTTTCGCTCAAGCGAGGCTTGAGTGAGTGAATTTCCGTGAGCTTTAACATATTTTCACTCAAGCGAGAGTCAATCCCACTTTCACCCTTGATCGAAAAATAGCAATATAATTTATTTGTAAGTTATTATCAAAAAATTATAGTAGTTTAGTGGTTGAGATATTAACTTTCAACTCTAAAATACTGAGTTTAAATGTTGTCAGTGACAATTCATTAACTTAAGTGAATTTTTGGCTGAAAAAAAAATAAAAATACTTTCTAGAAAATATATACAAATAAATATATATTTACATTGATATATATTTATTTGTATATAAATATAATTTATTTGTAAGTTATTATCAGAAAATTATAATAGTTTAGTGGTTAGAGTATTAGTTTTCAATTCTAAAATCTTGAGTTCGAATCCTGCCAGTGACAATTTTCAAATTTAAGTGAATTTTTGGGTGAAAAAAAAAAGACTTTCCACGTCGGTTCCCATATGAACCGACGTGGAAAGTGTCAATATGTGAAAAAAAAAATACTTTCAACGTCGGTTCAAATGGGAACCAACGTGGAAAGTACTTTCTACGTCGATTGACTAAAAACCGACGTAGAATGTGTTTAATATTCAACTTTCAACGTCGATTCATCTGGGAACCGACGTGGAAAGTACTTTCTACGTCGTCTCAGCTATAACCGACGTTAAATGACGACGTAGAAAGTATATTTTGTAGTAGTGACATACAGATTTTAATCGATTGATACACTAATTAATCAATTATTTTGATTCGAATTTCCTATGTAAGTGTTTCTTTTAATTGATTTAATCGATTTAATCTATTTTGTATCAACTAAAATTATCAGAAAAGTATGTTTGATTCTATCTAGGCTTTCTTTATTCAAATTAAAACCTACATCATATTGAGCAAAGTTAAAAGATTGTTCCGGGTATAAAACCAGTTAATATTACAGTCCATAAACGAGAATTAGCAGCAAAAGAAATATGACACTAGAAAAGGATAGGAAGGGACCCTTTTTGTCCAAAAACTCAATCATCCCAATTCCCTTGATTGAGCTGCATATCTTCCAGTTTGGTGTAAATATCAGCAATCTGGTTTCCAAGGTTTGTGAACTGATTGTTGGTCTGTTGGAAGTGCTGATAGGTCATTTGCATATGCTTCCTTTGGTTTTCCTACATTGTGGATATTTGAGAAAGCATAGACCTTTCAAATTGAGACAGAGGAGTCCCACGGTCAGGTTGTTCCATGTAGGGAATTATTTCCATGTTCTCATATGATGCCTCCCCACCAGTGGACTCGGGAACTTCAACAACTGGAGGAGAAGGAATTTGTTCAGCTTCTTCTTCATCTTCATCCTCATCTTCAGACATTCCAGCATGAACTTTTGAAATCCATTCATCATCAATTTTGATATACCTTATTTTCCTCAAAGTGGAGTCATCAATTTCATTTGATGCTTTAGGAGTCTCTACACTTTCTCCTGTAAGATCAACTTCAAAATATCTAAAGAAATTGTTAATCAACATGGTATACGGCAGTTTGTAATCCGCTAATCTTTTTGCTTTCAACATGTGATCTCTAATCACATAAACCCAATTTACCCGAATATTATTAGAGATGCAGTACATGAGAGCAAGATCTCCCTCATTAAGTATAGCATGATTACTCCCTCTTGGAGTAAGCATTCATGCCACAATGAAAGCTAACAACCTATGTTCAAGTAATAATTTTCCAGCATTTAAAATTCTTACCGAATCATTTGGATCCTTAAGACAAGACCTAAAAAATTGAATTTTGTTGAAGTCAGGTATTTCAGAGATGTTCCCTCTGAATACTTTGACACCACTATCCCTGAGACCAGCAACTTGTTCCCAAACAGAAGGAGTAATTTCCATATTAACTCCCTTCACCTGAGCTCTGATTGTTGAACCATTCACCGTTAAATTTGAATAAAAGACCTGAACCAAATCAGGTTGAATATTCCCAGTAAACTCCATGAAGGTTCTTAGTTTTTGACTCTTCAGTTTTCTTCTCAAAGCAGTAAATCCTTCTTCATCAAGCCACTTGAATTTGATAAACTTGGGAATAACAATCTGCTTTTGACTGAACTCAGCAATGAAGGTGTTCATTCTTCCAATATCACCATCAAACCATGCTTCCAAATGACCACCAGGATTGGCAGCAGAGGAAGATTCTCCTTTATGCTTCTTTCTTGATTTTGATCTCCTAAGCATCTTGTTGTGCAGTTTAGAGAGGAGTTTTGATACGTGAGTACAAGAGAGAAGAGAGAAGGAATTTGAACTAGAAAAATGAAGAATGAGAATGATGGACTTCAAGTGTGCAAGATGAAGAATTACAGATTTCAAATTTTGTGAATTGGAGTCCAATTTGACAGAACCTGCAAAGAAACAACTTTAATTGCACATGTCCCCTTGACTGGAAGCAGAAGCGCAGGTTTCTGGACAGTGGGTACATAAGCTAAAGTGTTCTTGGAAAGGTGTTTGACTTGGTCAAAGAATGTATTATGCAGATTTTGATTAACACAAAAACTTGGAATTTTGACTTTGATTTGCTGACCAATTTTCAATTGACTGTTATTAAAATAATTTTCAAGAACAAATTAATCGATTAATCAACAAATTAACCGATTAATTTGATCTTTAATATTAGGTTTGAAAATGTAACAGTGAAGTAATCGATTAATACATAAAAGAATCGATTATTTCAGTACTGGAAGAATTTAATAAAATGATAACAGAATTTTAATCGATTAAAACGAAGAAGAATCAATTAAATTTGACCTCTTAGTGATTTTAACTGATATAAATCCTTTTTAATCGATTAAAACAACCAAACTAAATTCCTGAGAACATTTTAATCGATTGATTCGTATTTCAATCGATTAAAACTGTACGGGTCGCTCTTCTGGTATTCTCTGTAAGTGATTCTAATCGATTAAAAATGTTTTATATCAATTAAAACATTCAGTTTATGAAACCAGAAACGAATTTGTTGTCTTGGACATCAAGGGATTTCCAGATTTTGTTCCTGCAAAACAGATTTAGTATATTTCTGGTACCCTTTTTTAATCACTGGGTCCAATCAAGTTATTTGAAATGAATTTTTGGGAATCCACTTCATTCTACCTCTAGGAATAGCATACTTCTTGATTCTACAAAATTTCATAGAATGACTTTTTTTCATACAGTAAAAACATTTAATAATAGATGATGAGTATGATTTTCTGTTTATATTTGTTTTTCTGAATTTGTTGCTAGATGTAAATCCAATGCTAGATTTGTCAAAAATGAGTTTTTGTGACCCAAGAAGAACATCAAGATTAGCTTGACCTTGTGTAAATTTTGAAACAGTTTGTGATAAGAAATCAATCTTCTTTTGTAATTCTTAACAATTATTACATGGTTTCTTACATACACAATCAAAATTATCATGGATTAATTTTAAGAAATCAAGATCAGTTTCATCTTCAAGAATTTTCTTTTCAAGAGAATCAACTCTATTTACTAACCAATTATTCATGCCTTTTAGCCTATCATTTTCTTTTTGCAATTTCTTGGTTTCTTCATGCATTTCATTAAATGCTTCTTGTAATGAATTGTAATTCACCAAATTTGAAGAAGAGTTAGAACTTACACTGCTGGTTTGATGATTTTGATTTGCCATTAGACACAAGTTAGCTTCTTCATTATCTGAATTTTCTGTTGATGAAGTATCATTGTCATCCCATGCTACATAAGCTCTTCTTTTGATCTTTTCCTCTTTCTTATCATTGTATTTGTTCTTTTCTGGGCACTCCATTCTTACATGACCCTACTTACCACAGCCAAAGCATTTATAGTTAAAAGAATCAAATTTCTTTTCATACCTTTTGTGTTTTTCTTTATCTTGAATCTTTTTCTTGAGAAACTTGTTGAACTTTCTGACAAGCAGTCCAAGATTTTCACTTTCCTCCTCTGATTCTTGATTTCTTTCTTCAACTTTGAGTGCTATGCTTCTACCTTTTTTCTCAGAGACTTCTTGCTCATTGAATCTGTTAATTTCCATTTCATGTTCTCTGAGTTTGCCAAATAAGGAGGTTGTTGTCATGACGAATAAGTCTTTTGATTCTGAGATTGCTGTGACCTTAGGCTGCCATGACCTGTCAAGGCATTTCAAAACTTTAATATTTAATTCTTCTTTATCAAAAGTTTTACCTAAGTCCATTAGATGATTGATGATATGAGTGAAGCGCTTCTGCACATTTGCAATACTTTCTCCAGTTTGCATTTTAAACAACTCATATTCTCTTATGAGAGTATGCTTTCTGGCTCTCTTTACATCAGTTGTTCCCTCATGAGTAACCTCAAGAACTTCCCACATTTCCTTGGCAAATTTTCATTTGGAGACCCTGAAAAACTCATCCATATTTAGTGCAGAAGTAATTATGTTTTTAGCAGTACAATCACTTTGAACTTTTTTCTTTTCTTCATCATTTAAACTAGACCATTCCTTTTCTGTAATTAATGGACCATTAGCAATTACATCCCAAACATTCCTATCAATAGATTCAATAAAGATCTTCATCCTAATCTTCCAAAAGGGATAATCTGTACCACAAAACAGTGGATGTCTATTAATAGAAGCTCCCTCAGAAAAAGGTAATTTGTTTTCAGCCATTAAGATTTGGACCGAAAGCCTTGAGTATTTTTCAAGACCCTTGCTCTTGATACCAATTGTTAGAAATGTAGACTGAGATCAAGAGGGGGGGTGAATTGATCTTTGAAAGATTTCAGCAATTTACAGATTATCTATTTCAAAGACTACGAATTCTGACCAGTTCTTAAATCAAACACAGCAAACAATCAAAGTAGAGGCAGTGACAAAATTAAAGAGAGAAAGGTTTAGAAAGATACAACCAAGATTTATACTGGTTCACCCAATCCCAGGGCTACATCCAGTTTCCAGCCAAATTCCAGCTGGGTTCCACTAGATTGAACGTTTTACAGATTACAACTTCAATCCCACACTCAATCTACCACAAGAACCAAAATTTCAGTCCTTGCACCTAAACCTTCACCAAGAACCAATTTCCAGTTCTTGACCAACCCTACAGCCAAATTCCAGCCACAAAAAATAGTGCCCGCACTTCTAGGCACCCACAATACAAAAAAGAAAAGTAAAGAAACAAAGAGAAGAAACTAGAACACCCAAACCAGGTTTATGCAGCTCTGCAGAATGAGTTTCTTCTCCAAAAGAATGAAAATATTGCATCAAGAAAGAACTTCTAAGAACTTCACAAAACTAGCGCGATTCTCTCTTGAAAGTAGCACTTATAATTGCTTGATTGATTGCCAAAAGGTGTGTTTCAAAAGGTTCAAGCAATTTTGTTTTTATAGAAGATTTTCCAAACTGTTGGTCTATTTATTCTGTTAAAATAATCTTTTAATCTGTTAAAAGTCTTGTTTTAATATGTTAAAACTTCTTTTAATCTGTTAAAATGTTCTTGATTATTTTCCAGATTTCTTTTAACTGATACGACAACATTTATATCAATTAAAACTCTTTGTAAAAAATCTTCCAAATTATTTTAATCGATTGTTTCGTCTTTCAATCGATTAAAATACTATTAAACATTCTCATAAAATTTTCTAAGTGATTTTAACTGATAACAATCTGTTTTAATCGATTAAAACACTTTGGAAAAAGTTCACTTAGTTATTTTAATCGATTGAAACGCATTTTAATCGATTAGAATTCTGCCAAAAGATTTCATAAAACTTTCTAAGTTATTTTAACTGATAGCATGTTTTAATCGATTAAAACATTCTGGAAAAACCTCTTAGTTGTTTTAATCGATTATTTTGCATTTGTATCGATTAAAATACTGACAGAACAACTTTCAAAAAGTTTCAAGTTATTTTAATCGATTATTTCGAGTTTGTATTGATTAAAATTTTGCTAGAACACTTTTCAAAATATACTAAGTCATTTTAATCAATTATATCAAATCTATATCAGTTAAAATACTGGCAGAAGGTTTTCAAAATTCCTTCTAATGAAAATAATCGATTATTTCGAAAACATATCAGTTAAAAACCTGTTACAAAAGTGTTAAGAACATTTTAGTTGATAAAGCTCATATGCTATTAGTTAAAATAGTTACTTCACAAACCTTTTAACAAAATACTTTGTTTTTAACCGTTTAAACAGGTTTTAGAGGCATTTGTAAAATCTTTTAAATGAAGAAAACCTCATGCAACAGAGAGATAAAAATGATTATACCTAAATAAAGATGCAGACTCACTAATCACTCTACCCTTTTATCTAAGTGACCTTTGACTGCAACAAAGTAGCCTTTGACTTCATTTTTTACTTCATCAAATCAACAAGATCTTTGCTAAAGTAATTCAATAAGATCTTCATCACTTTCAAAATGAACTAGAACTCTGATAAAGATGGGATCGACACAGATCTTCAACAAGTCGAGAATCCGTCCGTAGGATTTTTCGAAGTCGGAGCGGACCTCCGATGGCATTAACGCGCAAAGTCGTTCCAGCTTCTCAGTATGGTATCGGGGAATGTCCACTTTCTTCAATTGTCTACTAGCCCCCTTCATTTTCTAAAAACCAAAATGCATATTTTATGAACATGATGCTTATTGTGGGTATGTATGTAAGTGTTTGTTTTTTCCTATTTATCATGTTTTATTTCAATATGATGTATGATGGTATTCGTGTATTTATTTTTTCAGAAAAAATAAACTACCTATATGGATGATTTATGAATTTAATGTTTATGAACAAGGTCCCATTCATTTGATTTGGGTCTTTATTTGGTTTTTATTTTGTTTTAGAGCCTTTTATCTCTTCTGTCGGATTGTATGACTACTTAGCTTACAAAGAACCTGAAACCAAGCTAGCTAAAAGGCAGACTGTCCGAGATAAAGGTGTTTATTGCAAAAGAATAATATTAGCGTCCCTTATCTCTTCTGTCAGACTGCGTGGCTACTTAGCTTACAAAGAACCTGAAACCAGGTTAGCTAAAAGGCAGACTGTCCAAGATAAGGGCGTTTATTGTAAAAGATATTTTTTCTATTTTTATTTGTTTTTATCTGTTGTTTGGTTATGCTATGCAATCAAATGCAACAAACAAATGCACACACAATTCAATCATCCGCGAACACGTGAGAAGACGATTCAATCACGAGGTAGGGTTTTCCTGCAGAAAAGTGCATTGGTGAAGGTAGGTTCTAATTGTTCTCACCAAGGCTTAGGCCCCCAAGGTGCCCCCATTATAGGGTCCCCACTCTCCAGCCTTCCGACCATGCCTAGCACCAAGGCCATAGTCAGTCTTTGTGCCAAAAGAGGAAGGTTATCACCTTGAGTGGTGGTTTTCGATCATACCGGTGGGCACATGGCCATCACTACGACAAACTGTACCTGCCACCCACTCCCTATGGATTTCTCACTTGCCCCCGGGTATAGGGGGAACTGTTGTGTGCAAAGGTTTGTGTACAATTTTTATTTCAAACAATTGCATAAAATAAACAAACAACAATTATTAAAGTCAAGTAATTAAAGCATGTTATAATAAAAGGTAGGGTAAAAGCGAAATTTCTTAGTTTATTTATCAAACTGGCCCATCACTAAATGGGATCAACTCTCTAGGCTTCCCCAGTGGAGTCGCCATCTGTCGCCGCCGTAAAAAAGAGGCGGTCGGAGCGACGCAATGGTTTTGACTTTCCCTTTTTCGTGATTTTATGGGTGAGGTTACAATGCCTTCAGGTTGTCCGATAACCGGGCTGAACCTAATGGCGAGGTTTTTGAAAGGGCGTGTCGCTTCCGTCAAAAAGAGGCGATTGGAGCGACGCGATAATTCTGACTTTCCAATTTTCGTGTGTTTATGGGTGATGTTACAACGCTTTTAGGTTGTTCGATAACCGAGCTGAACCTAGAGGCGAGGTTTTCGAAAATGTGTTCTTGGATTGTCCGATAACCGGGCTAACCCAAGAACTAATTTGAAGGGGTTCTTATGGAGCCGCCACCGAAGTTTTTACCAAAAACATCGAAAAAGGGGTAAAAAGGCGTTGGTTTTTGAAAACCAACTTTGGTCGTTAAAACCAGAGTTTAGGTAAGGGAGTTAGTTACGTGTAAGGGAAGTGTTAGTTCCCTTACGACGCCCCTTTCGGGTTCCCTATGATAGGTCAGCTACTTTATAAATGAACTTTTGAAAAGATGCTTTTACCCTTTTATTTACGGAATTAAAGTAACGACTACATGACCCTAATGTCTATTATGCAATTTAATCATAAAAATAAAGACAGTAAAAGAGAGGGAGAGTGAAGAAACCTCCGGAGCAAGCTTTTTAATTAATACTCTTGAAAAGTAGGGTGCATTTTGGCAGCCCTTCGCTCTTTACAACGTCGAAAACTCTCTCAAAACGCTATAAAAAGCCCTCAAAAACTCCGGAAATGCTTCGGAGGGACTCTAGGAAGAGAATTTGAAGAAAGTGTAGAAGGGAAAGTGGAAGAACTGTGTGAAATGAGGAGGGGAGCGCTCACTATTTATAGGGATTCGCGCCTCTCAGGTTGAGACAGTCGTCTCGTCTGACAAGGTCGAGACGGTCGTCTCGCCATTCAAGACGGCGGTCTCGACTTGTAAAAGTGGTGAGACAGCGGTATCGACTTTTTCAGAGACGAGAAGGCCTTCTCGCCAAACGGGAGGGGGGTCTCGCCATTGGCAAGTGGCGAGACGACCGTCTCACCAAATGAGATGGCCGTCTCGACTTGCAACAATGGTGAGACGACGGTCCCAAAAAGCGAGACGACGGTCTTGACCCCTGAAGGCAAAAATCCTTATTTTTATACAGAAAACCCTTCCTATCCTAACATGGGGCCTAATAGTCTCTCCTAGTGGCTTCTTAGGCTTCGTCCATCTTCGAATAGGAGGTCTTCTGGTCTTATTTTGAGGTCGGGCAAGATTTGGGGTCTACAGCTATGCCCCCTTTACCTGACCAGTCGACTGTTGGCCTGTCATGCCAAGAAGATCGACTGGAAGATAAAGGAGTTGACCCTCTTGCCCGGTTACCCTTTGGATGCTCCGTCTTGTGGCGATTGATCTTCTGGGGAAAAAGTATGTTGTGCACCTTTAGGATACTCCTTCTGACGGTAGCCGATCCCTTCGGTTGACACATGGTAGAACCTTAGGATACTCCTTATGACGGTAGCCGATCCTTCGGTTGATGGGTATGAACCCCCCATCAGGCTGGTAGTTACAACCCATTGTTCGTAAGACTGGATGAGTATAAACCCCCCATCAGGCTAGTAGTTGCGACTTACTGATTCGTCTCGAGTGTAGATCAGGCGCACCGCGTGCGCAGGTTGGTAGGTATGAACCCCCTATCAGGCTAGTACAGTCCACTTCGTAGGACTAGTGGTGGTGGCGGCTTACTGCTCAGGTGGCTCATGTGTCGGGTGCTGAGATGCGTTCTTTGTTTTTGTTTTTGTCTTTTCTGGGAATGGTCGTCCGGTCCGTGTCGGGGATTTTGTTGGTGTTCATCCAGCTTGGTTGTCTAAGAAACTCTTGGTTAATGCATATTTTTGGTAAAGTCGGTGAAGTCTTACTGGGATACTTTTTGGGTGTTTCCTTTTTTGAATGTAAGCACAAAGCTAATCTTTTTATATGAATGCTTTTTGGTTTTTTTATTTGCCTGAAGTATTTTTGTTTGTTTTGTTTTTGACAAAGTCATTTTTGTGCGACTATTTGTGCGTGGATGCTCTTAATGCAATCTATTTTTAGTTAGGGCACCTAGAAAGTGAGTGGTACTTTCTTTGCTATTTTCCCGTGATTATTCTTAGGAAATTTTTGTTTTAGCCCTATCTTTTGCCTAGACCGCCCTTTGCGGGTTTTCGATTTAGCAGGCTTGCCTTAATTTTTGCCTAGGACGTCTCGGCGGGCTTTTTCCTTTTTATGAAGGCCTTAACTTTTTCCTAGACCGCCCTTTGCGGGTTTTTGATCTAGTAGGCTGACCTATTCTTGCCTGAGACTGTCCTAGCAGGCGCTGTTTATTTTGATCTTTTTTTCTTTTTCTTTCTTTCTTGCTTTCTCGTATTGCTTGTTTTTATCCATGCTCATGTTTCGTTAATACAAAGGCATTCTCACAAGTAGGTCAAGAGAAGAGAAGACAATTGTTATTGATATAATCAAGTGGTTTATTTTTACAGGAGGATCTACAAAGGAATTTATAAGCAGGGCTGGCCAAGGTTGGCTAAACTGTATAGGATATAACAATCATGCCCGTGATTTCTATTTCTCTATTTTTCCTGGTTACTTTAATTGAGATGCTCGAGCTCGGAGTGAAGATCATGCGAAGTCTGCTTGCTTCCAGGAAGGTATTACCTTATTCACCTGGTGGTTTTCGGCTAAGGTAATCATTGCTCCTTTTTTTTTTTTTGAAACCTCTAATTTTTGCCTAGGACGTATCCTAGCGAGGAATATGGACTCTATCTTTTGCCCAGGACGCTCTTTGCGAATTTTCATCCTGACGGGTCACGAGCAATGTCTTCAGGCGTAGTATTTCTTTACCACATCTGAGTTGACTGGATGTCGAAGTTCTTCTCTGTTCATGTTGGTGAGGATAAGGGCTCCTCCTGAGAAGGCTCGCTTGACCACAACAGGTCCTTCATAGTTTCCTGTCCATTTCCCAATTTTATCTTTCTGGGCTGGGAGCAACTTCTTTATTACCAGATCCCTTTCTCGAAAGGTGTGGGGATTGATTTTCTTGTCGTAGGCTTTCTTGATCTTCTTTGATAAACTTGCCCCTGACATATGGCGTCCAACCGTTTTTCTTCGATTAGGTTCAGCTGATCGTACCGGCTTTGGAACCATTCGGCTTCTGTCAATTTTGCTTCCACAATAACTCGCAGGGAGGGTATTTCGACCTCTATTGGTAGCACGACCTCTGTACCGTATACGAGAAAAAATGGAGTAGCCCCTGTAGAGGTTCGTACTGACTGTTAGAATCGCGCAACAGAATGTTCGCGTGGTCGGACAAAAACCAAGAGGGGGGTGAATTGGTTTCTTAACAAAAATTAGGTTTTCAAAATTTTCCCCAAATTTTACCGATTAAAATACTGTGTAAACGTAAATAAGATAGAGATAGAGTCTTACACAGGAGATTTATACTGGTTTGGATCAAAAGACCCTACGTCCAGTTGCTAATCACTCAAACAGAGGATTAACGTTGTCACTATAATCAAAGTTGTTACAAACAGATTACAATGGAAAAGATAAAGTAAAGAAAACACCTCTCTTGAAATCCACAAGATATGAAGAACAGCTTTCCCCAGAGATGGCACAACACACAATCCACTAAGAACTCCACTTAGTGATTCTTATCACTTCTAGCCCACACCAGGTTCCAAAAGCCCCTTTTTCCTCCAACAAACAGTTCTCTGGCACTCACAACACTTAACTTTTGTTTGAAAAAGGTTGTTCTTATTTTTCTAAGTGCCATAGAGAAGCTTAAGTAGAGAAATTAGGGTTTAGGAATTGGGAATTTTGGAACTAGGAGTCTTGGGATTAGGGTTTTCGAAAATAGGGTTGATTTGAAGTTGAAAATCAAAATCTGACTGAAATAATCGATTAAATGAAGTGTTAATCGATTATTATAGAGCCAAAATTAACAGAACCCCAAAACTCACTGTTTTAATCGATTAAAAGCCCTGTTAATCGATTAACAGGCCTGTTAATCGATTATTACAGTGAACAGATACAGAAAATGGTTTTCTCACTGTAAAATTTATTATTTGACCATTTAATCGATTAAAGCCGAGGCAAAAAGATAAATTTGAGTTTTTGAAGCTTCTAAAGTGCAGACTATGTACCGGTTATCTTAAACTCTAATATTACGGACTCAAACTAATCAAAACAGAGTTATTACACTATAAAACAAGTCTTCGACTCTCTAAGTTCTTGTGTTCTT